>MU227141.1:4999710-5040498 GCA_018584345.1 Thuja plicata | reverse complement strand
GAGAAGGCTCCCTTTTATATGAAACTAGGGCACAATCTTCTAAGGAGGCTGACATAGGAGAATTAAATTTCCATTAAAGCCTTTACCCCTAGGAGAGGACCTATATTAAATATAATTTAGGAATCAATGCTTTGAAACCCAAAATAGCTGACCCAGAAGCGGGAAACACTTTTTGCAAAGACCGACATCCTAAAACCGTGAGACCCTGGGTTAAGGTCAAGGTTGACCTTGACCTAGGTTAGGGTCGAGGTTGACCCTAACCTAGGTCAGGGTCAAGGTTGACATAGACATAAAAGGTCGACCCTGATCCTGAAGCCTAGAATCACAAGTCTGCAGTCCAGAATGCAGAAATCAGGCTAAACAAGAGTGGAAAGAAGGACAAAATAGGGGGGAAGCCATGTCAAGATCAGGAACCCATTCAAGGCACTTTTCATGACCCCAAACCACTCACTCAGAAGGATAAACAATTCTAAAATGGAAGTGCTTCTATTTTCTGACTATACATCATATAATAAGATTGGCCATTTTGCATCTAGATGTTCCACAAGGGTTCCCAAGCATAAAGCTAAGTTTCATAGACCAGATTATTCTAAAGATAAGGAATATTAATATGATAGTGAAGGTGTATCTGATGATGATGTTGTGGATTATGATGAAATTGGATTTATTTCTATTAATGATGATGAGCCTCTTCATGAAGAAAGAGCCCTAGTTTCTCATGTTGAAAATAAATCTAAATGGGTCATAGATAGTGGTTGTTCACATCATATGATTGGTGATAAAAGTAAGTATGTTAAGCTAAATAAATATGATGGTGGTGTAGTGAGATGTGGTGATAAAACTCCAAAATTGATCACTGGAGTAGGTTCAAATTCTCTTGATGGTAAAAATAATACTGATGATGTATTTCTTGATGATGGGATTAAGCACAACTTGTTGTGTGTTAGACATCTTGTAGACAAGGACTATCATTTGAAGTTTAATGATAAGAAATGTACTATCAAAAGTTAGTCATGAGATTTGATCACATCAGGTAAAAATTTAAGAGGTAATGTGTTTGAATTGAATACTACATAGGCTACTTGTTTTTTTGCGAAGGTTGATGACAATTGGTTATGGCATGAAGCATTTTTTATATAAATTTTGATAACATTGTGAAAGCAAGTATGAAAAATGCAGTCAGAGATTTACCAAAAATTATGAAGCCCTCTAACACCATGTGTAGAGAGTGTGTGATGGGGAAACAAAATAGAAGCAGTTTTCAAAGAAAATATTACTCAGTAAAGGGGAAGTTGGATCTGGTGCATATAGATCTTTGTGGTCCTACTGTAAAATACTTCAGAATATTTGGTAGCAAATATTATATTAAAAGAGATGACGAGATAGGAATATTTGATGCTAGAAGTGATGAAGGAATTATCCTTGGTTATTCTACTAAGAGTAAGGCTTATAAGTGTTTCAATATGAGATTGAGGAAGATAGTTGAAAGTGCTAATGTGAGAATTGATGAGAGGTTTCAGATTCAAAAAATAATGTATGATTGTAACCAAATTACAAAGAATAGGGAGATTACTGGAAGTCAAGAGGAAACTCTTGAAGTTGACAATAAAATTGAGGTATGCTTAAATGATCCTACTAAGACTCCAAAGACAACAAGGTATGTTTATAAAAATCATCCGGAGAATAAAATTATTGGTGATGCAAATAAAGGAATGATGACAAGATCTAGAATGAGAAATGAGATTTGTTTGATTTCACAAGTACCAAAAACTACTAATGAGGCATGTAGAGATGAATCTTGGACTAAAGAATTCAGGAAGAATTGGATCATATAGAGAAAAAACACCTGGGAATTGGTTCCTAGACCTAAGGACAAGAATTTTATAGGAGCTAAATGAGTTTTCAGAAACAAAATGAATAAAGAAGGTATGGTTGTAAGGAATAAGACTAGATTTTTTTGTAAAGGCTACTCACAACAATAAGGAATAGAATTTGAAGAGACATTTGCTCCTATTGTGAGATTAGTAGCAGTAAGATTGCTCCTTTCTTATGTAGCACATAAGAACTTTAAGGTATATCAGATGGATGTGAAATCTGCATTCCTGAATGGAGATCTAGAGGAAGAATTGTATATTGAGCAGCCTGATGGCTTTCCTTTGACAAATGATGAAGACATGTTTTGCAAGTTGAAAAAGGCATTGTATTGACGGAAATAAGCACCTAGAGCGTGGTATGCTCGGTTAGACAGGTATTTACTACATCTTTGTAGATGATATTATTTTTGGAGGCAATGATGAAATAAGTAAGGAGTTTTATGAGGAAATAAAAAATAAATTTAAAATGTCTATGGTTGGTGAAATGAAGTTCTTCCTTGGTTTGCAAATTACTCAAGATAAACATGGTATTATCATCTCTCAAACCAAGTATCTTAAGGAATTATTGAAAAGTTTTGAATGGAAGATTTTAAACCTGTTGGAACACCTATGGGTACTGGTTGCAAGCTTACTACTACTGATGAATCTCAGAGTGTTTTTTTAGTTAAAGTATAGATCCATGATTAGAGGCTTACAATATCTATCTCACACTAGACTAGACATTGCTAATGCAGTTGGAATTGTTGCGAGGTTCCAAACATATCCTAAAGAGACTCACCTTTCTACAGTTAAGAGGATATTCAGATAATTGAAAGGAACATTCGAATATGGCTTATGGTATGAACAGTATGATAATTTTACTTTGCATGAAAGTATACTGATGCTGATTGGGCAGGAAGCGTTGATGGAAGAAAGAGCACGAGTGGTGGTGCATTTTTCCTTGGAAAGAGGTTGGTTTATGGTTAAGTTAGAAGCAAGATTGTATAACTTAGTCTACTACTGAATCAAAGTATGTTTTTGCTAGTATAAATTGTACATAGATTGTGTGGATGAAGCAAATATTGAAGGACACTGGGATTATATTTGAAGAGCCAGTGGTTATACATTGTGACAATACAAGCAAAATGAACATGTCAAAGAATCTTGTTATGCATTAAAAAACCAAACACATTTCAATCAAATATCACTTCTTAAGAGACAAGGTTGCAGAAAAGGAAGTCACATTGGAGTACTACACTAGCACAAAGGAGAAAATAACATATATATTCACAAAACCTTTGTCAAAAGATGCCTTTGAGTCTCTTAGAGGTATGCTTGGGGTGGGAACCCCTTCGTGCGAGATCTAAATGATGCAAAAGTGCATCATTCTAGTAGCTATCAGAGATATATCAATCACTAGACTTTATTCTTGGATGCACTCCTTAGGGGGAGTGATCGCAGAATAAATCATAGCATATTTGGGTGATCAAGCACATGGTTGCTGTCAGCATAAAGATTTAAAAAATATATACCTTGAATAGGTGTGATGGTCAAAGAAGGATAAGAGATATGTCACCCTTTTTGATGTAGATCCCTTGACTGATCAGATCTAAAATCCTAAAAACTTGGAAACTTCACCCTTGTGGTAGATCCAACTACTCACATCAAGCCCATCCTATGCTTGTTCTAACAAAGGATGTCTAAAGGAACCAGTCAAGGGATCACACCTTTGAGTTTCTTCCAAGCATTGAAACAAAATTCCTACCTTCCCATAATTCCTTGCTTCAAGTACTTAGCAAGATCCTTGAACCAACCCAATGCAAGTATGGTTCACTATTTGGCAGCGAAGTGACCCTAGAATGGGGTTTTGACATGAAAAATTATCTTACTAACTAGATGGGGTGGAACCATTACATATATTTTCAAAATGGATACTAAGGAACATGATCTAATATCCCAGACCTTTCTGTGAAGGTTCTGGAGGGTAGTTCCTTCTTTAAGGGATCCTAGACCTTGTAGCCCTTTTTAGAGAGGTTTTTGACTACAAATTTAGACAAACATAAGTTATTATTTCTATTTTCACTATTTAGGATACCATTTATGGCCAAAATAAAACATTTCAAAGCATTAGACTTTATTAAGAGATCTAAGGTACTTACCCTCAAATTCTTCACTAGGTCCACTAGACCTAATTGGGCACATTTACAAAGGAAGTGCTCTGATTATGCAATCCAAAATCCTCTAACCTATACACATGTTTATGATAGGTCTAAAAAATTCCAAATACAATCCCTCAAGCCTTTATTCCACCCCAAATTACTCCAACCCTTCAATCTTTTTGACTGTGCATTGGTAGCCACATGGAGATGTCTACCTAATTGCGTCAAAACCCTTCATGACACACACTGACTTGAAAATCACTTCCATAATCATATAAAAAACATGTTAAAGTATCATCTCACCAAGAATTGAATTTTTATGATGGTGGAGGGATGAGAAATTGACATTTCTTTGTAAAACCCTAGGTTACTAAGGGTTTGGGACCCCTGCTGACAGAAAATAAGATATCTAGCACAAAACAACTCCTCAAGAGCCCAAACTAGTTGAAAATGAAAGATAATTCCAAGAAAAAACTTCTCCAATTTGTCTCATGCCCCCATTCATATGTACAAAACTGTACAACTTTAGAAACTCACAAAATTACTGGAAAAAGTGTTTTTTTTTTATTGTTCAAATGTCAAAATTACATCATCTATCTCATACCCGACCATATGGGGTACTTTAGAGACATTTACCAATTTCCAAAACTTATTTTCAAAGGTGGAAACTATTGGGAAGTTTAGTTACAATGATTTTGCAAAATTTGCATAATTGACAACTTTACATTGACAACATTTTGTGCAATTTTTCACTTTTTTCTCCCAATGAGAAAATCGACTAATCCCTAACATGTTTGGGGTTCCACATGTACCAAAAAGTATTAAAACATAAAACTAGACTCTAACATAGCCTAACTACCATCTAAGTGATCCTTTGACCAACTTTGACCAAGAGGTTTATAGAAACACCTACTTGGCAAAGGGTCTTACAAAGTGGATCTCATTATTGGTTTTGAGTCCCATGGAATTATTTATTCTTCAATATAGTATTAGGAGAGATGGAAATCACATACCAACATGTGATATATTTGCATCATATTGTTAGGGTGCTCCTGCACCATACTCCACTGGATGATTAGAGCTCAAGTTCCTACTTGAGTGGAGTTTAGTCAATGAAGACCCATGCTATTCAACATCCTTCTCTGTCATCCATGTTGCATCTATATCAAGGAGTCCTTTCCATTTGACAAGATACTAGAGGTATGTGTTTTTTCTGGTCTTCTTCAGCACCTTGGTCTCTAGAATTCTATCCAATTACATTGGTTGACTAGGAGGAAAGTCCTTAGTCAAATCATCATCATTATTATTAGGATCATCTAAACTTTGTTCTTTACCTGCAACACCTGCATGAAATTTAAAAGGGGAAAGCTCACAAATGTTAAATATAGGAGATATTGCAAATGTAGGGGGTAGAGTAATATCATAAGCATTTTCACCAAAATTGTGTAGGACAGTGCATGGTCCCACTTTCTTCATATGGAGTTTGGTGTATCTTCCCTTTGGAAACCTTTCTTTTCTTAATCATGCCCATACTTGGTCACCAATCTCAAAATGTGCAGATCTTCTCTTCTTATCTATAGATGCTTTGTATTTAGTAGTGGTTTGTTGAAGGTTATCTTTCACCTCTTCTTGGATCTGTTTGTCCATTGTGCTAAGTCCACACCTTGAGCACTAAGCTTGGGGTTATCATGGAGTTCTCTGAGTTCCAACACTCCTTTGGGGTGCATACCATAGACAATTTGAAATGGAGTTTTCCCTGTTGATATTTTGAGAGAGTCATTGAAGGCATATTCAACATGTGGGAGTATCATATCCCAAATTTGTGCATGCTATTTGGTTAAACATCTTAGGAGGTTCCCAAGGGATCTGTTGACCACTTCAGTTTGGCCATCCATTTGGGGGTGATAAGCAAAAGAGAATTGCAAATTTGTCCCTAACTTCTTCCATAATGTCCTCCAAAAGCATCCTTGAAATTTAATGTCTCTGTCTGAAACTATTGACTATGGTAATCCATGGATTCTTACTATTTATTTGAAGAATAGATGTGCAATGTGGGATGCATCATAGGTGCTTTTGCATGGGATGAAATGTGCCATTTTACTGAACCTGTCTACCACCAAAAAAAAACATTATCATAACCCTACTTTGTTCTTGGAAGACCCATGATAAAATCCATTGAAATAGCTTCCCAAAGTCTGGATATAATTGGTAAGGGTTGGTAAAGTCCTCGATTGTAGATACACCCTTGGCTTTTTGACATATGACACATGTTTCCACAAATTTTCTGATGTCATGCTGCATCTTGGGCCAAAAATAATTCCTTCTCATAGATTCAAGTGTTTTATCTAAGCCAAAATGCCCACTTATGCCTCCACAATGTTTTTCTTTTATGATATTGTCTCTCATAGAGAATATAGGAATATAGTGTTGTCCTCCTTTGAATAGTAAGCCATCTTGAATTAAAAATTATGAGAACATAACTATCAACTTATAATGGGGTTGGGGGGGGGAGGGGTGTAAGGGGGTTTCAAGAGCCCCAAAATTGATGGATTTTCATGGTTGATAAGTGCCTATCCTAGTGTTAGTGCTTGCTTTCCTACCTATCAGTATAGTCCACTCCTAGTGCAAGGTATACCCATTGATGAGGATGTCTGACCCAGTATAATTTTTTTGATGCCGCATTACTGATCTAGACATATCGATGAAGATAGAGCTGGACCAGTGTTTCTCCGTGCATTGATTTGTTCCTTTTACTATTAGTATGGTATCTATCTTCAAGTTTTGTGCATACCTCATATGTTTCCCCAAAATCTGTATCTCCTGCATACAAGTCTTTGAGAGCATTGATACCTATGTTTTGAATTTGAATTTCTTGTACCAATCTTATTTTTCTTCTTAGGGCATCAACCACTTTGTTAGAAATTCCTTTCTTAAGCTTTATTGAAAATGAATAAGCTTGAAGTATATCCATCCATTTGATATGTTTGACACTCAACTTGTCTTGATAATTCAAATAAATCAATGCATGGTTATCAGTATAAACAACAAATTCTTTAGGTATTAATTAGTGTCTCAATTTTTTTTAAAGCTTGAACCATTGCATATAGTT
Source organism: Thuja plicata (assembly GCA_018584345.1). NCBI lineage: Eukaryota > Viridiplantae > Streptophyta > Pinopsida > Cupressales > Cupressaceae > Thuja > Thuja plicata. Next base: position 5,033,377 of record MU227141.1, on the reverse strand, counting down.
CTAGGTCATAGGTAGAATACCTTTTCTTTGCATCACTCAACTTCTCTGAGAAAAATTCCACTAGTTTGCCATCTTGACTGAGAACTGCCCCAATTGCAAGATTACTTGCATCTATTTCAAATGTAAAAACTTTATGAAAATTAGGAAGGGTGAGTATAGGGTATTGTGCTACCCTTGATTTCAAATAGTCAAAAGCATCATTGGATTCCTTTATCCACACAAAATTGATCATTTTCCCACCTTTAATGGTATCTAACATTGGTACACATACATGACTAAAACTTTTAATAAATTTCCTATAAAATGTTGCTAGACCATGAAAACTCCTTACATCACCTTGGTTTTTAGGAGGTGGCCAATTGATGATTACATCTAACTTTGAAGGATCCATCTTTAGTGTGTCCTTGGAGATCATAAAACCCAAAAAGATAAGTTCTTCCTGCATAAAGAAACATTTTTCTAGATTTATCATTAGTTTATGTTCATTTATTCTCCTTAGTACTAACTCCAAGTGTCTTAGGTGTTCTTCCTTGCTGCTGCTATAGATCAATATGTCATCTAGATAGACTACAAGAAATTTTCCATTGTAGTCATGGAAGATCTCATTCATTAATCTCATGAAGGTTGATGGTGCATTATTCAAACAAAATGACATAACAAGCCACTCATATAACCCTTCTGTTGTTTTGAATTCCATTTTCCATTCATCTCCTAGCTTGATCTTGATTTGATGGTATCCTGACTTTAATTCAATCTTTGAAAAGTAACAATCAATACCTAGTTGATCCAATACGTCTTCTATTCTTGGAATAGAAAATTTGTATTTGATAGTAATTTTGTTGATAGCTCTACTATCAGTGCACAATCTCTACTTCCCATCCTTTTTAGGGGATAAAATAGATGGGACTGCACAAGGGCTCATCCTTTTTTTTATTATACCCTTACCTAACAATTCATGCACTTTTTTTTGATATCTCTGCATTCTGTGAAGGATTCATCTTATATGGGGCCTTATTGGGAAGGGATGCTCTTGGTATAAATTCAATCTAATGACTTATATCTCTTAAGGGTGGGAGGGATGAGGGTAATTATTTTCTTGCCATATCTTGGTAAGTGTCTAGTAGATTTGGTAGCTCTTTTAGTACTGGTTTACTCTCCTTTGGAACTTCCTAATCTTTGGGTTTTAAAACTAATGCATAACCCCGTTCTTCTAATTCTTCTATTTCTTTAACCATTTCCTTTTCCCCAATGACTATCACAATGGGTTATTTTTTTGGTTTTGGATTTGGAAGTGGCTTCATGGTGTAAGAGACTCCATCTTTAATTAAGGTATATGTGTTTTTCCTTCCACTATGTGTGACATCTACATCATACTGCCAGGGTCTACCTAAAAGTAGATGACATGCATCCATTTCAACTATGTCACATAAGAATTTATCCTTATAGTCTCCTATTGAGAACTCAACCCAAGTATGTTCTTTCACCAAAGTTTGCTGATCAGTAGTAAGCCATGAAATATTATATGGACAGGAATGAGGAAATCTTTGCAACTTTAACTTTTGCACCATTTCATTAGACACTAAGTTTTTTGTTGAACCAGAGTCAATGAGTAATTTACATACCTTTCCTTGGCATTTTCAGTTGGTTCTGAATAGAGTCTTTCTTTGTGGATGTTCTTGAACTTGAGGTGTTTGCAACAAATCTTGTCTCATCATTAAATATGTACCTTCTTCAAGGTCTAGTTATTTGGATTGAATATCCTCTTGAACTAATTGTGTCCTCCTTTCTCCTTGTTGATTTTTTCTTCCTCTTTTAGGGCATCTAGTTCCATGGTGTCCCAACTGATTGCAATTGAAACAATTCAAGGGTCCATTGTTACTTCCTTCAAATCTTCCTCTTCCAAATGGTCTTCTTCCTCTAGAGTTGCCTCTATAACTTGACTCTTCTTGATCTCTATCTGTTTGACTTTTTTCAAAGGGTTTTGAAGAATTTACTCTACCCCAAGAGTTTCCTCTTCCTCTAAAGTTCTTGTTATCACCTCTCCCCTTGTTGTTCTGATCTTGTCTTCTCTTGATCTTGTATTCTACTTTTATTGCTAGTTGATAGCACTTCTATAGTGAATCAGGGATGCAAATATTTAGTTCATCTTGAATATTCATATTCAAGCCATTCAAATATATGGCTATCCTTTCACTTCCAGTCTTTGTTGTCTAGCTCTTCAAACACAGTCTCTGAAATTCTTCTATGTAACTTCTTACACCCATGTCCTTCTATCTAAGGTTTTGTTCTTTTCTATTTCATGAAGCTTATAATGAGCTTCCAATGGATGTTGATTTTCAAGAATCCACATATTTTGAAATGTTCCTAGAGCTTACTATGCCTAAATCATTCAGTTGGTCTGCATCCCTTAGAGAAGAAGCAATTGAACATACCATAGAATGGATAGATTCAATTGAGAAATCAAAATCTGAAAATGTTGAGGATGCTGAATCTGAATTTAGTTATGTAGATGATGATGAGTCTACTTGTGCTGATGAAAGTGATTATAATGCTGAAAATGAATTCTATGAATAGCAAGATGATGAAGATGAATGTATAGCTGGAAATGTTCCTTTTGAGTTTGTAGACTATTTTTTTTTTTGCAGCATAACAATGCAAATTTCTTGTTTCAGTTTGAATAAGTTTTGTGTGAACAAAAAGAGTATGACTATGATATGAATGTAAGTTTCTGCCATGATTTATTTGCACAAAATAACCCAAGCCAAGATATCTCGATCCTTGTTTCCAACAAGGAAGATGTATTCAACACTGAGAAAGCGACCAAAGAAAGTGAGCGAGAATTCCAATGCCTGCTAAGCAGTGAGAAAATCTCAGAACTCTTAGCTGCTGATTTTCAGAGGTATGCTTCTAAATATGACTCTATAATTTCATGCCCAATGGATATATATTTTGATGAAGATGATGCTAGTGAGGGCATGTAATGTGAAAAATACGCTGAGTTTCCTTCTCGTATTTTTGAAGCAAATGATTTGCAAGTTAAGTGTACATATGATTGTGATGAATTTTTTGTTGTCATATATGATGAGTATGGGGATTTATGTACTAGTGTGGATTCATATTTTCATGAACCTAGTATTAGTGATTCTTTTTTAAGCCATGATGCTGAAGAAAGAGACAAATCAGAATGTGTGTTTCCAGATTTACAAGTGATTAAAGAACCATTGATTGACAATGTATTCTTATGTTTAAAAGATGCTGATAGAAGTATTGATCATCAAGTTATCTCCCATGTTATGCAATCAAATTTTTTTTTAGAGATAGTCTATTTTAGTTTGCAAAGTACTGATGTAAAAGAACTGTGTTCTTTGGTGCAAACTAATTTCCAGTATGTGAATGTTTCCAGCCATGAGAGTGAGCTGGAATGTTTCTTCTTTCAGCAAGTCGGTAATAGTGAAGGGTGTGATGTTTTGATGTCACACAATGATCAACATTCACAGCGTTTCAATGATATTATTTTTCCAAGTGATGGTGAGTTTGCTGATTGTCTTTTGATTGATATGCTGAAGGTGAATGACAATGTTTTTGATCAGACACATGGAAGCAATAGTTTCAGCTTACCTTTGATTTATGGAGATGAGAATCATATGTTTGACAGAGGTAAGAGTTGTTTTCAATTTTAGATCTTTGGGCCTTTTGTAAATTTATGTTCTTGTATAGTTCCTTTCCTTTCCCTTCAATCGTGTGGTGTGTTTGCTTTCAATAAAGGGTTCCTAGTTTTTTGAGTTGGAAAAGAGAAGAGAGAGAAATGATCTAATTTGTTGTTGACTGGTCTACTTTAACCATGAGATTCTTAGGTTCTTTTCATGTCCACATGGGGCACGAATCCTCAGTTAGAGCCACTATTGGAACTCCAAAATTCTGGGTATATTTTGGAGTGACTATACTGAAAATTTATCTAAGTGTAAATTGCTGCCCTAAAATCTTTTGTGAGAAGCCAAGTTTGGATGCAAGTAGCAAGTGACCTGATGTTTTTCATGCGATACTGCTTGGAGAGTGTGTTTAGCACCTTTCATTTGGAAAATTTAATGGGTTTCAGCTATTGGTTTTCAGTTATGAAGTGTTTTAAAGGTAGTCATTTGGAGGTGGTTACATAGATCTGCACTTTGCACTTATTCATATTTTCCTAAGTGACCCACTTCAGAGGCTTGTATCTAATGCCTGGTTGTTAGTCAAGACATAAGGGTTTTTTCATTGTTTTGTAGGCATGAGAATGAGTCTCTATACCCATTTTTCAGACCCTAGTGAGCTCATTTGATAACTTTTCTTAAGCCATTCCATTTGCATTTTATTTTTATTTACCAAGTGTGAAAATGCAGATTTCTAAGTTCCTTACTTTGAGCTCCCACCATTTGTGCCCAGTTCAAGATATTGAAGAAGTGATTGTTGCCCTGCATTGAAAACCTAGAAGTGTACCCCTTTGAAGAGTTTCAAACCTTGGTAAATCCATTTGACTGCTTTGCCTAGCTGACTCCAAATCCAATTTCTGCATTTTACTATGTTAAAGCATAGAAAGTTTTTAAGTGATTGACTTTGAGATGCAATAATAAATGACCAGTTGATCATCAAGGTAAGTTAATTGAAGATTTATTTTTCATGTGTTAAAATTAATCAAGTTCTAGAGTTTCAGACTATAAGGGTCTCATCTGATAAGTTTTTGAAATCAGAACCAAAGGTGATTTATGTAGATTCCCATTATTAATAGACTTGATTTCATAGGATACTCATTTTCAGAGGGTTATAGTTCTATATCTAAAAGTTGTTTTGGGATACCGATTACGGGTCTATACTCTTTTCATGTAAGTGTACAATCTGGATCAGTGACAAAGATTCAGAACATGGTTTGGTAATTTTGCAGAAGTGAATCCAAAGTCGGTTTGCATGTGTTTTTGACAAGTGCATTTGTAGTTTGTGAAGGTGGTCAACTTGGGGGATTAAAATATCTCGAATCAAGGAATCATTGTGGAGATAAGTTTTTTTTTTGCGGAGTGATAATACATATGATTGTCTCCTATTCTTCTGGATTTGGGTCCTCCAAGAAGTCATCTCATCATTTTTTGAAGTCATTTTCGTGCAGGAGCACCTAAGGCATATAAGGCTACCAGGTGGCCACTTGAATATATAAGAGCATATGAAGACCAATAAGACCTAAAGGGTCATTTTATGATGTAATAATGGTCATTAGTACCATTTTTATGTTAATTTGAGACAAGTTCATGCTATGTAATCAATATTGTCAATATAGGCTAACGAGGCCTAATAGGGTCATTATAAGGGGTTCATGGATTTAATATCACAATATGTTTCTAAGGTCATCAAATGACCACCTAAAAGATGTAATAGGGACAAATTAAAAGTCTTGGAGAATATGTTGTTGTCGAGTGGTTGTCAACTTGACAACATAATACAATGTATTTGGTCAAGGTTGATATAGTTATAAACCAATTATTAGGGTGGTTTTGATTAGTTTAAAGGTAGTTGGAAGGTTGATATTACACTATGTAAGTTATAAAATCCTAACCATGGGAAAGAGAGTCGAAGGGAGTCAATGTATGAAGATCTGAAATCAATAAAAAGTGTGGTTTTGTAATTTTATGAATTTTCTTCTATAACAGTTAGTTTTTCTAGCGTATATAGTCAATCAAATGTTGATTTTTTGAAAGATTATTTTTTGAAAATGATGATACTATGAATCCTGTTCCTTTTGGGTTTTGAATCACTTGATTTGGTGCTTATTACACAAAGATATCTTATTTTTTTTTGAAACGGGTTCAAAACCTCATTTAAGGAACCTGTGAATGCAAAATGTAGTTTTCTAATATGTTGCACGTGCAATAAGGCCTAAGTTTTGGCCAATAGATAGTAGGAAGGGTGTAACATATTTTATTGTAGGCTACATGGATCATGCACAGGTTGACACATGGAGAGAAACTATGAAAGGGAACCGTTACCAGTCATATTGAAGGAATGACTGTCTATGGAAAGTACAGTCCTGATGCGGGGGTCATATCGCTGACTTCAACCATTGGATTGACTTAGATTTTGGATATGTTGTTTACAATGAAGTTCTCCAAAGTAGGACCTAAGTGATTGAGGAGTTTCTATCTGGTTAGAAAGTTATGAGTCTCTGTGTAGAGGTCTATCCAAGAGGACAACAAGAAGGGTTATGTTGTACTATTATTAAAATAGTGAATGGAATGAGTTTGGTTATGAGTTAAGTTTGAGTGCTTTGGGATTCAAGACAAGATGTTGATTTTACTTCATGTGGATAGGATATTTTTAATGGGTTGGTAGTCCAAATGCAAGGGGATAATCCATGGTAAAGGATCTTGAGTTGAGTTTGATAAAGAGTTATGTGTGTGGGTAGACAGGCACAAGAATAATAAGTGTGCGATCAAAAGTTAATGGGTTTGTGTGAGATGAAGGTAAGAGTTTATGGTTGAAGTTGGAGTTGGTTTCATGTAGAGGTGGATCCAATGTTGAGTCCCTTGAGTTCTTAGTTCCTTAAGGAGAGTTCCATTGTTGATCCCCTTTGCATCAAGTGGTATCAGAGCAAGGAAGTAGATCCTTGCAGGTCTGAGATTGAGGATTGGATAGCAGGTATGATGATCATTATGAAGGAAGACTTGGATAAAAGGTACACTCAAGGTTCATCTATATTAAGAACACAATGCAAGTGCAAGGGTAAGGTTTGCAAGGTTTTTGTTTCGAATGGTTCCTTTGCTAATCTTGTTTCAAATGAGATGATTTACAAGTTGAACATGGAAATGATAGGACATGGTACACCTTACAGAGCACATGGATTAGTGGCTGGAGATTGCATTGATGTGAAGGAACAAGCATATGTTCCCTTCACCATTGGCTCATACAATGATGTTATATTGTGTGACATTGTTCCCTTGAGGGATTGTCATGTGATCCTTGGAAGACAGTGGCAATTTGAGAAATGTACCTTGCATGATGGTAGGAAGAACACATACATGTTTATAGAAGATGGGAATGAGATGGTGTTAGTTCCATTGAGGGAACATAAGAAAACATGGAAGGTGTCGAGGAGCATTGGATTATTTGAGAGAGTTGGGTTCCTAGTTGAAGAGGAACAAGAAATTGAAGAACATAAGAAAGAAGAGGCCTTGGAGTAGGCAGCCATTGAAGGAGCATATGTTTGTGAAGACGGGACAAAGATTTCTAAAGAGGAAGAGAAAAGTTGTCCATTAAGGGGACAAGATCAGCAATTTTTTGATGTGGTACTTGAAGGAACTAAAGAAAAAAGGGTTCTTGATGGTGGTGACAAGGAAGTTTTAGATGTAGATGTTGATTGGAGCAATAGAGAATCAAGTTATGATGATGATGGTATGGTTCAAATTGGGACAATGGTATGTCCTTTGGAAGGTACTATGCAATAGGGTACCTTGAGGGTAGTGGATGGTGAAGAGGCTCATGATGAAGCCTTAGAGATGGGTGAGGAAGTGGTTGCATGCCAAGGAGGATTGCATCCAGAGGAAATTAATCAAATTGTGATGTCTGATATGGTCTCATGGGAAGAGACTTCAGTTGATTTGGTGGGCCAGGAAGAGGTCTTAAAGATGATGAGTATGGAGGTTGCATGGGTAACCTTGAAGGTGTGTCTCTTAAAGGCACTTGGAATACATTTGAAGCTACTTGCAGGCTCAAGGAAGGTACAAAGGTCTGAAGAGCAGCGACAATGTGAGATAGTCACCTTGCCAAGGCATGACAAACCTATGGTGAAGATGAAGGAAGATTTAAGGGTGGAATGGTACATTGAAGTGTCACATGGAGAAGTTAGATTGAGATTCTATGCAGTAGACTTATTCAAGCCCAAGATCAAAATGAAATTTTGTTGTCTAACATGTTTTGTTGCAGGAATCATTTCCAAGAGGACTTGGAAAATTTTCAAACTTGGGGAGTATGGTGTAGGAGCACCTAAGGCATAGAAGGCTACCAGGGGGTCACTTGAATACAAAAGAGCATATGAAGTCCAATAAGACCTAAAGGGTCATTTTATGATGTAATAATGGTTATTAGTACCATTTTGAAGATAATTTGAGACAAGATCATGCTATGTAATCAATATTGTCAATATAGGCTAACGAGGCCTAATAGGGTCATTATAAGGGGTTCATGGATTTAATATCACAATATGTTTATAAGCTCATCAAATGACCACCTAAAATATGTAATAGGGACAAATGAAAAGTCTCAGAGGATATGTTGTTGTCGAGTTGTTGTCAACTTGACAACATAATACAATGTATTCGGTCAAGGTTTATATAGTTATAAACCAGTTATTAGGGTGGTTTTGATTAGTTTAAAGGTATTCAGAAGGTTGATATTACACTATGTAAGTTATAAAATCTTGAGTATGGGAAAGAGAGTTGAAGGGAGTCGATGTATGAAGATCTGAAATCAATAAAAAGTGTGGTTCTGCAATTTTATGATTTTTCTTATGTAATAGTCAATTTTTCTAGCGTATATAGTCAATCAAACGTTAATGTTTTGAAAGATTATTTTTTGAAAATGATGATACTATGAATCACGTTCCTTTTGGGTTTTGAATCACTTGATTTGGTGCTTATTACACAAAGATATATTATTTTGTTTTGAAACGGGTTCAAAACCTCATTTAAGGAACCTGTGAATGGAAAATGTAGTTTTCTAATATGTTGCACGTGCAATAAGGCCTGAGTTTTGGCTAATAGATAGTAGGAAGGGTGTACCATATTATCTTGTAGGATACAGGGATCATGCATAGGTTGACACATGGAAAGAAACTATGAAAGGGAATTGTTACCAGTCATATTGAAGGAATGACTGTCTCTGGAAAGTACAGTCCTAATGCGGGGGTCATATCTCCGTCTTCAACTGTTGGATTGGAATGGATTTTGGATATGTTGTTTACAATGAATTTCTCCAGAGTCAGGCCTGAGTGATTGAGGAGTTTTTATCTGGTTAGGAATTTATGAGTCTCTGTGTAGAGGTCTATCCAAGAGGACAACAAGAAGGGTTATGTTTTACTATTATTAAAATAGTGAATGGAATGAGTTTGGTTATGAGTTAAGTTTGAGTGCTTTGGGATTCAAGACAACATGTTGAGTTTACTTCATGTGGATAGGATATTTGTAAGGGGTTGGTAATACAAATGCAAGGGGATAATCCATGGTAAAGGATCTTGAGTTGAGTTCGATAAAGAATTATGTGTGTGGGTAGACAGTCACAAGAATAATAAGTGTGTGATCATAAGTTAATGGGTTTGTGTGAGATGAAAGTAAGAGTTTATGGTTGAAGTTGGAGTTGGTTTCATGTAGAGGTGGATCCAATGTTGAGTCCCTTGAGTTCTTAGTTCCTTAAGGAGAGTTCCATTGTTGATCCCCTCTGCATCAAGTGGTATCAGAGCAAGGAAGTAGATCCTTACAGGTCTGAGATTGAGGATTGGATAGCAGGTATGGTGATCATTATGAAGGAAGAATTGGATAAAAGGTACACTCAAGGTTCATCTATATTAAGAACACAATGCAAGTGCAAGGCTAAGGTTTGCAAGGTTTTTGTTTCGAGTGGTTCCTTTGCTAATCTTGTTTCAGATGAGATGATTTACAAATTGAACATGGAAATGATAGGACATGGTACACCTTATAGAGCACAAGGATTAGGGGCTAGAGATTGCATTGATGTGAAGGAACAAGCATATGTTCCCTTCACCATTGGCTCATACAATGATGTTATATTGTGTGACATTGTTCCCTTGAGGGATTGTCATGTGATCCTTGGAAGACAATGGAAATTTGAGAAATGTACCTTGCATGATGGTAGGAAGAACACATACACATTTATAGAAGATGGGAATGAGATGGTGTTAGTGCCATTGAGGGAACATAAGACAACATGGAAGGTGTCAAGGAGCATTGGATTATTTGAGAGAGTTGGGTTCCTAGTTGAAGAGGAACAAGAAATTGAAGAACATAAGAAAGAAGAGGCCTTGGAGCAGGAAGCCATTGAAGGAGCATATGTTTGTGAAGATGGGACAGATTTTTAAAGAGGAATAGCAAAGTTGTCCATTAAGGGGACAAGATCAGCAATTTTTTGATGTGGTACTTGAAGGACCTAAAGAAAAAAGGGTTCTTGATGGTGGTGACAAGGAAGTTTTAGAGGTAGATGTTGATTGGAGCAACAAAGAATCTAGTTATGATGATGATGTTATGGTTCAAATTGGGACAATGATATGTCCTTTGGAAGGTACTATGCAATAGGGTACCTTGAGGGTAGTGGATGGTGAAGAGACTCATGACAAAGCCTTAGAGATGGGTGAGGAAGTGGTTGCATGCCAAGGAGGATTGCATAAAGAGTAAAGTAATCAGACTGTGATGTCTGATATGGTCTCATGGGAAGATACTTCAGTTGATTTGGTGGGCCAGGAAGATGCCTTAAAGATGATGAGTATGGAGGTTGCATGGGTGACCTTGAAGGTGTGTCTCTTAAAGGCACTTGGAATACATTTTAAGCTACTTGCAGGCTCATGGAAGGTACATAGGTATGAAGAGCAGCGAAAATGTGAGATATTCACCTTGCCAAGGCATGACAAACCTATGGTGAAGATGAAGGAAGATTTAAGGGTGGAATGACACATTGAAGTGTCACATGGAGAAGTTAGATTGAGATTATATGTAGCAGAATTATTCAAGCCCAAGATCAAAATGAAATTTTATTTTCTAACATGTTTTTTTGCAGGAATCATTTCCAAGAGGACTTGGAAAATTTTCAAACTTGGGGAGTATGGTGCAGGAGCACCTAAGGCATAGAAGGCTACTAGGGGGTCACTTGAATATAGAAGAGAATATGAAGTCCAATAAGACCTAAAGGGTCATTTTATGATGTAATAATGGTCATTAGTACCATGTTGATGTTAATTTGAGACAAGATCATGCTATGTAATCAATATCATCAATATAGGCCAACGAGGCCTAATAGGGTCATATAAGGGGTTCATGGATTTAATATCACAATATGTTTCTAAGGTCATCAAATGACCACCTAAAATATGTAATAGGGACAAATTAAAAGTCTCGAAGGATATGTTGTTGTTGAGTTGTTGTCAACTTGACAACATAATACAATATATTCAGTAAAGGTTGATATAGTTATAAACCAGTTATTAGGGTGGTTTTGATTAGTTTAAAGGTAGTTGGAAGGTTGATATTACACTATGTAAGTTATAAAATCTTGAGCATGGGCAAGAGAGTTGAAGGGAGTCGATTTATGAAGATATGAAATCAATAAAAAGTGTGGTTTTGCAATTTTATGAATTTTCTGCTGTAACAGTCAGTTTTTCTAGCGTATATAGTCAATCAAACGTTGATGTTTTGAAAGATTATCTTTTGAAAATGATGATACTATGAATCACGTTCCTTTTGGGTTTTGAATCACTTGATTTGGTGATTATTACAAAAAGATATCTGATTTTGTTTTGAAACGGGTTCAAAACCTCATTTAAGGAACCTGTGAATGGAAAATGTAGGTTTCTAATATGTTGCACGTGCAATAAGGCCTAAGTTTTGGCTAATAGATAGTAGGAAGGGTGTACCATATTTTATTTTAGGCTACAGGGATCATGCACAGGTTGACACATGGAAAGAAACTATGAAAGGGAACCGTTACCAGTCATATTGAAGGAATGACTGTCTCTGGAAAGTACAGTCCTGATGCGGGGGTCATATCTCTGACTTCAACCATTGGATTGGCCTGGATTTTGGATATGTTATTTACAATGAAGTTCTCCAGAGTTGGACCAGAGTGATTAAGGATTTTCTATCTGGTTAGAAATTTATGAGTCTCTGTGTAGAGGTCTATCCAAGAGGACAACAAGAAGGGTTATGTTTTACTATTATTAAAATAGTGAATGGAATGAGTTTGGTTATGAGTTAGGTTTGAGTGCTTTGGGATTCAAGACAAGATGTTGAGTTTACTTTATGTGGATAGGATATTTGTAATGGGTTGGTAGTCCAAATGCAAGGGGATGATCCATGGTAAAGGATCTTGAGTTGAGTTCGATAAAGAGTTATGTATGTGGGTAGACAGTCACAAGAATAATAAGTGTGCGATCAGAAGTTAATGGGTTTGTGTGAGATGAAGATAAGAGTTCATGGTTGAAGTTGGAGTTGGTTTAATGTAGAGGTGGATCCAATGTTGAGTCACTTGAGTTCTTAGTTCCTTAAGGAGAGTTCTATTGTTGATCCCCTCTGCATCACATTTCAAAAGGCTAGTGGGTATGTTTTGGATCATTTTTACAAAGACAGAAGCTAAGATATGGATAGAGAGAATTTTAGATAAAAGTAATGATAAGAAAGATCCTATCCATGGAGAAATAAATTTTTTAACACTTGTGGCAGTTAGTTATGGTACAAATTTGACAATTGTATCTAATATTCATCTTAATAATGTTAATTATTACAATCAAATGCTGATATGGAGCCTCCAAAAAAATGAAGTGATGATCTCTTTAATGAATTAGAAAGCCCTTATGTCATATAGTGGGAAATAATCATAAGGTGGAAGCATAGAAAAGGCATGTTCACTCTTTGAAAGAGGTCAGTGCTAAACTTGATGTGGAGATGCTGCGCAGTATTCAAAGTAAGCCCATACATGGAGTGATAAAACAAAACATTTTCTAAATATAACAAATGATGCACAATATTTGTAGAAATGCGTAGGTCAAGTCAAAACATATTAAAACTTTAAACATTCCAAATGCAAACAAAGGCAGAAAAGTCTGCGCAAGGCAGGAAATAGTATAAGGTCTTTAGAAAACAAAATAAATAGAGAGACTTGCATAGAGTAGTTAGAAGAAATTTAAAAGCATTTCAAATGCCAATACATTTTGAAAGTGTAAATCAAACCAAGGGAAGCTGCAGAAAAATGAAAGTGGAAGCCAGTGTGGCAGCTAAACTAGAGACCCCACACCAAATATGGGCCTCCACAATGTGTAACATTTGAAGGCTGCATTGTAATTTGAAGCAAAGCCTGCGCAGGAGAATAGCATGTAGCAAACTAAGCCAGCGCATAAACTAAAGGTTTTAAAACATTTCAATACAGTTGTAATTTGCTGGTGTAAGTGCAATGATAGAAGTCCATGCAGCAGATTAAGGAGGCTACTTATTGTTTTTTCTGGAGGCTGCACAGAGCTAAAATCACAAAGTTAGAACACTTTGAACTTTCAAACAAATGCATAGCCAGCGCAGTATATAAAGGGAAGCCAACACATAATAGTATGGAGAGGAGTTTAAAAGACTTGAAAAATGCAAAGAACCTTTATCCCAAAATCACTGGGGAGGCAATTTCCTAAGTATTTTTATACTCCAGTGCTTACAATGTAAAATAAATAAGAGCCAAGAGGCCCATTGGTGGCCCCTTGTTTGGATGAATGAATGTGGTCATGGTACCCCTTGGTTTTGGGCGTGATAAGAGGTAAAAATTTAAAACCTTGGGAAGTTTAATCCCACATTTGTGGTGGGAAGGAACTGGGTAGTGTATAAAAGAAAAATCACAAGCATACTATAATGTGATAAGAGGTAAAACTTTAAAACCTTGGGAAGTTTAATCCCACATTTGTGGTGGGAAGGAACTGGGTAGTGTATAAAAGAAAAAACACAAGCATACTATAATGTGAGGAAGAGAAAGAGGCTCTCCATGTGCACACATGTGGTGCCTTGGGAAGTCTGCCCAGTTGGTTGATATCAAATTTTGGTGGTGAGGTGGCAGACAAGTGGCACGCAGGTGGTGCTAGATGGTTGGTGATGTGGCAGACATGTGGTGGCAATGCGTGAAGTCATGAGAAGAGACTGCTGTTAAGGATAACATTAAGAGATCAGGAGGTAAACACCAACTAACCACTGTGTGAGGTTTCTAATGCTAGCAGTTAAGTAAAAAAACTTGCGAGATCGCGCGACTCAAAGCATGCCAAGTGTCCAAATCTGGTGCATTCTGAGCATAAAGAGGAAAAATTAAAAGGAATTAAAAGGTATAGTCTCTCTAGAATATTAAAAGGCAAATAAGATTAAATTTGCATAGAAAAGTATTAAATGAAAAAATTGAAACAATATGCAAAGTTAAAACATTAAGGCAGTCTTTTTCTATAGTTAGGTGAAATATTTTTATTTCAAACTTTAAAGATATGCATTCACGGAAGAGACAAGTAGAATCAAATTTGTTGAAGAGGCAACTACTGGAGAATATCACATTTCTTTGGAGGAGATCAGATTTCTTTGAGGAGAATATATTTGTGTGGAAACAGACAGGTGTCAATTAGGGTAAATTTTGGGGTTTCCTTATTCTATACCTTTCCCTCTTTTCTTTGTTTTAAAAGGTTCCTATTTTCTGCTCTGTTTTGGGGGTTCCTGATTCCGTTCAGTTTCTCTACAAAAGTTCAGAGCAGGTTCCAAGTGTGGTACCTCTGTATATATCTTCCCTCTTCTATTCATATAGGGTGTTCTTGTATCCTTTCAATTTCAGGGAAGAACAACATTGTAATAGCTTGCTTATGAATGCAATTTAGTATTGTTGTTCTGATGTCAAGTTGTCTCCATTATGTTTCTTGAATAATAGAGAATAAAGCATTAAGGGTGTTTTACTCTTGTCTGTTGTTGATCAACAATAGATTCATTTAAGGAATGACTGTGATTTAAGATTTATCTTCAAGTGTGTATGAGAAGGGGTATTGAGGATATTCCAAACTTATCTTTCATTGGATGTTGATTAATGTATTGTCTATTCCAAGGTCTCTTCCAAGGGGAGGGTTAAATTATTTGAGTAGGGAGTTACATATTTGAATACACAGTAGATTCACAAGTAGAACTTGATTGATAGGGTATGTCTTATGTAAGGCATATGGACATATCAGACTGTGCTATTTTCCTTTATTCATGATCTTCTTTGCAATGTTATGTTTGACTTTATTTCCCATTAGATAAGGCATTGGTCTAAGAAAGACTTGGGGTATTTCAGAGATTCATTAACCAAAACATAATTGAAAATCATTTCCCTTTCATGTTGTTAGGAGTTAAGATTTCTCTAGTTTTCAGACATACTCTATGCAAGTGAAATATTGCATAAGACTTGACAAAATATTGAGGTATTTGTTACCTAAAGGTTTGAAAACTATTTCGCAGTTATATATATGCAAGCTTGTATTTGTTACAAAGGAGTCACGTGTGTGCAGATTAGGTAATACCCACTTGAGTGATGTGGAACTCAAAGTGAAGGAGGATGTTTTATCCTCGTTAATTAGACTTTGTCTTGTTATAATTAGAAGTTGGTAGTTATAGAGTTGGTCAATTATTGATCTATTTTGATTCTACAATAAAAAGATCTAACAGGTTCAGGGAGAGACAGTAGATGCTATTGTGCCTTCTCCTGATGTTAACATTTCTACATTGACCTAAATGGCCGAGCATGACCTTAGGGGGAGCATTGGATGAAGAAACCAGATTATTTCTAGCCCCTAATTTTGAGGAGTAAGCTCATGCAAGCTTGGCTATAGTGTATGCATACATTTATGGAGTCTATATCTATGATTGCAACATCTGAAGATTCATCTTTCATGATTGCAATTTTTGTGATTGACTGGACATTGTGCAAAGTTGAGTTTAATGGGTAAAGTGAATTTTCTCACTTAGTGATGAATAAAAGACATCAAAGTTACTTACTTCTTCACCATTTGAAGAGCAATGACTAAGGAGAGAAAATTTTAGAGCGTATTAGAATACCAAGCAGCCACATTGCGTGATTGATCAAAGTGTAAGTTCAAAATCCAATGTGTTTAAGGTATTTAGACTATCTACTAAAGTATAAGTTGTGGAGATGCACCAATGATTTATGATGTTATGGATACACCTAGATATAAATTCAAGAAACATCCCTTTAAGTTTTGTGAGGATGACCCTGAAGTTGCTTTTTCCCAAACACCATATGACGTCTGGCACATAGAAGATATTAGGATGTACGTACATTGCAAATATGAGACATTGGGAGAAATAGATATTTTCAGAGAAATGAATGTCATGATTGGACCAGATGGTAAAATGGAGGATGAGTTCAAACACCTAGATAACCTGAGCATTATGAAAACGACAGACATGTATGAATTCAACGAAGAATGGTTTAAAATAATACTTAGCAGAGTTCATGACCAATTCATTTGGATAGGGGAGCAACCTGTAAATATTTGTAGTCAGTTAATTCATGACATAATTGGGCTAGAAAAAACTAGAGTTATCCCTATAGCAGAAAAGAATACAAATAAACAAGTGTAAACCCTAACACACTCTAAATGGGACAGGCAAGAAATGACAGTGAAGGACATTTTCTAGCAGGATGTAAGACTAGTTGCAATGGTACTTGGATATAAGCTTTACTACAATAGTAGACCTAATTCAGTCTTAGCAGGAGTTATTATGATGTCTTATAGAATGGTAAAGGAAAAAAAAAATTCAATCCATGCGAGGTTCTGGCACAACTATTTTTAGAGAATGTGAAGTTTATCAAGAAGGATAAATTTAAGGCTTTTAGATTTGGCTCACTTCTAGTTCACATGTATATCCATATTGAGCATAAGTTCCCTAGAATGCACCCTAGAGCATGGATGGAAAGTATACCCACTGGTATTCAGATATTATAGAGTTACAAAAGACAAGACAACACATGGGTGGATGGAGAACTATTTGGGATGATCAAAATTCTACAGAGGTAAATGAAGAAAAGAGTCAAAATTCCCGAAGAGTTGGTTGAGAGATACACGGATACAATCTGTTTCATGGTTGAAACTGATTGTGTGTCTTTTGAGGCAATTGTACCAAGGAATAAATGGTGTTACCCTATGGGCTATGAAGTCAATTTAGAAGTTCTAGTTATGCAAGTAGAACATGTTTTGGCATTTGAAGTTGATACATCCGAGGAGAGATGGGGTACATATGAAGAGAAATCAACTAAAGTTAGAGAAGAAAAATATAGAGGTATAAGGAAGAGAAACATAGAGAAAATGGTTGATGATATGGCAGCCAAGGCTGTAATGAATAAGAAAGAGTTAAAGGAAGTAAGGACTAAGATGAATGAGGGTGCTTTTGGATCAGTGAGCATTGACATTGCAGCCCCTCCATCTTCTGAAGAAGAAAACATAGTAATTCCCACTTTTACTATTATTGACCTATCCACCACACCTGAGAAGACAAAATTAGAAGAGACACCCACAAGCATACTGAGAAGGACCACTAGATCAACCAAACCAAATATCCCTAAGAAGAAAAAGGTTGAAGTGGAAGCTAAGAAGAAAGAAGACAAGAAAACTAAGGACACATACCACTGGAAACTAGACATGAAGTTACTAAAGAGAAGGATTGTAAGAGATGGAAACCTGAATACATTAAGAAGATACTATGAGAGGTATGACTCTGGTAATCAAGTCTTGATAGAGGATATGGTAATTGAATATCTACTTGTTTTCAAGAGGAACGTATTAGAGATAAAGAGAAGTATACCTAAGGAATTGTATGGTAAACTGGAGATTAGAAAATAACTCGCACATATAGAAGATGAGGCAATTAGGAGTCAAGCTATTGAGGATATGTTTCCATTAGTTTCTGTATAGGAGAGAGAGAAAATACTTGAGGAACTCAAACCTTTGTTGAGAACTAAAGCATGATCAGTGAAAATCATGGGCATAAAATATGATGAAGTCATAGAAGATACTCAAAAGGTAATAGATCAGATACTTATGAGCAATATTTCTGAGAAAACTTCACCTCCTAAACCTACTATGCCTACACCTATAGGAATTGGAGAGAGCTCTAATTCAGTTGAGGAAAATGTTAAGAAAAGTGATGTGAGTATTGACAAGCAACCAGATTTATTTGTTGCTAGTGTGCCTGTGACCCTTGACACTTCACTTGATGAAAAAGACCCATTTGAAGGAAACATTGATAATACAGTGGAAGATGAAGAAGAAGGACAACAAGAAGAAGAACAAAAAGAGAAAGAGAAGAAAGAAGAATCAGAACAAAGATAATAGATAGATACAACAAAAGGAGAAGAGGCAAGAGTTGAAATAAAACATGAAATTGACACATCCACTATTATATTGTTGGAAAGCAAGGATAAGTATGTAAGCACATATGTTGACAATATGGATGAGGATGAACTGATGAGACTATCCTTCATGGCATTCACAAAGGCAAAAGAAAGATTTGAGCATAAAGGAGACAAAAAGGCTAAGGTAATTACTAGAGCAATTGACATTATGAATAAGAAACTTCCAGTACCTATTTTTTTTCAAGGAAAAGATGATGTAGAGAATATAAATATGGAACTAGATGATTTTGATAGTCACTATGAGTCCTTTAGTGAATATCACTGAAGAGAAGGCAGAGCAAAGATATCTAGAGAAGAAGTTGAAGAAAGTATGCCAGTCTATTTCATGGGACTTGGGCATTCTGAGATCAGCTGCATCAAAGGCCCAAAGTTGTTTCACACATGGAAGGATTTTATACAGCTATTGTATAAACCCTATCAGACACATTCAAAATATTCAAGACATTGTGATGAAGGACATGGCTACTCTGGACAACATGATGGATAGTTGTGAGACCTCCTCACAATTTGTATTGGAGATGGACAGAGAGGTATCAAAGATTTTTAATAAGTTAAATGTCTTGGATATATAAAGAGGGAGAGTAATGAAAAGATTTGGTTTACTGAAGAGTTTAATCACTCCCAAGATTTCAATTCTTAAAGTTCATCTATCTGATATGGAGAAGAGTGCAGATTCATTGACCAATTCTATGCCCATAGAGTTGAAAGCATCAGAGACTTCATCTTATGCATTGAATGGACTGATACATGTTATTCAGTTGTTGATAGAGTCATGGAATTAAGAAGTGAAGATCTTGGAAGATTCCTTTCAAGATGTTCTAAAACTGGTGAGAAAGCACTGAATTCTACATTTTTTTTGTAAATTTTGGGTACACCTTTCCCATTGATGTCAAAGGGGGAGAACAAAAGAAAAATGAGAAAATAAGAAAAGAACAGAACAATTAGTGTTTGTTGGGACACTTAGTCATTTTTCACTAAGTATTTCCATCAATGCCAAAGGGAGAGATTGTTGGAAAGTGATGCATTTTGGAGTGTTATGAGACACTTGAGGGTTGTCATTTATGGAAACACATCTGATATGATGATCGCTTGGAGTTAAGTACAATTGTGGAGTTAAGTACAATTGTGGAGATACAATCTTGAAAATGACTAAGTATAGAAATAGAAGTACAAAGTACAATATTGTTTTGGACAGAGAAAATCATATATGATAGTTGATGACTTGTGAGCTTAAAGAAAGACACTTTGGGATATGTATGACCTTTAGTTAAGGTATCTTGTGTTTTGGTGTTGATCACAGAAAGTTAGAGCATTTTGAAGACACGCAAAGACAATGGAACAGTGAAACAGAGTAGATGAATAGTCATGATGATTGAGGGAGTATACGATAAAATCCAAACGTGCTAAGTTGGATTGTTATTTTGGATTACCTATACTTTGGTAGTACAAGGTCGCCAATATTGTATTTAATTTTTGTATAAGTATTTATTCTATTTTGTATTTTATTTGAGAGCCGACTAAATGATGTAACACACACACACAGACACAGACACACAGACACAGACACAGATATATATGAAGAGCATTTTTTAAAGATAAGATATAGAAAGAGATGTTAGAGATGATTGATGGCAGATGTGAGATCAGAGGTTGACATATATTATTGAGAGCTACAACTAGAACTATCTAAGCATTTAAGATACTTAATTTTGTTCATTACTGAGAACACTTTGTAATAGAAGTATTGGTTGTAAGAGTTGTAAGCTCAGTACACCCCTAATAGAGTGTTGTATACCTTTAATAGGGTTGATATTCCTTTAACAAGGAAATGTACTATGTAATACTCAGCTCCTAATAGGGCTAGGTCTCCTTACAAGGAAGTTATACTTTAGTGCATGCTTGTGGGTACCATCCCCACCGGGGATTTCCCTTGGCCAAGGTTTCCTCAACAACAAATAATGGTGTTATGAGTTGTGTGTTATTTTCTTATGTTCTTTTCATTTCAACAATCTTATGGTTTATTTGGAATTGGCTTAAGTTTAATTTAAAGTGTTGTAATACTGATACACCCCCCTATCAGTATTACTCAATCCTAACACATATTACCAATGGCTTGGGTTAAAAACGAGGGATCCTTCAAATTTCCTTTGAGACGTAGACAATCATAAATGGCGAGACAATATATTGATGGATTAGAAGAACCATTCAAAATGATGATGGAAGAAGCATTAAAAAAATAATGCAAGGAAATAATGTAAATTTTTTATTAGATTCTTGGAAATAGAGGTTCACTAACAAATACCACAAATTCAACATTAGGAAAACACACCCCATTCAAAGTGCATGCGAATTATTATATTCTAGCCTTTCAAGGGAAAATTGATGCACATGTTGTTGATGATTAGTTACCCAAGATAGAAAGATATTTTATGTTAATAATTTCTTATATGCAAAAAATATCACCTTTACCCTTCTCAAAGCTAAGAATTATGTCAAACTAGAATGGTAAGTTAAATTGACAACCAAGGAAGCCAAATATGGACAAGAATTTGATATAGTTTTTTATAGAAAACCTACACGGGGATAATTTTTGGAGCACATAAAAGAGGAGTAATTTCCTAACGATACATGTGAACAAAAATATATGCAAGGGAAATTGCTCTGATTGAAGACAAACTAATTAAATTAGGATTATACCAACACATTTTATTCACTCTTGGAAAAAATTAGCATCACATACTCTAAGAATCATCAATTCTTGAGACGTTATAGTGGACTTCATAGGTATATACAAATCAAGATGAACTTTCTGAATATAGAAATATTATCCAATGCTTTCAAGTATGCTTCAAAAATTGAGGAAAACTTCATGCACAAATGAAGGAGGGATTATTTCATGAACTCCAAATTAAAAGGTTAAAGTAGTAAATATGTAGGGATTTATATAGAAAAAGAGTCATTTTCTAGTTCACCAATGAAGAAGGCATGGGGTGGAAAGAAAACACAATGAGTTAGAGGTATGTGGTGTAAAGTTCATAAAAGTGCCTCTCATAACAATGAAGACTGTAGAACTGTAAAGAATATATTAATTGAGAAACCTAGACAAGAGGTTGAGCCTAAAAAAATAGACTCTTTCAAGAAAGAAGACAGTGAACATGTCATTAAGACAGAGTGATATGACACAGTTACCACTACAAAAATATTTCCCTGCGAGGATGAAGAGAGATTTTTCCATTTACAGATATGGTGTCATTAATTATGGAGAATGTTGTTTTGGTTGTCATTGATGTCAACAAACTATGGTTGGATTATTTTTTTAGGCATTCTAAGATGTAGTTAATAACATTTTTCTCTGCATCTCTCTGCATAAGTGGTTGTGGTTATGCAATTTAGACAACATGTTCTAGTATCTTTGAGATATCTATCTTCATATTTTCATGATTTTTGGTGCTCTATATAGATTTAATTTATTGGTATGGTAACTCAGCTTATCAATTAATCTATTTCTTCAGAACAAGACAATTGGTCAATTGGTTTGCACTTCATCAAGTGAATATTTTTGGTCCTACAATTTTGGGATAGGATTAAGGATTGAATGAAGAATGTAAAATCACGTGGACATGATCTTGGACAATGTTTTGGCTGACGCGTGGAAGCTAAGTTGGAATACATTTTGAAATGAAATATGGGATGGTCTACCTCAGCCGATAGTTTGGTCCTACCATGTTTATATGATATGAAATAAGAGGCAAAGAAGACAAGGAATAAGAAGCAAACATATGTGCGAGAAAAAGAAGACATAAGTCTGTGAGAAAGTTTTTGCAGAAGGTTGTGTGAGTGGGAAATTGACTTATGAAGTATTTTATTTTTTTACTACAAGGGAAATTATGTCAGCATACATTAGATGCATTTGAAATAGTTCATTTTTATAATTTGTTTTGGCAGTGAGCCTCTTTTCTCCTTGGGGAAGTGAGCCCTCTAGTTGTGTGTTGTGTAGTGAGCATTGTAATATTATATAACTAGTTATGCAACATTTAAAGCTAACACTCTCCATGGTTTTTCCCATTTGTTTTTTCCATGATAAAAATATGTTGTCTCACATATTCTATGATTTCTATTCTTACATTTTTTTATCTTGCTACAGTTAAGGATTAAAGTAAGTTTTGTGGAACTAGTTAACAATATCATAAAGGTTAAGGTTTTATACAACACTGATTCACCCCACTCTCATGTATTCTGATTATTCAAAAATTGGTATCATATTTGTGGTCCCTTATTTTATCTTAACCTCCTGAGGGAGATATTGGAAGGTTGAACAAAAAGACTTCTATGGAAAACACTGATGAAAATCTTATTGATGGAGAATTGCTGACTTAACTTGATGATCTTGAGAATGTGGAAAGAAAAAAAAGAATATGAAATAAAACATAAAGGAAGTAGATGAATGCATAAAAGAATTAAGATATCAGAACAAGAAGTTTAAAGAAAGGCATAGGGAAGTTAGCAAGGAGTCGAAGCAGGAAAAGGAAAAAATTCTAGATCTAAAACAAGTGTTGAGAAAGAAAGAAATTTAAAGAATTATTGAATCGAATAATCAAATAGAAGACATAAATCCATGCAAAGATTGAATAGGAATTAGTAAATATGAAATCAGTAGACAAATCAAGAGTGAGTACTCTAAATCTTGATGATATTATGGCAGCTCAAAGGACCCCACAAGACAATGGAGGATTAGGCTTTGAGAGCGGAAAATGTTCAATTCAAACCATAGAAGGAAAAGACAAACAAAAGGAAACTAAAGTAGAAAACAGAAATGAAGAGACAATAAAAGGAAAGAAGATCCAAAATCCAAAGAACTTGGTAAAGAAACCTCCAATCAAAAACCCAAATGCTCAAAGGTACCCATATTTCAATGGTTATTTCTTTTTATATAATAAGTATATACATAAGGTTGCACAATGTAGATGTAAGATAAAACACCACACTCAATGCTTTACTTGAAAGAATTTTGGTCATAAGACTAGTAGCTCTAGAAGTCAAATGAATGGAAGATATAGACCCTATTATGGATATTGTCAACTATGTAATGGATTTGGACAAAAAGTTGATCAATGCAGATTTAGTATGGATACAAAAAATTTAGGACATAGGAACATTTGATGTTTTAATTGCAATTATAATGGACACATTTCCAAATTTTGCAGAAACAAGAATTAGAATCACAATATGTCATCAAGTTAACTGAGCGTATAAAGAAGATCAATATAAGAGAAGTTAGAAAGGAAATGAACAAGATATAGAAATAGAAAGAATCATACACATCAGAAAATATGGATACACCTAGCTTTGATGTAGATATCATCTTCAGAAACTGATTCATGAAATTGTTGGCAAGTTTGGATGTGTTTTCATTGATCTCAACATATTTGTAAGTAGAGTTTCTAGAGGAAAAATATTCTTAGAGGCATGGTGAGGAAAATTCACCGAGGATGAGGATTCACACACCTCATGATATGGTGTAGAGGTTTTTTAATAGGTCCATTTCAAGTTTCAGGTGTTGACATGATGATTTGACTAAGTTATGAGCTCATAGGTGGTGATTGACTACTTTACTATCTGCCACTGTAATAGAGTTTAATAGATTTAATTCACACATGTACATAGGTTGATATCATTTTTTTTCAAATATAAACATGTTTAAGACATGGTGATGTGTGTTACATTCAAAGGGTTCATTATTCTGAAAGTCTGTAAGGCGTTTTAGGGTGTTACAAAGGAAGGTGATAGTGTTCTTGGGGGTATAGCATAAAATGATGACAAATCTATTAGGTGGGATGGATTTGATTATTTTATTTAACTTCATGATGCCTAATGATATCCTTGGATTTTGTGCCTTTTGAGTTGGTAGTTCATAGTGATTGCGGCGATCAAGTTTGGAGGATTTCTTTGGTTGGTGATAAGTTTTATTATGTTCTTGGTTGACTTGATCAGTAACACATTTTATGGGAAATCAGTAAAATGTTTTGTTAAAAAATTAGGATCTTGATGTGGTTATGAAGGGTCTAAGATATTTTTGGTCAACCTTCTTTGATGAGGATCATTGATTTTGTCATGGTAATATAAAAATTGAAAGTCAGGTTTTTGTCGACTTGTTCTTGATAAAATGGTTGATGAATTAGGGTGATTATGTGGTTGTGCAAGAGAAGGATTAATCACAAACACCAGGGATTTATTTTGAAGTAGTTGTGCAGATCTAGTGAAGGTTGAATTTCTCATCTAAAGGAGTTAGAGATAATTGCAACATAGATTTTATTGTACTTCAATGGAACTGACCAAGGCATAATTAGATGCTACTATATTGTTCAAAAATTTATTAGATTGTAATATGATTTGTGTTTGTAAGACAATGAGTCTTCTTTAGGGTTGGAGCCCAAGGCAGTTTGAGTAGTGAGATCTAGGAAGTGTTCCTGAATGCACATGCATTCCTTATTTGTTATAAACTTATGCTTCTAATAAGGTATTATTTTTACTTTGGGTTCAATCCGCACCATACTTTGTTGAAATTAGTTTCTAATGATGTTGTTGGCATTCATGTTTTTCTACTGATGTCAACATATGTTTCTATGGAGGCAGAATAGGCTGGTTATTACTATTGCTTTATGATTGACAGAAGTGTATGTGTATTGTATGATTGATTCATAATGAGTGAAGATGATGATGTGTACAAGGAAGTTTGGTGATCTTATTTCTAAGTTCGCATGACTTAATATATTTATTAGATGAGTTACAAATGTTTTAGTGAAGACTGGGTATTGGATGGTGACAATGATCTTTGACAGAGTTAGTATCTATTTTTTGAGTATAACTTACAAGAAATATGGATTTAGGTTATGTGAGCTTAAGGGATGGAAAAAGACATGATAAGGAATGTTTTTTATGTTTCTCAAGTCGTACGAATGTTGGTGATGTCAGAAGTGGCGTGTGTTCTGGAGGAGACCTATTTGTGGCCGACTTTAGAGATATAGATGTATTATGGATTCTGAGCATGGATTATGGATCTTGGATTATATTTGATTAATTGTAATTGATGTTTACTTGTTATAGGTACCGTGTGTATCTTAGCAATAGTTTAAGTAATTATTTTTATATTGGGAAAGCCTAATTGGCTGACCTAATCAATTATTTTAATAGGGTATATATGAGAGATATTTTATTTTGAAAATTTATGTATGATGCGATTGAGATAGAGACAACAAAGTGTGGAAGTTGTGAGCTTGTTTGTCTGCTAGATGTAGAGCAGAGGATGTGATTATGGTACTTCATTGAAACTAGACAAACAAAGATAGTTTCTATCAGAAATTTTTCTGGATTATATATTTCCTATATACACTTGTATTTTAGACTGTAGGTCCTAAGGGTGGATTTAACCTTCTTTAGGCAGTGTACCTGGGCAGTGAGCCAACTGTTACTCTTGACTCCTAACATGGTCTATCCTTTAACAAGGATTGTGTACTGTAATGCATCAATAAGCTCCTAACAAGGATAAATATTTTAACATGGACACTATACTATCAATAAATTATTTGTGGGTGCTAATTCCCACTGGGGTTTTACCTTTAACAGGGTTTACTCGACAACAAAGGATTGTGTAATTGTGTTGGCATTTATTGTATTATCATTGTGGATTAAAGTTTTGTTTATAAATCTTAGTGTTTAATAATCTATCTCACAACTAATTCACCCCCTCTCTCAGTTGTGTTGGTGGACTGCTATTCCTAACAATTGGTATTAGAGATAATGGTCCTTAGAGAGAAAGTTTAACATCTTGAGGTGATCCTGAAGATGGAATTCTATAGGAAGGATAGTTCAAAGTTTGATCTTGAAAAATTTGATAGTTGGAAGAATGAGATGAGAACACATTCGCTATGCTTGGGAATCAACTACTGGATGATAAAGAAGGATAATAAACAAATGAAGGCTAAGGATAAACTAGATAAGGCTACTGATGAAGAAAATAAGATATTCTCATACAACATGGTCGTAAGAGAAGCATTGATTAGTGCCCTTTCTGAAGGTGAATTCACAGAGGTAAAAGATTTAGATTCTGCACATGAAATTTAGATAAGATTGGAAGCACTGTATGAAGGAGATAAGTTTACAAAGTGAGCAAAGTTGCAGAATTGGAAGAAAAAGATAGAAATTTTGAAAATGAGAGATGATGAAAATATTAGAGCATATGCACAAAGAGTTGCTAAATTTGTTATTGGCATCATGCCAAACTCTGGAAACACTTACAGTGAGGAAGAAGTGATTGCAAAAATTCTTAGATCCCTGACACCTGTATACAAAACCAAAGTGAAATCTATAGAAGAGATTATACCTTTGACAACGAAATTCAATAGAGAGATTTTGATTGGAAAACTAACTACCTTTGAGGCCTCAAAGCTGGGAGATTCATTACCTAAAGTTGAGAAAACATTCAAGGTGACTGTTCATAAAAATAAAAAAACTTTATCAGGAGTTGCGAGCACCAGTAGTAGTGACTTGAGAGAATATCTCGGTGAATATGTTGATGAATGGGAATAGATACATGAATAAGAAAGAAAGTTAGATGAAATTGTGGCCCTGATCACCATAAGAGAAAGGAGAGGTAAGGGTAAGTTTGAAGGAAATTTACCTCTAAAATGTTTCTCATGCAATCAGAAAGGTCATTTTTCATCTAGATGTCTTACAAGGGTTCCACAGCATAAATCTAAGTTTTATAAACCTAAGTATTCAAAGGATAAGGAATGTTATTATGCTAGTGAAGGTGTCTCTAATGATGATGCTATTGATTATGATGAGATTGGATTTTTTCTAGTAGGGATGATAAACCTATACATGAAGAAAGTCCCTTAGTATCTCATGTTGAAAAGTAATCTAAATGGGTCGTAGATAGTGGTTGTTCACACCATATGACTGCAGATAAAAATAAGTTTGTTAAACTGAATAAGTATGATGGTGTTATTGTGATATTTGGTGACAATACTCCTAAGATTAACATTGGATTTGGATCTATATCTTTGGATGGAAAGACCAATACTAACAATGTATTACTTGTTGATGGACTTAAGCATAATTTGTTGACTGTTGGACAGCTAGTGGACAAAGGTTATCAATTGAAATTTATTGATGGAAAATGTTCTATCAGAAGTAAGTCAGGAGATTTGATAACATTTGGTAATAAATCCAAAGGTAATGTATTTGAATTAAATACATTTGAGGCTTCTTGTTTTATTGTGAAGGTAGATGAAAATTTGTTATGGCATAGAAGATTTTGTCATGTTAACTTTGAAAATATTGTGAAGGAAAGTATGACTAATGCAGTTAGAGACCTACCAAAGATTGTGAACCCATATAACACCATGTGTAGAGAATGTGAAATGGGGAAGCATACTAGAAGCAGTTTTAAAAGCAAATCTTATTCAGTGAAAGGGAAGTTGGATCTAGTTCATACAGATCTGTGTGGTCCTACAAGAACAATATATTACTATGGTGAAAGGTTCTATGTACTTTATATTATGATATGGATTGCATTCTTTGTGCTTTCTGTTATGATGTGGGTTGTATTTCCTAGAGAGAATTTTGAAGCATTTAATGAATTTGAAATGTCAATGATTGGTGAGATGAAATTTTTCCTTGGATTGAAAATTAACCAGAACAAGAGTGGTATTTTCATTTATCATACCAAGTATCTTAAGATGATGTTGAATAAATTTGGAATGAAAGATTGTAAACCTGTTGGGATACCCATGTTAAATGGTTACAAATTTACTAATAATGATGAAAATTAGAGTGTTTTTTGGAAAAAAGTACAAATCAATGATTGGAGGTCTACAATATCTACTCACACTAGACCAAATATTGCTAATGTAGTTGGAATTGTGGCAAGATGTCAAGCGGATCCTAAAGAGACACACCTTGCTGTCATGAAAAGAATTTTCAGATACTTGAAAGGAACAATAGAGTATGGGTTATGGTATGAAAAATATGATGATTTTATCGTACATGTATATACTAATGTTGATTGGGAAGGTAGTGTGGATGAAAAAAAGAGTGCAAGTGGAGGAGCATTTTTCCTTGCAAAAAGGCTGGTTTCATGGTTAAGTAAGAAGAAGGATTGTACAACTCAGTCTATTGGAAACATATCCACAACAATTTTACACACATATTTTTATCATGGAAACCCTATTAGGGGAAAAACCACGGTGGGGTTGATTACCCACAATAAGAGAATACCTTCTTATAACTATAACCTTATTACAATTATGGGGAATGCGCTTGCATTCAGGAAAAATTCCTAAAGGTCACTTCTCTAATGGGATAAAACCCTTTAAAAGTAGGCTCACTACCTTACAAGACCACTACAATAATGGTCAATTAGAAAACAATATGATATTTTATGAACTGAATAGTAGGATCTAATTTATGCCAAGGTCAGTACTAATGAAGTACAATAAATATTTGTGTTCAAATCCTCTCTAAATCCTTTAGATGAGTGATTCAACCTTCAATAGATCTTCACAACTACTTCTACAAGAAATAAGAGGTGTCCGTAATCAATCCTTCATATGCGCAACCACACTTTTTCCCTAATTAATCAACCCTTATATCAAGAACTTAGGTTGGAAAATACCTAACTTCAATTTTCATCTTCCTACGCAAAAATAAGGGATCTTGATAAAAAATAATTTGATCCAACATCATTTTATCCATCATAAGCACCTCCAGATAATAATACTTCAATAAAATATTTTACCGATCGTCCTAAAATTTTTATTGATCAAGCCGACCATGAACATGAGAAAACCTATCACCAACTTTAAATTCCCTCCAAAACTCATTACCTTGATCAATGTAGGCTTCCAAATAATCATGAAAATAATCAAAGAACATTCATAGGCATCATGAATATCACTAAAATATATGAACCCATCCATACTGTCAGATTTACCATCATCTCTTATGTCAGAGCTCAAGGACACTGTCATCAGCAACCGTAACATCTAAAAAATTCCTTATGAGCCTTTAAATCACTAACCCTTTGAATTGAGGACACCTCTGTATGTCCTAAACACACTCTTTTATGTGCAATCAAAAATATCAACCTAAGCATTCTCTTCAAACAAATCTCTGTGAATCTTTCACTTTACTATAAGCCACTTTGTTTGTTAGTCACCATATGTGAATTCATAACTCATCTAAATCTTCATGCCAACCCCTGAAAATTGACATGGACCAAGTACAAAACCTAAAAATCATCCCATGAGGCATGTCAATCCTTATTTTCTAAGACTAATCTTCACAATACCTATGAGCATCTTGTACCACTGGAAAAATAGATGACAAATATGTTGGTATCAAACAATCAATCTTTCTGAGAAATCCTATTGATATATTGACATCAATGACAACACATCCAAATTGAAACAAATTTTCCCCTTTGGAATTGATGGAAACATATGATGTGAATAAAATAATGCAATTAGAAACCAACATGATCTCCCTTTGAGATCTTCCATCAACGCTACTACCAACAATATCCACAATTATCCTTCAAAGTCTATCTAACTTTGATCCACCTAGGAACAAGCTTCCCTTGATCTGATTACATACTTTGCTAGACATCAATTACTCCTCCTTAGATACGCACTTTTCATGTTAGCTGAGGCTCTTTCTTATGTGCAAGTATATCTTGTTTTTTACATACTTCTCTCCATCATCTCTTCTCTCCTCAACTTGAAATTTATTTTCACATGCTTCTCTCCCCCTTTGACATCAATGACAAAGGTACACTATTTTACCATTCTTAGTACTCCCCTTGACTAGTAGCCTCCAAAATACCAATCCATCTTGAATGATATCACCATGAAATCCTTTGGATTGATGCAACTCTCTACATCTTAGTTATGATTATGAGGGGAAATTACCCCTAGCTTTCTTTTAAGATTTTATTCTTTAATACCATTATCCTTAATCTTCTTGTTCTTTGAATTGATTCTACATTTTTTTCCTTTATTTTATTTTATCTTCTCTTTTCCTTTTTCAGCTTCATATGTACCATTGACATTTTAACCTTTCCTATCCAATTTTTGCTTCTTAACTTGATCATTATTCTACACCTTCTTTTTCATTCCTACTAATCCATGTTTGCTCAATTTATTTCTTCTACCATATCTAGCAATGTGTTCAGATACGAAACATCTGAAGTGAATAATAATTTTCATTCCACTCTCTTCATTCTTCTTAGTAGCACATTGAGTGGTAATGTGATCAATTCTATTGTATACAAAACATCTAATTCTTTTTCTTTTGACAATATTCTTCTTCTTTCTCACATTATTGTATATGCTTGAGTTATTATCATTCCTTTTACAAATGGAAGAATGATTTCCTTGTATGCAATCCACAACTTTATGACCAATCATGCCACAAATAAAATAATTACCACTAAATTTCTGAGATTTAGATAGTCTATCCAAGGTTTTCTCAGTCTTGTTCTTCCTCCTTTTATTATTAGGCTTGTCTTGGCCTGATTTATAAATTTCTCTTTTCACAAGTCTAACACCATTTGTTTCTCTTTCAAGCAATGAATTAAGTTTGGCTTCCCTAATCCTGAGCTTATCTCTATGATCATTTGTAATCTGAATTTCCTTTTTAATGGATTTATTCCACTCATCATCAATTGGATCAAATCCTTATATTAAGAAAATATGATCTTCTACAATCTATTTTCTAGTTTGAACACCCTTGTTCCTATCACAAATATCTATATCTTAATATTTATTTACTCTTATATACCTTATTATTTTTTACTTTACCACTATTTTTTGTGCGGCTTCATCTTCTACAGTCATCGTACCACCTTGTACTTGATTATTATGTTCATCCTGATTTCTACTAAAATTCTAATCAGCTTCATATCTACCTGATTTGGATAGATTATAAATACCTCCATCTACTTGGATACTTGCACTTTCTACTATCTTCTTCAACCTTTTGTTTTAGCATCTATATGCCTTTCTTTTGGTAGGGTATCAAAGGAATATGCCTTCATCACTTCTAGCATAAAACTTCCCTATATCCTCATCTCTTTTGATATAACATTTACTACCAAAATTTTTGAAATATTTGACAGTAGGTACATTACCATACAAAATTTCATAAGGTGTCTTTAATTTGCACCCGATTGAGAGTGTAAACGACACTGCTGGTTTCTTCTCTCCAAAACATCTGTGAAAATTTTTCTTCTAACATCATGGTCCTTGTTGTATCAAGAATGGACCTATTCTTCCTCTCTAAAACTCCATTTTATTTTAGAGTAAATGGTGCAGATAATTTTCTCTTAATTCCATGTTCCTCACAAAAATAATTGAACTCATTGGATGTGAATTCACCACCTCTATCTGATCTCAAGAACTTAAGCTTCAATCTTGTCTCAATATCTACCATGTTCTTGAAGGTCTTAAACTTATCAAATGCCTTTTAATTTTCCTTCAAGAAGGTTTCCCATACCATCCTAGAATAGTCATCAATGAGTAACATGAAGCATCCATCACCTTGCATGCTTCTTATCTTAGTAGGACCACACAAATTAATATGAATAAGATCTAACAATCCATTTGATTTTTCAACCTTAACTCTTAAAGTAGTTCTTGTTTGATTACCTAACTATCATTCCATACAAATAGCATTGGTAGGATTCTTCATTCTAGGAAAATATCTAACAACAAAAGTATAACTTATAACAACAATGTTATCAAAGTTTACAAGATATAGCCTCTTGTGCCACAACCAACTTTCATCAATTTGAGCAATTAAGAAACTTCTTAGACTAGTATTCAAATGAAAAATGATACATTTTGTCTTGGCTCATGTTTCTATCTCTATCCCACATCCATTCAAGATCTTTCATCCTTCACCCTTGAAATGTAGGCCATATCTTCTTTCCATCAGTTGTCCAACACTAAGAAGATTATGTCTCAAACCTTCCACATACAGTACATCATATTCTTTATTCTTTCCATCTAGTGAAATAGATTCTCTACCTTTGATAATATCACCATTATTGTCTCCCCATCTTACCCTACCACCTTCATACTTCTCAAAATTCATGAATTTTCTCTTGTCATAAACCATATGATGAGAGAATCCACTATCTAATACATGTTGATACCCTGACTTGTGGCTCACATTGACAATTGAGGGGTATTTTCGATAGTGTTGCATGGGACGGGGTGCGCCCTACAAAACAACCTATAGGATTTTAGAATTTGTCTCTTTGTGGTTGGTGGTAGGGGAAAAGGGAGGAAAACCACCTTTAATCAAACAACCTAAGCTAAGGGGATGCAAAGAACCGAATCAAATATTTGTTGGCTGGGATAGGAATTAGTCAAGTGGTATTTGTAGGGGTTCTTCTTGTATGCGATGAAACCTAACCTGTTAGGAGCATGCTCTGACATGCAAATGTTAGAAATATATATCAAGTAACTACATTAGACATGTCTAAAAGCATACCATCAAAAAATAACAAGAGATCCATCACAACCTCCGATGAGCCAAACAAGTGCACCCAAGCCTTGTTGATTTTCTCTTAGAGAGGTTTGTGGGTGTGCTCTCGCAACACAATATTTAAATCCCACTATTTGATTAAAAATGAAAATTAAGTGATTGAAAATAGTGAAAAATTCAAGAAATAAGTATTGAAAACTTGTCTCAAGCCTTCACTATAAATGCAAGTGCAATATTATACTATGATGAAGATTCAAAAGACTAAGCTAAGATGATATGCATAAGACAATAGAAATAAGTTCATTTTTCATTATCCTAACATGTAATTTCTAAATTCAACTATGAACTTATGAGCATGAACATAAAATGCACTAAGAATTTCTAGAGCTATACTAGCATGATAACAATGCATAAATGAGACATGATTTGCTCTTGACAAAAGCCTCTATTTATAGAGTTTTTGGAGGAGAGAGAGGTCTTGGATGAGGTGGATCTCATGAACCATCCACATAGGTGCCACATGAGGGACACATAAGCCATGCAAGAGGCCCACTTTTCTCACACATGTGTGAGCAACTTTGGATGTGATGGGTCAAAGTGTACTTAAAGTACACATGTGAAGGATCTTGTAAGAAGGTGTAAGAAGGTGTAAGAGTTTTAGACCAATGAAACACTTTTAGAAAGTGTAAGAAGGTGTCATCATAGGTGTAAGAAACCTTGTTGGCACCAAATAAGAATTATTTGAAAAAGTTAATTTTTGGAAATTTGCTCACACATGTCTGCGCAAATAATTAGGACTAATTGGTGTAGGAATCAAGAAATTAGCTTAATTAACCTTAGTTAATTAATAGATAGGTCTATTTGATGAGAGTGATGGGAGGTAGGGTAGGATCTAGGTTCAAATTAGCTT
>MU227141.1:4971481-4981554 GCA_018584345.1 Thuja plicata | reverse complement strand
CTTTGCAGTCAGCAAAATAGTCTTCAAAGTCAGTGATGTGTCTGACTATGCTTCCAATCTACAATACATCTCTTGCATAGCCTTTGGGGTCAAACATAGGCCTGATCACCCCATATGATTCCAGGTGATATCTGGTTTCGAATGTTTTCAGCATGTTCTTGGCATCCGAACGGGACTCGCAACTGAAATCCCCGACCTTCATAGGGAATTCATACCCTTTCTTCCTCAAGCTTGCACTCAATAGGTTCATGTGCACTGCTTGTCTCACCATTTCAATCAGCACAATCATATCACTTGGATATCTTGGCAGCTTCAAGGGGAATCCATCAAAGGCAGCAAGGCGCAAATAAGAAAATGATGAGAAATGAATGAAGAAATTCCCAAACTGGCTAATGGCTTCCATCGCTTCTGGACTGAATCTTCGTTCAGGGCACCCCTACAATTCCCTGCAAATTCTCATAGTGAAAGCATCATTCACTCGGACATAATCTCCATAGCTGTTATGTAATTGCAAACATGGGTAAAATTCATAGCATTTAACATTATCTGGGAAATCTTCCAATCTCGAAAGGCCCGACCATATTTGCAGTGATGCCAACATATAGGTGAGGAAAGAAGACATATAAAATGTATTGTAGAACTTTGCGGCACAGAGGGCATTGGACAGAATTTCACTTACCTCCTGAGCCCAATCAACATATTATGTACTTGAGCATATTACTTGTACTATGAAGAAGTAATGCTCAATGAAATTTAGGGCTTCGACCTCACCTCTCATTCTGTGAATGAGTACCAGAATATCAATAATTTTGGGCTTAAGGTCCGATCCAAAAAGAGTCTTTGGCACCTTACCTTTAGTGCCTCGCGGCTTCTGAAACCATGAGTGCATAATTTCTCTCCTCCACACCATGTTCTTCGTAGAAAACTCAAAAACTGCGTGCGATACTGTTAAATTGGAGAATTCATCCTGCTCAGGTACCCGAAAGCAATTCACCACTATCTGACAATCAATAGATAGAAGCACTGTGTCATTTGGCAGAATAATTTGTCTAGTGTCTGGGTTGTAATGGTTGATACATTCGTATATCAATTCCGGGGCTTGGACGGCCACTAGAAACCCTGCCGCTTCAATCAAGCCACTTTCTCTAAGCTTCTCTGTAATGGGATGAATTGGCTCTGCTTTTAGTCTTTTCTGGAGATCATGCATGTTGTAAAAGTGCAAAGAAGTATCTGTGAGATTCTGCAGAGTGGTATTGATGCTGTTCAATCCGTCAAAACTGGAGAACCTACCGGCCATTTTGCTATACAATAATAAGGGCTTTCGAAAACACAAGATATAGAGCTCACAGTAAAGGCGCTAAGGATGCAAATGAATTTGGCAGGATAACAGCAAGAGAGAAAACAGTGAATTGAAATACTGTTTTCACATTCGTCTTTATAGAATTCTAAAAGCACCTATTGATTTTCAGCATTCGCGCCACATGAACTAATTTATGAATAAAACCCGTTAACACCATCAATGCAGAGCTCTAACAGATACCTTGAAGTCTTTTCACTATTCCCGTTGCCCTAACGGAAACATTTTTATTTATTCTCCTTACTTTTCCATTTTCCATGGACTTGCGGAAAATCAGGAACGTGGTGCGCTTCTTTGCCTTTGTGGAAAATCTCTCCACGAGGGAGAATTCTGCTTAAAAGGATTCTGCTTAACACAAGACTACATTTCTTTCCTTTGCAAAAAATCCCTTTATGAGTGAGAACTCCGCCATGGAGAAGGCAAGTTTCAATTCTCCGCAAATGCTTTATTTTAATCTCCGAGCCAATATTTAAACATTTCTCTCTTCCTCAGAAAATGGAAAAAGTGCTTAGGAAAACCGTTGTGGGGTCCACCTCATCATAACTAAGCTTGCGGAAAATCACTTAAGAGGTGCGAAATCCATACAGTGCAAAGTTATACTTTGCGAAAAATCACCTGAGAGGTGCGAAACCCGCAACACATGAAAACTTCTCTTCTTTTCTGTCTTTGCAGAAAATTACCTTCTCAGGTAGAATTCCACCAGGGAGAAGCTGAATTCCAATTCTCCGCTTTGAGTCTTTCTTGAATCCAAATTTCCTTTTAACTGTTCCCCAGATCCATTTCTATGCTTTAGGTAACCATTTTCACTGTCCAAGGCCATTTCTTTCATAATATACTTCTGCAATCATTGTCATTCATACTTCGCAGGTAGAAACCCGCAGTGGAGAAGACGATTCCAAAATCCCGCAAGCCTATGTTTAACTGTTGAATGGAGAACAAATCTTTGCCGGGTTGGGATCTACAACTTACCCAAAGGAATGAAACTCTGATAGCAACCCACCCGGCTAAAACAAGATGGCAAAGGAAGGGGAACCCGGCAAAGACCTCCTATCCTAGGGAAGACTTAGACCTAGGCATCAGACTGACCAGACCAACATGACATGACCATACTAGGACTTCTAAATCTTCCACTTTTCTACAATGGCTACATGTTTAAAAGTGGAGGCAACACTACCTTAGGAATTTGGCTTCGCATGAAATATTATAAGCCCATTGCTTGGTAGTCCTTCAGCTCACACAGCATGTCACCCCCAGAAGGGCACCCATGTTTTTGCCTTTTGCTAGGTATTATTGCCATGCTACGAAGATATCTTTTGCAACACAATACCCTGGGACACGTATGATGGGAATCTTGGGGGCAGAATCTTCCCTCCCCTTGCACTATAGTAAGTCACCATTTGAAGGTGAATCAGGTAGGCTACTAATTTATAGTTTCTAGCAAGATTTCGTGGCGTCCTCGCAATCAGTTTGTACAGCGTGAGACACTTAAGTCTCTAGTTCAACCATGCCGGTATGCTGAGGATATTCACTCAGTATGGACTACCATTGAACATGACCTACCTGAGCTTGAAGGGATAAAGAGGACCTTTGGGTAACACTTTATTTCTATACTAGCCGAAGGGATTACCGGTTTGAGGTCATCCTCTAAAGGGGAAACACTCCCTCTAGACATGCCTCTCTAGAAGCTTGATTAAACTAAGATTTTTCTTCAC
This sequence comes from Thuja plicata, assembly GCA_018584345.1. Lineage (NCBI taxonomy): Eukaryota > Viridiplantae > Streptophyta > Pinopsida > Cupressales > Cupressaceae > Thuja > Thuja plicata. The sequence continues at coordinate 4,978,485 of MU227141.1, read as the reverse complement.
CCAAGATCTACGAAGGCGAGGGGAGAGGATACGGCTATAGTTTAATCATAGCATCATGTAATTTAAGGGATCTAATCTAATGACAAAAAATCTTGAAAGAAGTGTTGAAAAACACTTCTTTAAACACACCAACAAGAGTTCATTTCCCAAATTAAACCTAATTAAAGCAACTAAGTGTTTTCTACCTAAGCAAAAGACACAATAATATGATTAAGGATGCAAGTTCAATTTGTTTCTCACATAGCAAGAAGGAAATCTTGAAAGGTGTGTTAATTTACTTTTAAGTCACTCAAGAGTTATGAAGTTCATTTCCCTTAAACATTCAAGATTGGGTAAGGTTCATTTTAAGCAACATTCATTCCAAGACAAATGGTTAAGCATACAAGTTCATTTAGATAATTTCTCAAAATCATTTATGGAACCTGCATGAAACTAGTTAGTATTTTGGAATTTTAAATTTGCCAAAAACACAAAACCCAGAGAACAGTTGCAGACGGTGAAGCGTCACAGACGGTGATCTACGTAGAGGGTGATTTACGCAGATGACGATTCGTGGAAATGGAAACAGACCTGCATAGATGAAAAAAGAAAGACAGTCAGATTTTATTAAAAATAAACAGACTTATTAAAAATGAAAATAACATTTTATCAAATCATTCTAGCATTTAACCCTTAAAAAGTTTACACTTGTCAGAAACCCGAGAGTTAAAAATGCTGCAAGTTGACAAAAAATAGTTTTAAACCACAGTTTTTATAAGCTATTTTGCACAGGCAGAGACGGTGAAGTATCTGTGCAGACGGTCGAGTTGCGTAGACGGCCGAGAAGCGGAGACAACAGTCTTCGGAAATGATGACTCTAGAGCGGAGATGGGTCTGCATTAGAATTTTTTGAACTGTAAAAAATCTGTAGAAAATGTTAGAAAAAAAGGGACGTGGGTCCCATCGGGCATGCCAAAATATATGCGATGAAACCTAACCTATTGGGAGCACGCTCAGACATGTAAACGTTAGAAATATATATCAAGTAACTACATTAGACATGTCTAAAAACATACTATCAAAAAATAACAAGAGATCCATCACAACCTCCGATGAGCCAAACAAGTGCACCCAAGCCTTGTTGATTTTCTCTTAGAGAGGTTTGTGGGTGTGCTCTCCCAACACAATATTTAAATCTCACTATTTGATTAAAAATACAAACTAAGTGATTGAAAATAGTGAAAAAATCAAGAAACAAGTATTGAAAACTTGTCTCAAGCCTTCACTATGAATGCAAGTGCAATATTATACTATGATGAAGATTCAAAAGATAAGCTAAGATGATATGCATAAGACAATAGAAATAAGTTCATTTGCCATTATCCTAACATGTAATTTCTAAATTCAACTATAAACTAATGAACATGAACATAAAATGCACTAAGAATTTCTAGAGCTATACTAGCATGATAACAATGCATAAATGAGAGATGATTTGCTTTTGACAAAGGCCTCTATTTTTAAAGTTTTTGGAGGAGAGAGAGGGCTTGGATGAGGTGGAGCTCATGTGGCATCCACATAGGTGCCATATGAGGGACACATAAGTCATGCAAGAGGCCCACTTTTCTCACACATGTGTGAGAAACTTTGGATGTGATGGGTCAAAGTGTACTTAAAGTACACATGTGAAGGATCTTGTAAGAAAGTGTAAGAAGGTGTAAGAGTTTTGGACCAATGAAACACTTTTAGAAAGTGTAATAAGGTGTCATCATAGGTATAAGAAACCTTGTTGGCACCAAATAAGGATTATTTGGAAAAGTCAATTTTTAAAAATTTGCTCACACATGTGTGAGCAAATAATTAGGACTAATTGGTGTAGGAATCAAGAAATTAGCTTAATTAACTTTAGTTAATTAATAGATAGGTCTATTTGATGAGAGTGATTGGAGGTAGGGTAGGATCTAGGTTCAAATTAGCTTAATCTAAATTTAAAATTTAGATTAATTTGGTTTAGTAGAATTTAAGTCATGTGAAGGAATAAATAAATTAATTTTTTTTTAAAGAGAATCAATGAAGGATAATGTATTAAATAAGATTTGATACATTAAAAGGGGTAGTATTTAAATTAAATTCAAATACTAAGGAAAGTGAATTATATTTAATTAAATAAATTTAATTAAATAGATAGAAGAATATAAAAAATATAATTAATTAAAATTAACTATAATATTATGGAAATATTAATTAAATTAATATAAGGACGATTTTGGACGTCTAGACTTTCTTCTCTGGGAAGAGTTCTATGTTATCACTCATTCACGACATAGTGCACCATGTTTCGTTGATTGTTGGTAGGAGAATGAGAAACCAAAGTTGTAGGACATAGGGATCACACATGCATATCCTATTGTGGGAGGAATCTAAAAGGGTTTCATTTAAGGCACATCACTTTTAAAGAAAGTGCAAGTCTCCTCAATAAGGGACACATTATTTGACACTATCCCAAGGAAGATAAACACAGTTTGAATAAGGGTTGAAGGAGAAGACCTCACTTCCTAAAAACATTCTTCCCTAGGAGAATACTATAGAAAATATAACAGAACTGGACCACACCTATGAGAGTCATATTGGCATTATGATGAAGATGATTATGTGATGAATTTTGTAATGTTATCATTGTTGGAAACAAGTCTTCTAGAATAATTGAATCCATTATACTAGTGATGAGGGCGAGTGCACAAGGATTTGTCTAAGTATCCAGTGTATCAGTGATAACACAGTCAGTCTGTTGGAAAGCTACAATGGAAAAAAATTGTTGTTTTGTCATTGATGTCAAATCTTAAATGGTGAGACTATTGCTATTTGTTTAAGTACCATATCTATTTATTGATGAAGAAGATTTGAAGGCAAGGATAACAAGAAGACCAAGTGAAATGGTTGAGTTATGGGAAATCATAAGGGTACTTGATCAGTTGGCACATTGGCAAAAAAATGTGTTTTTTTTAATCTTTTGATGTCAGTTTACTGAGAACAGTTTATGCCAAGTGAAGTTTGTGATGACCGAGTGCCAGTAAATTAATGAGGAAACCAGTGATGACCAAGCAGAAGAACACAGTGTTGGCCGAGCATCAGTATTTTGGTAATTATTGAGATTTGAGATCTCTGGCCGACATAGTTGATTTTATTGGGATATGTAAAGTTAATTAAGGATAAGCACATTTGGTCCACACTATTTAAACACACAGGTAACCATAATTAATGCATGGATCAAAGATTTAATTAGTAATTACTTTAGAGAAATAAATTAAATGTAAAGATGGAAAGATCTGTTGGATCTGACCTAACCTAAGATCTATGATCTTGATTAAGTGGCAAAGATTTATTTTACCTAGATGAAGAGGTATAAGATAACCTCAAGGGGTTATTCAAAGATTTAATAAGGTGTATTATGTGTATGCAAGAGGATTGCATAGTTAATTGACTGATTGGCATGATCTAGCAGAGAAGGCTGAACAAAGAAGTAGATAGTTGTGAGAGTGATTGCTTGATGGATTTCCAAGAAGATATGAAGATTGAAAAGAGAATGGAGGCCACCCAATGAATTAGCATTAAAGCTTAATTGGATCTAGATTTGCAAAGTAAGTTGTATGTATCAGATCACACCTACTAATTACTTTCTAACCATTGTATCAGTCAAAATCCTTTAACCAAGTTGACCTAATAGTCATTGTATAAATCCTTTGAGAAAGGTGACATTCAGGTGAAATGTTCTAAGTCCTCTAAATAGGCCACTCTTGACAGGGTGATTAAATCCTTTAACCAGGTCAAATTTAACAATGTATTTTGTAACCTGTAATAGGGTTGGCTCCTAACAAAGCTCACTTCAGAAGACTGAAAACTTGATAGCATGTTATTGGTGGTTTTTCCCAAATTGAGTTTCCACGTTAAATACTAGTGTCAACTTGTGTGAATGTTTATGTTGTATTTTACTGTTAAGTTTCTACAAGTTGATTACATTTGAATAATAAAATTGCATATGTATGTTGTTGATTTATGCTATTGCTGCCGAGCAGATCTAAGTTGTTCAAAGTGGTATAAAGTTTAATTTGTTACATCTAGGCCTGAGGATCTAACAATTGGTATTAGAGCTTTGGTTTCTTGAAAATAGTTTGAAGGTACTTGGAGAAAAATATCAAGATGTATAAAAAGGAGGTACCAAAGTTGAACAAAGATAATTTTTCTGCATGGTAGAGTTTGATGAAATTTCATCTGGCTAGTATTGGCAATTCTGCTAAGCACTATGTTGAAAATAATTATGTAGCCCCCACTACACCTACCATAGCTGCAAAGTTAAGAGAAAAGTAGGAACACAATCAAGTAATGTTGGAGATTGCATCATCTCTGAACTATCATGAGTTTGAAGACATAAAGAACTGTGAAAATGCAAAGCATATGTGGGATGCCCTAGAAACCATCTATGGAGGTGAAACAAATGTGCTGAGAGCCAAATCTGAAAGTTTAAGAGGTAAGTTTGATGAAATAAAAATGCAAGAAGGAGAAAATATAGTTCAATTTTATGGTAGGATAAAGGAAGTTGTAAATGCTATTAGAGGAGCTAAGGGAACCATTGATGATAACACCATTATGAGAAAGGTACTAAGAACACTTCTTCCTATATATGCTATTAGAGTCTCTGTAATTCAAGAGTTAAGATGTACTCCTAATAATAATTTGACTTTGGAAGGTCTGGCAGGAAGACTTACTGCATTTGAGATGTCAAATTTTGATAACTACACTCCACAAGCTATTGAATCTGCATTCAGATCCTAGTTGGTCCTTAAAAAATCAAAGGAAGGAAAGAAATGTGTGAATAGTGACAACGACACTATAGATGATGATCCAGAAGAACTTGAGGCACTCATGGAAAAAAGACTATCTAGAGGAAAAGGAAAATTCAAAGGTAAACTTCCTATCATTTGTTTTTCATGTAACAAAGTTGGTCATATTGTTGCAAGATGTCTTGATAAGAATGATAAAGATGAAAGAAGAGACAACAAGTAAAAAGACAAAAAGGATGATCAAGACTTCATAAAGTATAAATATTACAAAGATAAATGTAATAAATCTTGTTATATAGCTGAAGAAGCTTATGACAGTGAATCTGAAAATTCTGATGAAAATGATATAGAAGTTGTGTATGTTGCTATGAAAGATGATTTTGATGATGATGAGAAAATTGTACTAATTTCTTATATGAGTAAAGGTGACTATTGGATTATTGACAGTGGTTGTTCACATCACATGACTGGTGATAAAGATAAATTTGAAACCCTAGATCAGTGTAAAGGCGGTTATGTAAAATTTGGTAATGATGCACCGCGTCTTGTTAAAGGGAAAGGATCAATTTAATTGACTGAAAAGATCAGATGTGACAATGTATATTGGGTTGATGATCTTAACTATAATTTATTGAGTGTTTCACAACTAAATACTTCTAGTTATAGACTTGAATTCCATCACAAGAAAGCAAAGATCCATGATACTACTGGAGAACTAGTTGGAAGTGGAGAGAAAAAAAGGTAACTTGTTCTATCTGGATTTAGCTGATGAGACATGCTTATTTGCACAATACAATGATATTTGGTTATGGCATAAAATGTTGTGTCATGTAAAATTTGATAACTTGGTAAACATAAGAAAATTGAAAAAGGTTAGAGGGCTGCCTAAGTTAAAGAAACTGAAAAATGCAATGTGTAAGCAATGTCAATTAGGAAAAATAACTAAACCTAGTTTCAAAAGAAAGACTCATACTTCTAAGGGAATTATAGAATTGGTTTATACTGACCTTTGTGGTCCCATTGGAGAGAAAATTTACTGTGGAGATAGATACTTTATTCTATTTGTTGATCATTACTCAAGAATGATGACTGTTATGTTTCTTAAAGAAAAATATGATGCATTCCAGTTATTTAAGTGGTACTTGGAAAAAGTTGAAAAGGAGACAGGTAAAATCCTGAAATGTCTAAGATCTGACAGAGGAGGTGAGTTTATTTCTCATGATTTTAACAGGTTCTGCAATGACCAAGGGATAAAAAGATAGATTTTCGTTCCTAGGACACCACCACAGAATGGTATTGTTGAGAGAAGAAACAGATCTATCATGGATTGTGCCAGAACACTAATGACGGAGAAAAATGTTGCACATAAAGATTGGAGAGAAGATATAAGTACATCAGTCTATACCCTTAACAGAGTACAAGTCAAGAAAGGTACTAATGCTACACCTTATGAGCTATGGTATGGGTATGCACCTAATGTAAGATATTTCAAAGTTTTTGGAAGCAAATGTTTCATACTAAAGGATAAAAAAAATTGCAAACTTGATGCTAAAGGTGAGGAAGGCATATTCCTTGGTTATTTAACTAAAAGTAAAGCTTACAAGTTTCTGAATTCTAACACTAACAAAATTGTGGAAAGTGAAAATGTTAGAATTGATGAATATGCAGAAAGAAATGAAGCTGAAAGAACATAGGAGCCTGAAAGTTACAAATAATTTGTCTATCTGGATGAGGAAGATTCTAGTGAATTACCTAAACCTGAGAATGAGGTTGTCGAGCAATAGCTAGAACCTGTCGAGTCACAGATGAAGCTGCCAGGAAACATGAGGTAATTGCCGAGCTATCTGATGGAGATGCCGAGTCACAAAATCAACCTAAATTGAACATGAATGATCAATTTGAAGCAGAAAAAGAACCTACTCTAGAAAAGTATGTAAGGAGGCACCATAAACCTAATCAAATCTTAGGATCAAAGAATTCTATAGTTATGAAAAGAAGCAAGTTGAGAGATGGTACATGCTTGTTATGTGATTTTGAGCCTAAAACAGTAAAAGATGCCTTAGAAAATGAAGATTGGATACAAGCCATGAATGAAGAAATTGAACAGATTGAGAAGAATAAGACTTGGACACTTGTACCTAGGCCGAATGACAAAAATGTAATTGGTACTAAGTGGGTATTCAGAAA
>MU227141.1:4946484-4968923 GCA_018584345.1 Thuja plicata | reverse complement strand
TGGCAGGAGTGAGCGTGCCCATAAATATTCATCTCAATGGTAAAGAGGGGAGGTAACATACAGATCCAAAACCCTAACCTAAGCCTAATCATCCTAATGTTGGATGAGTTTTAGTATGACTACCCTAACCGGATTTGTCTAGGTTGACAGAGTTCGAATACCCTCTCCCTTGTGTATGTGTGTGTTTAGCTTGATTATGCTTTCAGGTGATTTTTGGATTATTGAGTGATTTTCCATATTCTGTGATTTAATAGATTATAGTTGAATTGATTATTTAATTATATCTTAAGGTTATTTTAAATAATTAATTAAATTAAAAAATTTAAATATTTAATTGAAAACTATAGTAAATGTGCTTATATGATTAATTAAATAATTAAATATTTGGTTGCATGCATTATTGTGACATAAATATTTAATCTATTTAATTAAATATTTTATTAATTATATGTGCATAAATGTGTTGAAAAAGTATTTTCAAATTGAAATATCTCAACCTGTAATTAGGAGTCAAAGTTGAGTTGTGGCAATAAAGCATATTTTATTTATTTAATTTGGATTTACTTTCAATTTTCAAGTTGAGGTAATTTAGGGATTGACTTGGGAGTTGTCATCAACCTTTGCATGTTTAGGGGAATTTGAATCTCTTTAGGGGGAATTGGTCATTCATTCTCTCATAACAGGTTTTTGAGATTTGGAGAACTCTTGGTGATTTTGGGGTTTTTGAATGATTGTGGATTGTTGTGGATCCTTGTTGCTTTGAAGTTTTTAGGATTTTCTATTGCTTGTGTGTGTGTGCTCGGATCTTCATTGTTGCCAGATCTGTGGTTGAATTGGGCTTGAGGGTTTTCAGATCTACTTTCATCCTCCAAGCTACATTCTTCCGTTTCTTGCATTGGAATCAAGGTAGGTTTCATTTGCCATGTGTGGTTTTAATTTCGTAAATTTGGGGTTTCCTATGTTGAGTGGATGCATGTTCATTGTTTTGGTATTTAAAGGGTTTGATATGGTTTCTATGTTTTCGGGTGTTTATTAAAACCCTAGATCTACCATTTTTATGTTTTTATATTTCTTAGCATAGTAGGGATATGCTGGCAAAATTTTGTGAGATAATTCACTATAAAACTCCTATAAATCAGTAAATTAATTGCTATATAGTTTGGACTATAGGAGAAAGGAAAAATAAATTAGGAATGAGAATATATTCCTTGTCAAAAATTAATTAGATAAAAAAATATGCCCCTGGAATTATACAGTCTGGTATTTTTATTCACCAATAATAAAAAAAAATTAGCCAGAAGAGACAAAAATAGTAAAAGACAAAAATGTATTTGAGAGGAAAAAGGAAACATAAAAAAAAAAACCCTTACCTTTTTCTTTATTTCCGTTTTTAGAATTTGCCCTTTTAAAAAATATATATATTATACTTTTGTTGAAAACGAAGTATGTATTAGTTTTTTTAAATTTAAAAAAAATTATTAAAAAAAATTGAAAACGCATTAGTCATTTTCGGCATTAATGAAAAGCTTTATTTTTTAAAAAAAATTTAAAGTTTTATGAGGGGGGGCGGTGGGCTCCACCCACCTGCCCCACCCTGCAGCTGGCTGCGGATGCAGTCCGGACTACTAGCAGTCGGGCTGCCTTACAGCACCCGAACTACTACGGCAGCCTTGGGCGCCAAGTCCGTAGGAAGGGGGGGTCGCGGGGGACCTGCTCCCCCCTAAACAATTTTTTTTAAAAAAAGTTTAATTTGTTTTTGGTTTTTTCTTTTTAATTATTTTTTTTGTTTTTAATTCGATGTTTGATTAAAATGCAAAGTTTAAAATATGTTAATTATAGTTTTTGTGTGTAAAGTTAAATTTTAATTAATATGGTTTATTGTCAGTTTTTAATTATTAAGTTAATATAAGTTTTTAAATTAATATGTATATATCAGTTTTTAATTAATATATATTTATTAGTTTTTTTTGTTATATATATCATTGTTAATTTTAATTAACATATGATTGTTAATTTTAGCTAATATATAGATATATCGTTGTGAAATTTAATATTCTAGTTAACATGAATCTTTAAATTATTTTATATAAAAGTTGATTTTTAAACATGATTAATATATATTATGGTTAATTTATAATTAATTAATCTATATTATATTTAACCATGATATAATTAATGCATGTTATGATTAATTCATTATATGACAAGTTTATTTTGTATATGAATTATAATATGTGTTTTATGGAATAGGAACATGAATGTTAATTAGTCAATTTTTGATAATTATCATTTTATTAGATGGATGTATTAAAGTAACATTTATAGGTGGAAAGTTGTAAATGTTCCTTGTTTATGTTCATTTTTCAGTCTTTTAAGATGTTTTTGTTTCTCTGTATTTTAATGGATCTCTTTTGCTTATATGTATTATTATGGGGGCATTAGATTACCTAGGATATATACAGAGGCTGGGGGGAGTGTTTATCTTTTCTGTTACTTCATGGCGTGTGTGTTGTCAGATATTACCCTAAACGGACCATGATGACCCTTTCGATTATGTTATTTGCTAGTGTACCTATTTGACCGTTCCTGTTGTATGGGATACTGATTTGGGGTACACTAGGGTTGTGACCTATGCTAGATCTATTAGGATCTTTGAGCCTAGGGTAGGTTACCTAGGTGTGTAGTAGGGGGTGGCTTGCAATAAGTTCCGTGTCTGTAAGAGACTACTGGATTGCTTATTGTGAAGTTTCTTAATAAGTGATAACTAAAGACATATTTGGGGATATTAAAATGGATTAATAAGATGTGTCCTCACCCATTCTTGAGTGCTAGTATAGGCTAAGATGGTGTTGAGAAGATGTTAGTTTCCCTGCGAGGTACCTGACATAGTTAGTGGCCTTGTTAGTATGAGAGGACATTAGCTCCGTGTATGGTCACTTAGGTGCCAAAATCCTTTGTGATTATCGGGGCTGGACTTAAGGGTTAGACGTACATGATGATACCTTCCTTTACACATGCTAGTTTTTCTACGTTGTCAGTTGCCTCTAGATTAGTGAGTCTTACCTTTTATGATGATTAGTACACCGAATTAGAGAGCTATCAGGATCCCTTGCTTAGTGGTTATTCCTCCTTGGTTTTGGATATCTAATTGGGATCTATTGTTATCTTCTCAGCATGGTGGGGTGGACCTTTGTGGTTCCACACAGACGGGTGGTAGTAATTCTTTATCCATTGAGATTCGATATCCTTGTACCAGGTGCTTGATGGTCTCTTTGCATATGAGCTCTTTATGTTCCTTCATCATTTATTATGTAATTTCATTATTGTAAATCTTATATTAGAGTATCACATGTGATATCTAATCTGGAAATTGTATATTAAGTAGATTAGAGTGATTACCACATACCTTGCGACATGTGCAGTGGATGTGTGTTATGGTGGTTTCATGGTTACCCATGAGGTTTGTAATTATGGTTATGTAAATGGTATTTGTTATGTTTAATCAGATGGAATATTTTGTTATATTGTTATTCGTGTTTTGCCTTAAGTAATTCTACATCATGGAACTCTTGAGTCGTGTAATCTATGTGAGTGTAAGACGTGTATAAATGGTGATTGCTTCTGCATGAATGTATTTTTATTTATGTTAACTTAAAAAAAAATTTATTCAGCACACATAGTGACATGTTCTAGGTTAATTTCTCTTGGATTCCCTGGCAGGGCATTACAAACACAGACAAATTTTTTGGATTGTATGGTAACTATGGTTGGAAAATTATTGTTTTAAAGTTTAGTGTTGCCATCAATGCCAAAGAGGGAGATTGTTGGAAAGTTACAATGGAAACAATTATTATTTTGTCATTGATGTCAAACCTTAACTGGTGAGACTATTGCTATCTATTTAAGTACCACATCTATTGATTGATGAAAAAGATTTGAAGGCAAGGATAACAAGAATACCAAGTGAAATTATTGAGTTATGAGAAATCACAAGGGTACTTGATTAGTTGGCACATTGGCAAAGTAATGTGTTGTTTATCTTTTGATGTCAGTTTACTCAGAACAGTTTATGCCGAGCAAAGTTTGTGATGAACGAGCGCTAGTAAATTGCTGAGGAAACTAGTGATGACCGAGCGGAAGAACACAATGTTCACCGAGCAACATTATTTTGGTAATTGTTGAGATTTGAGATGTCTGGCTGACATAGTTGATTTTATTGGGATATGTAAAGTTAATTAAGGATAAGAACGTTTGGTTCACACTATTTAAACACACAGGTAACCATAATTAATGCATAGACCAAATATTTAATTAGTGATTACTTTGGAGAAATAAATTAAATGTAAAGATGGAAAGATCCATTAGATCTGACCTAACCTAAGATTTATGATCTTGATTAAGCAGAAAATATTTATTTTACCTAGATGAAGAGGTATAAGATAACCTCAAGGGGTTATTTAGAAATGTAAGAAGGTGTATGATGTGTATGCAAGAGGATTGCATAGTTAATTGACTGATTGACATGATCTAGTAGAGAAGGCTGAACAAAGAAGCAAAGAGTTGTGAGAGTGATTTCTTGATGGATTTCCAAGAAGATCTGAAGATTTAAAAGAGAATGGAGGCCACTCAGTGAATTAGAATTAGAGCTGAATTGGATTTGGATTTGGAAAGTAAGTTATATGTATCATATCACACCTGCTAATTACTTTCTAACCATTATATCAGTCAAGATCCTTTAACCAGGTTGACCTAACAGTCATTGTATAAATGCTTTGAGCAAGGTGACATTCAGGTGGAATGTTCTAATTCCTCTAACAAGGCCACTCCTGACAGGGTGGTTAAATCCTTTAACTAGGTCACATTTAGCAATGTGTTTTGTAACCTTTAACAGGGTTGGCTCCTAACAGAGCTCACTTTAGAAGACTAAAAAATTGATAGCATGTTATTGGTGGTTTTTCCCAAATTGGGTTTCCACGTTAAATACTGGTGTCAACTTGTGTGAATTTTTATGTTGTATTTTATTGTTAAGTTTCTACAAGCTGATTACATTTGAACAGTAAAATTGCATATGTATGTTGTTGATTTATGCTATTGCTTCCGAGTAGATCTAAGTTGTTCAAAGTGGTATAAAGTTTAGTTCAGTACATCTAGACCTGAGGATAACTGATTCACCCCCCCTCTTAGTTATTATGAATTCATTCTAACATTAGTCATAGTAAATTAAGTTTGAGATGATAATTTAGAGATTCAAATGGTGCAGTCAAATAGGAAGTATCTATAAAATTAGTTGTGCCTACATCTATGATTTGCATAAGATTATTAAAGGTACATGCAGAGATTTGAAGAAAACACCAGTGATATTGGAAAGAATAGTCAACCGGTCAAGTTATGGTGATGAAATCAATGTAGTGATCAATTATGTGTCAAGGTTTGATTTATTTGTAAATTGTATTATTGAGGGCCGACCTTGAGGAGTTCAATTTTCTATGTTGATGTGACCGCTTATAAATTTTTATTGGTATTTAGAGGCTGAATCAGGTAACACATTTTAGTATTATTCCAATGACCTAAAAGTGTTTATAAGAGATGAAATTGAAGGAAAATGTTGTTGCTATTTTGAGAGTTGTTGATGTTGCGATGAGTGTAGTAGTTGACGGTGAAGTGTGTATGATCAAAATAACACAATAAGAAGTACATAAGTGGATATGTTAGGAATAAGGTGCCATCATCAATTCATTTATTTATTTTCTTACTAAAGGCAAGTTTCAAGAGATTTTCTATCAAAATCCTTTAACAAGGTTACTCCTAATAGGGTAAGTAGGATCCTAGTAGGTCTGAAGACTAAAATCCTTTAACAGGATGACTCTCAAAAGGAGTTTCAAATCCTTTAACACGGTAGTTCCTAAAAAGAATTTTGTAATAAATCTCAATTGGGTTACATATACTCTTAACCAGGTTATAGATACTCTTAACTGGGTATAGACTTAGCATGGTATTTTTATGCTTCTAATAGGGCAAGACTTTTTGGTGCACTAGTGATATTTGTGGGTGATAATTCCCACCATGTTTTTTCCATCTAACAAGGTTTTACTCAATAAAATATTGGTGTATTTGTGTTGATTTCAAGGATGTATTCTTTGTTATTCTTTTATGTTTTATTTGTCTTTGCATGTTGGTTACTTTGGAAGTTGATGAAAAGATTTTGTAGATCGGTGGCTGCACTTATTCACCCCCCTCTCAGTGCCTTATAACATTAACAATTGGTATCAGAGAAATTTTTTCTTGAAGAAGCCTAACAACTTGGGAAGGGTCCTTAAGGATAATATGGAGGTTTTAAGACATTAGAGGAAACTTGAGAAGAAACTTATAGATGCTAAGAATATCATTGAAAGATTGAAAGAACAACTCCAACAATCAAGATCAAATAGACTAGAGCTTGTTGAACAACTATCTGAACAAAGTGGATTTGAGGAATTTGAAGAATCTTTGGAAGAATTGTCTTAGGAGAATGAGCACCTACATAAAGACAATAATAACATCCAAAGACAATTAGAATATTTGTCAATCATAATGGGTGAAGAAATGGAAGCAAGGAAGGAAAAAAAAGAAGAAAGGACAATTATAGAGGAAGCCCTAAAAGACAAAGATAAAGCCTTAAAAGATAAGGTGGATGAGCTATTCAAATTTGAATAAGAGGTTGGTACATTGAAAGAAAATCTACATGAGACAAATGAAGAAAAATAAGAATCCCTAAAGTAGAATTAAAATCTGAGGAAAGAAAATGAGAAATTGAAAGGCGAGTTGAAGTCTACAAATGACTTACACAAGAAGTTTAATGAAAGTTATACAAAACTTGATGATAAATTCAAGAATCAAAGGATGTTGGGAGAGAAGAAGAGTATTGGATGCAGTATTTAAGAAGTTTGTGAATCCTCTAGAGCCAAGAAAGACATGAAAGATAAGAAAAACTCACCAAAGGTAGCCCAAAGGAAATCTGGTAAGAGATCTTATAAACCAATTTGTTTCAATTGTCATAAGGTTGGACATACTACCAATGTATGCAAGAAAATTTTTAGATCTAGTATTCCAAATGTTAGATCAAATTCTAGACCAAGTACTTTTCATGGTTATTGTTATAATTGTAACAAGTATGGACATAGAGTTAATGAGTGCAGGACAAGGATAAATAATCAATGGGTATAAGTCGACCGACAGAGTCCTTATCAGAATGAGAACCAGTTTACATGTTCACATTGCCACAACTATGGACACATGAAAACCAACTAAAGATTGAGTAAAAATAGAGTCAATTCATAACCTTAGAGATCAACATGTATGGCATGTTTTTATTGTCACAAGATAGGACACATTGGCAGCTTTTGCAGAGAAAACAACAAGGTGAACCAACCGGTTAATCAGTCAGACAACAAAAAGGGGAAGTTGATTGTGAATATTGAAGAGAAAAGAATCAGATGAACATGAATTATGTAAAGAAGAGTGAATATAAACCATCTAAAGATACCACATCTTCACCACATGTGAGAATTCATCATCAAACTAAGTCATCATTGACTTAGGGGGAGAAAGCACTATTGAATCAATTGAAGACCCCATAGATGCATGTGCAAAAAGTTCTATTCACATATTTAGATGCATATGATTGTTTTCATTTATGGTATGAAGTTTTGTTTAACCATGTGGAGATATCCCAACATTAATAACAATATAGAAATTCAAAGCATACATTGGCCAGAAGGTCCAACGTCCAAAAAAAAAATGGTAAGAAAGACTATCGAGCACAAAGATCAATCAGTGAAGACCACAAAGTAGCCAAGAACAACCACCGAGACCCTGTCAGTGAAGCCAACCAAAACAATTAACCAAGCCTAAGCAGAAAAATAACAAAGCCTTCAATAGATCAAACAAATAAGTTACCGAGCACTTTACCAAGTAGTCCCCAACAAGCTACCGAACCAAAAAAAACATATTTTTGGTTGATAGAGGATTTCCAAGAACCCAAGATGCTCCTGCATCAGACACCTAAGGTTCAAAGAAATGATTCTTTGAATCATGAATTAGGTACAACCTGAATTGAATTCAACTCATATTGAGAAATCTAAGATGAGTCCTTAATCGGTCTTTCCTTCCACTTTACAAGATATTCCATGCAGTCCTTTCCTCTTGTACTTATGCCAACTCTCTCCTTCAAAATATGCTCAACTTCTTCTATCTATTTCTTAGGATAATCACTTAGTGCTGGCATTTCTTCATCAGGTTCATGATACTCATATAAGTATGAAATATTGAATATAGGTGATATATCCATGTCATCAGGTAATTCTACTTCATAAGAATTTCTAGTGTCAAATCTTCTCAATATCCTGCAAGGACCAAATTTATTTATCTTCAATTTACAATACGTTCCAATAGGAAATATACCTTTCTTCAAATGAACCATAACTGCATCACCAACTTCAAAATTCTTATGTCTTCTTGATCTATCTGTATTATTCTTGTATTTCTGATTACTTTGTTCCAACTTATTTTTCACTTCCTCATGTAATGTCTTCATAAAATCAACAAAATCTTCTGCTTTGACACTTCTCTTCTCTAGCAATATCTCTCAAGTCTGATATACCTCTTTTTTGTGTTCCATTAATAATCACAAAAGGTATCTTTCCAGTGCTTCTATTTACTGAGCTATTATATGCAAACTTTGCTTGTGCCAATATCAAATCCCAATTACTCAGCGTGTCTCAAACTAAGCATCTCAAAAAGTTACCCAAACTTTGTTTACATCCTCTATTTTTCCATCATTTTGTGGATGAAATGTAGAACTATAATTCAACTTGGTGTCCAAATTATTCCAAAGTGTTTTCCAGAAATAGCTAACAAACTTACTCTCTCGATCAGAGATGATACTCTTCACTAATCCATGCAATCTGATCGCCTTAAAGAAAAGATCTGCTATATGTACTACATCTGATTTTTTTCTATATAGTATGAAATGTTTCATCTTGGAAAATATATCCACAACAATAAATATGGAATCATTACCTCTTACTGTCTTCGATAAGACAAGACCAAATTCCATGCTGATATCATTATAAGGTTTCTCGGGAACAAAAATTAGTGTATACAATCTAGTATTCTAACTTACTAGTCCTTTTGCAACTTGAAAAAATCCACAACTTTTCACAAATTTCTGAACATCCTTATACAACTAAGGCTAAAAATACCTTTCCTTAAGCAAACTCTATTTGGAATGGGAACACTGAGAGGGGGGGGGGGGGGGGAANGGGGGGGGTGAATCAGTGCTCAACAATTTATTATATTTCAGCAACTTGAAACTTATCCCAATAAATAGATAAAAAATTCAATAAGAAAAGCATATAAAAAATAACATAAGATATGTTTATGTGGAAACCTTGATTAGAGGAAAAACCCAGTGGGAATTAGTACCCACAAATAATTGCACTAATCTTATGAACTTGTTAGAGTTCCTTTGCCCTGTTAGGAGTAGTCATTACAATGATGAGTACAATGACCCTATTAGGAGTCTTATACAAACCTTTTTAAAGGTGGATGGAACACTTCCATAGCTCACTACTCAATAAGAAGAAGGCTACAACCTCCTGATAACAGATACTCACAATATCTGAAAGTTGAACTGTTGTTAGGACACTGCTTGTCTGATCAGTTCCTTTTGTGCGCTGAAACTCTAATCAATGGTAGAGCTTTATCTCATACTGATTATTATTCTTTTACTATTGTCTTACTTACAATCATTTTCTTTCAACCATTCAACACCCTAATATAAAATACATGTTAAGTATATATACATACTTAATAGATGCGACCGAAACTAACACTTAGTCGGCCCAAAATCAACATTCACAATGCTTCCAAGTTAATTGGCTTAAGTGTGTTTACATGAGTGATAATAAAATCATTAAAAACATATTAACATAGGTGCATAGCCATAAAAAAACAAATTAATATGCACTAATAAAGATTTGTAGTCGACTCCATGCTCTGTTCTGCTAAACTACTAGTGACACTTAGATTTGCTGTAACTTCACCATACAGACATATCTGATCATGCATGTGTAGAATTAGTATAATGCTATATCCAAAAGATTATATCTAAAGGTACAGACCATGCTGAGTTCATTCACACATGTGCTAGTGCTCTGATCAACATGAATATCTGTGTCTGCACTGTCTTCTATACTTAGCCAAATTCTGATCTTCAAAGTTTATGAACTGACTATCAAAACTTCATATGACTTTTTTTCCATAATGAAAACCCAAAAATAGTCATATAAACTTAGTAAAGTCAACTTTCCAACAATATCCCCCTTTGTCATTAATGGCAACAAAGGAATGTGAATACGTTACTAAATTTTGACTTCATAAAAAAAATTGTACTTATACTGATATATCTCCTCATAGTATTTTAACTTTAGATATATACTATGCTCCTTTATACACTATACTCCTCCTTTGAAATTAATGACAAAGGTTCCAAAAAATGAAAATCTCTAAGTACTTACTCAAAGTACACATCTAGATATGCAATTTGCAGGTTTTTGACTTCTTGCTGCTAAAACACCTTGAGTGCATCAACCATCTGAAGATGGGAACATAATGCATAGGTGAGTTTCTCCATATTTATTAGATCTATGTAGGGGGCTTGATCATATGTGACAATAGTTTCATCAATCTGCTTGATATTCTCATTCAGTATAGCTAAGGAGGGCACAAGTGCATTTCTCATTTGTGTTTGTCTGGTCCTTATCTTTCTAATCTCTATCTTGGCTTTCTTAATTTTATCTAACTGGCCTTGATAGATGTTGTTACAGACATTGATGTCTTGAGAAGATACTTCAACTTATTTCTTATAGTTTCAATCAAGATGTCTGCTTCCTCAATCTTCTTTGTGTGTTCTGAAGTGAGCTTACCTCTGTCCATATAGTTAGCTATCACTTTTTTGCCTTTTGCTGCTAACTCTTTCAAAATTGCTTGACAAATCTTTAATGAGTTAAGATCTAATGAAAAGTTCTTTATTAATTCATCCAACCTTTCCTTTTTGCATTTTTCTTCTGTAATTTTTGTAGCTGAGTCTACTAGACTTGTGAAGTTTTCTTTGAATCTTGTCAAAATACTATCGACATCATCAACTGATTGAATATTTTCCAATTTCTTATTTGTTGGCACTAAGTTGTTCAAAATGCTAACTAACTCAAGAAAGAGAGGATTTCTAATTACTTGTTTCTCTTTTTCTTTCTCCATGGCCAATACACTTATTTTGATCAAATCTTCTTCTCCCCATGCATCTAGGTTTGCTGTGTCAGGGGTCAAACTTGACAACAATGACATTGATGGTTTGATAGATGGAGTGAATATTGCATTTTGACTCACATCCATACATTCATTCTTCACTAGAATCCCAATAGAGGGTAGTTCATTAAGTTCATCCTTTTTATCTTTATCCTAACTTGTTGTTTCTTCAGTTGGGACTTGTTCTTGCTGCAAAGAATCTTTATCAGTGCATAATGTCTCAGATTCTTTAGTACTCACAAAGGCTTTGTCAAAATTATTCAAATAATTATTTGAGGTTGACATGGTTATATCAACATCATTTATCATAATGGTTTCATTTAAATCTCTGACTATATCAGAAGGTGACAAGACTTTGGGCACAAAATCTCATGGACCTGTCATGGGCACATTTAGAATCTCTGATTCTTTTTCTTTCTTGGAGGGAACTGGAGTCACTTTAGTTGTAGGCACCATTGATGGATACATGTGTCTGTCCAAAAACACTTGCTCAAATGCTTTTTCAGTCTCTTTTCCAACTAACTCATACTCTTTATTCATAATGTGTAGAGTTATTGTCTTAGTTCTTAGATGAGGTTTTAACAGATCTAATAGTATCACCTCCTCATCATGTGAGAAAATAGGGAGAAGATTATCTAATGTTTATTCTCTAATCCTCATATCCTCTTCTATGGCTTGTCTTTTTAATAAGTCAAGTATGTTCCATAATTTTTCTGGAATGACTGTCTTAAGTTCCAAAATTGACCTTTTGAACTTGATCATATGTGAGATAATCATAGAATGTATCTCTGATTTGCCAATCTCTTGATATTTATCATAAACATATGCAATTGAATCTAATCTTCCTTCATTAATGATTTTGTTTCACAAGATTTTAAGACTAGGTTTGAATCCTACCTTAGGAGGAGCTTGAGTATTCTTTACTTTTCTTTGAGATGTCCTTGAGGATGGGTGGCTTGTGGGGAATTTCTTCCTTCTTCTAGTCATCTTGCTTGGCACAGAAGGAAGAGAGGATTCTAGGTCAATAGTAGTAGAGGGCGTAGATAGACTCTCACTAGACTTATTCCTTTTCTTCTTATGGATATCATCACATTTTTTGAATTTTGACTTCTGCAGGTGTTTGCTTAAGTTCTCTAGCAATTTTAGGTTCCCTAGCTTTATATAGGTCTTCTTGGGTGACACCATGAACTTTTAGAATGTTAGAGTTAATCCTTGATGTGTTCCTCTTATTATCTACATTGTTTAGGAAAGAATCAACTTGATTTGTCTTTTCTCTATATGTGCCCCATCTAGGCTCATTTGGATCTTTAGGCGTAGATAGAAGCACTTGTGCATATCCTTCTAAAATATGTTCTTCTACCTCATAGCCAAGTGGGTGAATCCATTTGGTTCTTGGCTCAACTGCTTCCATGCATGTACAATCTGTTTCTACCATAAAGCATATGGTGTCCTTCTATTTATCAACTATCTTCTCAGGTATTCTGAACCTCTTCTGCATCTTAATTCTAAATGTCTTGATCTCCATATCCATAGAATCCTTTATACTTCTTTCAGATGTAGATTTCAATGAAATTTGAGACAAGGTAGGTTTTCTTTTGTCTAGGTAAAGATTAGAAACCTTACAAATAATGTGGAAGTACATGTATATAATCAAGGAACCAAATATGAATATTTTGCTTTTTTCATGCTTGATAGCTTTAATATTCTCAATTAGCTGTTCGCGCAATATGTCACAAAGGTTATATTGCGTGTTATCTCTTACCATCCTTATTGCTTCCAGAACTATAGCTATAGATACACTATTTAGTCTGCTTGTGTGCTAAAACTTGTAACCAAGTATCATGGTGATGAGTTTGATGTCTTTCTCCAAAATAGGATCAACAATCATTCTGCGCCTATCGATCCTAGATAAGCATGCCTGCTCAACCTATTTATTGACATCCTTTCTAGTGGGAAGAATGGGATTGACTTTAGAGAGTCTAGTCATCTCATGAATGAGATCAACATTAATACAAACAGGAACTTCACCAATCTAAAATAGATCATCATGAATCCTACTGAGTAGAATTTTAACCCATTCTAGTTCATAGAACTCATGCGCATTTGTATACTCAAAAATAGGGTCATCTAAGAGATGTGATAATTCATCCTTGAATGAGTAATCATGGTTAATCATAGATTCCATGAGTGTCATTATGTTGTTATCACCAACATACTCCTTATAGTAAATGTAAGCGTGTATATCCTCAACATTCACGACTCCTAATAGAGTCTTGGAAAATGCTCCTTAAACATCATCCAAAACTAACTTGAAAGGATGCTTCTTAAACACATATCTCTTCTTCTCAGAGATGTCAAAAACTATAGGATTTTCCATTACTTACTTGTAGCTTGATTAAATAGGGTTTTCACAAAGATTCTGAAATGATGCGTCCGCACTAGGGTTTCGTTACAACTGCAATCCACTTTGCTAACCAACCAACAGTAATAAGTCCATACTAAGATGCTTGAATCTCCTGTGCTCTCTAACTTATCGATCTCAAATGTAAAAGTGAAAACATTAGATATTTTAGTGACTTATAAATGAGTTACTACAATTAATGCTTGTTGCCGTAACACGGTTTCCACTGTGAATTCTAAATTTAGTTCCTGTTCCACTTATAACCTTGCGCTCTTGCATAGTATATCAAAATGTTACCAAGAACATAAAACTGAAGGCACATACTCAAAGGTGAGTATACTTGTTGCACAGGGGTTTAGAGCTTGTCTAGCTCCCCCTATGATCATGAGGGTCATCTATCCAAAAGTAGAAGGTGCATCCACTATGGATGCATCTACCACTTTTTCAACACCATCATCTTTCTTTACTTCAACCCATATTTTTCCTAAATCTTCTGTAGCTTTCACAAACTTGACTTCTCCAGATTCTTCAAATAGAGATCCTTGAGACTTATTAGGTCTTTCTTGTCTTTGCACTCTAGATCTGCAAAACCTTGAGATGTGTCTAGCTTTGTTACAGGAGTGAAAAATGATTGGAGGTCTGTTGATATGATTTACCATGCTGCATTGTTTAGCTGTGTGTCCATTGTAATTGCATATCTAAAATGTAATGTTCTGATAATTTTGTTGTGATTGATTTCTTTGACTTCTTTGATTTTGCTGTGTCTGATTTCTTAGATTTGATCTACAGTGTATGACTCTATGACCAAATTTATTGTATGAATAAAAGTAAACATTGAAAGGTCTTACCTCTTTACAATCCCTTGCCATATGTCCTTGTTTGTTATAGGCATAACAAGTATGGTTAACTAGTTAGCGTTCATCTTTAGGTGGTTCTGCTTTAGCTTCTGTAGGAGTCTCAATTGTCTTTGAATCTGTAGATTCTTCTTGTGCTTTCTTTCTTTCTTGCATTGTATTGATTTGAATTTATGATTCATTGTATCCAACACCAGTGGTATCACCTCTTAACTTTTGTGCATAAAGTTGTGATTGTAATAGATCAGAACTTGTGTGCAATTTCTCAATATGATTCTTGGCTTCTGCCAACTCAGATTTTATATTTTTCTTGATGTTCTCCAACTCCAAGATTTTCATATTCACTTGCATAAGTTCTTCATCTAATTGTTTACTTTCTTTAGTATTTTCTTCAATAGCTATCTGTCTATCTGTTAACTGTTCATTCAAATCTTCAATCTTATCCTTCAGAGACATGTTTTCTTCATTCAACTTTTTGACCATTTTTCCCAAATCATTCGTAGAGAAATCTTTCAAATCTTTTCTTAATTTTTTGATGAGCATTTGCGAGCCATCAACTTTTCATTTCAGTTCTTCATTTTCTTTTTCAAATCTATCAAGATCTTCAAGAGCTGCTTCAAGATGTTTTATTTCTGTTGAGTCTATAATCTCCTCAAGTGGTTAAAATTCTCTCAAAGGACCTGAGCTTTGATACCTATTGTTAGGAATGGCAACACTGAGAGGGGGGGGGGTGGGTGAATCAGTGTTCAACAATTTATTATATTTCAGCAACTTGAAACTTAGCCCAATAAATAGATAACAAATTCAATAAGCAAAGAATATAAAACATAACACAAGATATGTTTATGGGGAAACCTTGATCAGAGGAAAACCCCAGTGGGAATTAGTACTCACAAATTATTGCATTAATCTTATGAACTTGTTAGAGTTCCTTTGCCCTGTTAGGAGTAGTCATTACAATGCTGAGTACAATGAACCTGTTAGGAGTCTTTTACAAACCCTATTAAAGGTGGATGGCACACTGCCAGATCTCACTGCTAAATAAGAATAAGGTTACAACCTCCTGATAATAGATACTCACAATATCTGAAAGTTGAATTGTTGTTATGACACTTATTGTCTGATTAGTTCCTTTTGTGCGCTGAAACTCTAATCACTAGTAGAGCTTTATCTCATACTGATTATTCTTCTTTTACTGTTGTCTTACTTACAATCATTTTATTTCAATGATACAACACCCTAATACAAAATACATGTTAATTATATGTACATACTTAATAGACGCGACTGGAACTAACACTTAGTCGACCCAAAATCAACATTCACAATGCTTCCAAGTTAATTGGCTTAAGCGTGTTTACATGAGTGATAATAAAATCATTAAAAACATATTAACATAGGCATGCATCCATAAAAAAAAAAATTAATATGCCCTAATCAAAATCTGTAGTCGGCTCCATGCTCTGTTCTGCTGAACTACTACTGACACTTAGATTTGTTGTAACTGCACCATACAAACATATTTGATCATGCATGTGTAGACTTAGTTTAATGATATATCCAAAATATTATATCTAAAGGCATAGACCATGATGAGTTCATTCACACATGCGCTGGTGCTCTGATCAATGAGAATATCTCTGTCTGCACTGTCTTCTATACTTAGCCAAATTTTGATCTTTAAATTTTATGAACTGACTATAAAAACTTCATATGACTTTGTTGCCATAATGAAAACACAAAACTAGTCATATAAACTTAGTAAATTCAACTTGCCAAGAAACTCAGTGTCTTATAAATTCCAAAATGTCTAGTCAAACCACTACTATGTTTTCCTTGATCAAATTAGTTCGCATTGATCCTCTCAGTATACATAATTGAATACGTTTGAAAAACATATCTTCTTGAATGCATAGTCTTCATACTCACTTGGTTGATTTGGAATAGGACCTTTGCACATTCTCCACTGCTCAGAAAAATTAGGATCATTTTCATACAAATGCTTCATATCATCAAAACCAAGAACCTTAATTCTCATTTCAGTCAACAAAGATATTCTTCTACTCAATGCATTAGCAAATCGGTTAGAAAATCCACTCTTATGATTTATCACAAATGTGAAACTCTGCAAATACTCTACCCATTTCATATGTCTCTGATTCAACTTATTCTGACTACCCAAATATTGCAAAGCCTTCTGATCAATATACACCACAAATTCACTCAGCATCAAATAATGTCTCCATTTCTTAGGAGCTTGAACAATAACATAGAATTATTGATCATAGACAAAATATTTCCTCTTAGCATCATTCACCTTTTCACTAAAGAAAGCAACATGTTTACCTTCTTGAGTCAGCATAGTTCCTATTGCACTTCCACTTGCATCACATTAAACTTGAAATACCTTATTGAAATCAAGTAAAGCTAATACAGGTAATTCAACAACCTTTTGTTTCAAAGCATCAGAACTCTTATCAGCTCCATGTGTCAATTTTAATTCTCTTTTGTATCCCCTCATTGTCTCAGTCATAGCATTACAAACAGAACTAAAATTTCTGATAAAATTTCTATAAAAACTTGGTAATCCATGAAATGATCTTACCTCACCAACATTCTTGGGTGTAGGCCAACTAATTATAGCTTCAAATTTCTCATGATCCATCTTCAAACCATTAGCTAAAATCACAAAACTTAAATACACAAGTTCTTCTTTCATGAAGGAACACTTTTTCAAATTTATCAGCAACGTTTCCTCTTTCAATCTCTACAATACTTGTCATATATGCATCAAATTATCTTCTCTAGTCTTATTGAATATTAGAATATCATCTAAGTATACAATCACACATTTATTCAAGAATTTCTTCAAAACTGCATTCATCAACCTCATAAATGTACTCGGTGCATTAGTTAAACCAAAAGGCATAACCAATCACTCAAACAAACCTTCTTTTGTCTTGAAATAAGTCTTCTATTCATCACCTTCTCTGATTTTGATATGATGGTATCCACTCTTCAAATCAATTTTAGTAAAATATTGTTCTCCACTCAAACAATCCATTATATCATCCATCCTCGGTATAGAAAATCTATACTTAACTATTATCTTGTTGATTGCTCTTGAATCAGTACACATTTTCCATTCTCCATTCTTCTTAGGTGTTAACACTACTGGTATTACACATGGACTCAAAATTTCTCTGATCAAACCCTTATTCAACAACTCATGAATTTTTTGATTGAGTTCTTCATTCTCAATCGGTGTCAATCAGTGTGGTGCCTTTTTTGGAAGTCTAATATGGGAAAGAATTAACTGAGGGGGGGGGGGGGGGGGGGGGNGGGTGAATCATATCTATAAAAATTCTACCAATTCTAAACAAAATAATTCAACCATGTATTCATAAACATAAACTTAAATATTGTAAAGATTTAACTTCTAATCATGAACACATAACACAAATATTTTGGTAACCCAAAAACCATTGAAGGTAAAACTGGGGTGGGGATGACACCCAAAAATCTTCAATGTTGCAGTAATAAAGTGTTCCTGTTAGGTCTACAAAGTTTTGATCACTTCTAATTATCTACCCTTTGAGGGGTCTTCCCTATTAAGAGCTTACGAACTTATATAATCTACCTTGTTAAAGGATTTAAACTTACAACAAAGTAAGTGTTTGGTTAAGAGATTTACAAAGGCCTGTTAAGACCACTCTATTAAGATATTTACCCTGATTCACTTGCTAGAATGTATTAGTACCTAATCCTTTGGTCTATACTAAAAATTATGATAATAGATCTCCTCTTTCCAACTCTTAACTGATCTCTCAATCTGATTAATCTTTGTTCTGCTCTTCACTGCTCTGCTCAGTTATTCTGTCTGGTCAATGCTTTAGATATGTAAAACATGCATATACTTCAGGTCTCTTCTCTTCACATTCGTATCCAAAAACATACACTTCTACACACAGATAAGGGTTTGAAGCATCCCATATATAGATCATCCAGATCAAGATCAACGATCTAGATTCATCATCTTTTTTCTTCTTAGACATCCCTAATTTTGATTGGTTGCATGGCTTGCATAGGGATTCATGATTATAAAAATAACCTATAATTAATACATTAAATCTATGTGCATGATCATTAAATTCTCCTTAGCAGTCGGCCAAAATGGTTTAACTTGGTGTTTGTGACATTCCAAACACATATATACAATCTAATTTACTCAGCATAGGCAAACATTGGTGCTCGGTCAATACTATCTTGCTCGGCATAACTATGTGTTGTCGCTCGACACTAACTCTTCTATGCAACTTGACAATCATTTTGCTCAACATCTATTGGGCACTCAGTGACCTCTGAATTTGTCAGGAGTAAGTACTACTCGGTCTCAGAATTAGTAGGATGATTTGATCGCAGTGATGATTGACTAACCTGCCTTAGTTATGACTAAGTGTGGGACACTAATAGAGAACAAAACTTAGAGATCAACAATCTCCCCCTTCGACATTAGTGGAAAAACACTTTGTCATGAATTTTTAGTCCTTTACAAAAATAGTACTCAAATAGACTTAGAACATAGAACTTAGAACTCCCCCTAGGATTCTAACTCGGTCTTCCATGAAGACTTTACTATATATACAAAAAAATATTATACCTTTCAACTTATTTCTCCTTTATTTCCCCTGTGAATGTATCTCATGACATTTCCCCCTTGGTCTTGTCACTCTTGTCTATTGGGGTTGTTAGGGTTAAATCATACTTATCCAAAAATGACTTATGAATATGTAGTATAATTGATAATGCATTGTCCCAACTTGTTCTAACAAATTCAAAAACCTGAAATTTGATTTCTAGCTCGGCAGCTAGACCAATCAAACTTTTTTCAATGTTCAGAGGTGTATCTTTCTGTGCTAGTTCCTTTCCTGCTTTCACCTCTTTTTGCATAACCTCCAAGTGAGGTATCAACATGTTCTAAAAATAAATCATTTTCTCCCTTATTATACCATGATTAGACATGAGCTCGGCTAGTCTCCCTTGGGCATGTGTCAGCCTGCTAAAATGAAAAGAGCTTGAGCTTGCATCCATGCTCAGTGACTGTCCTGTTGACTTCAAATTTGCTTGTAGCTTCTAAATAAGCTGTTGATTATCCTTTGTAAATAATTATGTATCACATAGTTTTTTGTACAAAGAGAGAACATTTTCTATTACTTATTCTAAGTTTCTTACCAGATCATAAAGTGAAACCTATTTCTTGGTAAGCTTTGTTGCAACTTTTTCAAGTACCTTGGTCTCAAATTTTCAATCGGATCATTGTAGGAGTTTCTCATTTGCATCTATGCCATCAGTTTTCACCTTTTGAACAATATGAACTAGTTGTTCCAAGATAGGTGCCTTCTCATTTAGGTCTTGAAACTCAAATGCATCAAAAAAGATGTCTTTAATTTCATGCAGTACCTGCTTCTGGTTATGTTCCCATTTTAATTCTTCTTGCTTCATCTTCCTGTTCAATAAATCCTACAAGATTAGCATCTTCTCATAAGATAAGTTATCAGTATACCATATAGGAATAACGATAAATTTTTCAAGTGTTACTTTAGAGCTCTTGTCATTTTTCTTCTTATGTGATTTCTTTTTCATTGGATCTGGTGAGATGCTACTCAGTCTATGTTCATCTTTCAAAATACTAGTATTACCACTGATTGATACTATCTCCTTCTAATTATTAAGTATATGATGGACAGATGTATCAACACTCTTAACTTCAGTAAATACCACAAGAGTAACATTAGGTAATTGTACCAATGATTGAATGGCCTCTTCCTCCTTAGGTTCATGTTTCTCCTCGGTCTCAAGAGTCTTGGTCACCTCTGTTACTTCTTCATGTGATTTTGAGATATCTAATGCAAACTTATCTGCTTGATATTCATTTCCTTTATTTCCCTCAACATTGTCTTCAAGGTTTGCCTCGGTAGGTGAATATGGAATTATGAGTGCCTCTTTACCCTATTCCTTGGTATTCAAACCTTGTGTTACCTCATCAACTGTTAAGTCCTCAATTTGTTCTTCCTCAACCTTATCCTTCATCTCGTCTTCAACATCTTCCTTTAACACATCCAACACATCCTCAACAATGTCAATTATTTCATCTTCAATATTATTATGTGTCTTATCTTGATTATTATCTGGCTCATCAATGTCTTATTTGTTTTCAAGCTAAATTTGTTAAGATGTGCCTTCATCTTTATTATTGTCAACTATTAATCAAAATATAATCTTCCATATCCTTTGGCATTATTGCATAACACCTTCTACATCATTCTTCAGTATAGAATAGACTCTCAATTCAGGAATGAATCATTCCTATATGGATCCATAAATTTATCTTTCTGCTTCTTTGTTAACTCAGGCATAATTTGAGCTAATACTCCTTCTTTGATCTAACTTTCAATCATAATGGCATGCTTCCATCTCTCTAATCAATTTTTTTTACTATTTCCTTAGGATCTAGGTTCCCAATCTCCAAAGGTGTCATCTTATATGATACTAACATGTCCATCATTTCTTCTTCTATCTTTGCCTGATTAGTTTTTATTAATTTCTTAAACTTAATAAACTTGAAACTTGAAAAACCTGTTAAATTCTAGATGCTGTGATAAATCTCATTAATATTGGTGGTATGTTTGTGTGTTGCAACTTTGAACTTTTTGATTTCCTTGGTTTCTATAAATTATTCATCTTCTTCATATTTTCCCATAATATATTTTCTCCTTCGCTTCCTCTTAGGGTGACTTGGCTCGGATTAATTTTTAACTTTTTTTCTTTTCCCTGAGCTTACCCCTTCAACATATTTTACCAACAACTTCTTTTGTGGCTCGACTGATATAGTAATTTTTGATGCCCTAGTTCTTGGTCGAGATGTGGTAGGACAAGTAGATTTTTGTTGTGAACTCCTCTTCTTGGTTGGCTCAACAACCATTACTTTCTTGCACTTTTTTTCCACTTCCACATCATCTTCTTCACTATCCTCAAAGTCACTAGATTGGTCCTCACCTTGACCTATTATGATCTCTACTGGTGCATCTTCTTCCTCTTATTCTTCTCCTAAAATCTTCTCAAGATTCTTCACAATTTTCTTTCTCTTCCTCTCCATTGTTGTAGCTTTCAACTCTGTGGTTATCTTTGATTTAGCTTCATCATAGTTTCCAAATCTCGTAGCCTTTCTATCAACTTCATCTACAAGTAGAGCTATGATAGATGCAGATGTTTCATCTATGTTTACTTCATAAGGTAATGGCCTTAGCCATCTACCCTCAATACTATAGCTTGCACATAAGCATTATCAGTATCAACTAGAAATAAAACATCATTATAATGTTTCTCCACTAGTGATACCAGGATTCTTCTCCTTAATCTCATCTTTTTCTTGAATTCCACAAAATAATTACCCATGATAGTGTCAAAATTCTCTCCTAACTGCTGAATAAACTCATTAATCTCAACTGTTATCAGTTGGTCTTGACTCCATACTACATCTCCTATAGTAGGAAAAGTTTTATATATGTAGAAAAATATACAAACTAGTAAGGAACTGAACTTACACATAGAGTTCTTTTCCTTCCTAATTTCTGATAGGTTATCGACAAGTTGAGTCATTTGTCACTCGGTAAGGTCATAAGTATGATCCTTCTTCACTATTTTCCATGCTTGATTGTTAGAGTAATAGTCTATCGGGGTTACTAATTTAAATCATTATGATCTAATTAGTAACTTCCCTATTCACTCTAGTTTGCTTTAGCTAACCTTAGGAAGTTTCTATTTCTTGTAGTTTCCCTTTT
>MU227141.1:4926663-4944222 GCA_018584345.1 Thuja plicata | reverse complement strand
TTATTGTTGAATATAGAAATCATTTCTGTCAACATGGTTTTCCTGTCTCTGGCCTATCGGCCGCCATAGCTTTCTGGATCCTTCTCTCTTCTGTCTGCTTCTTCTTCTTTGTAACTGTCTTGCATGCTGGTGTTCTTGGGTAGATTGATGTTCATCAATTCTAACATTGATCAACTGCTACACATGGGATACTGTCCAATCAGCTGGATTGATAAAATTTGTGTGCAATGAATCTGACTCTGAAATAAATTTCTATATCTGTGATCGTAGAAATTGTCATTCCTCCTTTGTTCCACTTGGCCAATGTAAACTTTTCAATATCTTCCTTTTTCTAACAACACATGGTACGCTTCCCTTGCACAATGGGATAACTAGTAACTCAGTGAATAATGTCTTTGGTTATCTTTACTAGTTTATTCTCCAACCATAGACACATATCATGTGTTCTTCTTAACACAATCATGATCCATTTGACTTCAAATTCGTGTGGGAATTCTAGGGCACAGACTAACCCTTTATCAGAAATGTGTTGATGATCAGCCTTCAAAACTCCATTTACACATAATTTATCATAAGCTTACCTTAATTAAAAGTCTCAAACTTATCCAAATTTTCACATATAACATGCTCGCACATCATGGATCATGAGTACACTAGGTGAAATCGATGATAGGGCTCCTGCAAGATCTTGCTTCATTGTAGTTTTAGGAATGGCTCGAAAATTTGGCAGTGCACACACATCACTCCTGAGTAATTGAACATTCATCATTGCCTTTTTTGTCTTTTCAGGCCAATAGATGAAATGTCTACCATTTATTCAAGTTAGAGTTTTCGAAGCAGATTCTGGGTAACTCGATAACAATGGGTCTTCAACCTTCTCAGTACTTGTTGATGATACACAAGTGGAATCTCTTCAAAATCTACTCAAATCACTATTGAATCACCTTTTGAAGTGTTGTGAAAACTCTAATAATTTTTTGAAATGAAGAATGAACGCCAAAATTGATTATATACCCTCAAACGGTCAGATTAGGTCTTCAATAAATGCTTCGTGTAGTGGTAGGTAGATAACAATTGTCCTTGGTCCTTGATTAGTGTAGGAGCACCTAGGCAAACTCTCAATGCTTATTCAATTTTGGCTTGTAACTAAATCTAGCCAAGTTAGTATGTTTTTTATTTGACCTTAGAAGGTCTTGTTGTGTGTGTGACTAGATGGATTAGTAGTTAGTGCTAAATCCAATCTAGTCTAGGTTAGGTTGTTTTCAAGTTATTAG
Organism: Thuja plicata; assembly: GCA_018584345.1. Lineage (NCBI taxonomy): Eukaryota > Viridiplantae > Streptophyta > Pinopsida > Cupressales > Cupressaceae > Thuja > Thuja plicata. The sequence continues at coordinate 4,942,948 of MU227141.1, read as the reverse complement.
TCCTTAGGATAGGCCTAAAATGGGAATTATGGTATAAATGTGTCCTAGACCTAAGAAAAGTGTGAAAGGTGCCTAAAAAGGCCTTAATGATGTTATTTCATCAATTTCTATGGGTTAGAGGTCTTAAAAGTTAGTTGGCATCATAAATGCAAAAGATGCTCAAAAGTTGTCATGACAACATTTGCAACTCGACAGATTTTGATTCCCTTCATTATAGGAGTGGGAAATCAATGTTGAAGGCATAAAGACATGGGAGAGGCATCTTAAGATACTTTCTAGCTCATTTCTCAAGGTAGAGTATATTGTATGCAAGTTTTTGAAGTGAATGAAAGCAGAGTGTTCTAGTTTTACAATACGGTCAACTTGTTTGAATGTTAATGGTGTGTTAATGGATTGAAAGGCTTGATATAGTGTTGGATCCATGAAATAGGAGTAGATACAAGATATTTTCATTCAATGAGAAATTAGATTAGATTTGAGTTGATAGTATTAGAAAATTATTTAGGATTTAGAGCGTTTACTGGTCCAGTTTAGGAGAATTTTGGTTTTATGGCTCCCCCATAGAATTCAACCATGGAAAACTAAAAAAAGGTGGATTAATATGTTAGGGGAGCCTTTGTACAGTGTATATATTCAATTAGGATGCCTATAAAACTATTTTTCTATTTTTTAAGCCATTCCCTAGGCGAGCTATGACTGTCCGGTTAGGTGTATGGAAGAGAGAAAGTTGAATGTAGAAGAAAGGGTGTGTGTGAAAGGTCTAAATCAAGTGTAGTTTTAGAGTCATTAGGGTCCTATAGATCCCTAGTTGAGAGATAAGAGCTTTACCAGTCCATTTGGATAGATTTCTAGATAGAAATCAGTCAACTGCATTTTAGGAACCCAAAAAGCCCTATTAGCCCTACATTTCAGGACACTAGTGTACGGATGACTTGGGAACCCTAGACCTTGAAAATATTTTAGGTCTTACAAAAGGGTATCAGGATCCTAGGTTATTTTTTGGGGTTGTTTGTAAGTTTTGAGAAATAATCCAGAAAACCCTCTGGATACGGCTAATTGGTCATTTAGGCCTAATATGGTCCTAAAAAGAATGAATTTGGAACTCGATTGAATTGGGATTGAAGACCTATTCCATTGGAGTGTAAAGGATACAGAATGAGTGTTTTAATGGTGGATATGACCCTTGTAGCATTGGTGAAGTTGGTATGAAGGATTTATTTCTAGAATCCTTCAAGCTAGAGTGAAGCATTGAGACAAAACTAGTGATAGTTGTCCTTCAAGGTGAAGCAAAAGAAGTATAAATAATTGTGTTGAGTTAGTGAAGTCTTAGGCCATTGGAGAAAAGACTTGGGAGATCCTAGAGTTGAGTTTAGGATCCTAAGAATACTAGGACAAGTGAAGTCCTTATTGGAGTTTTTGCAATCACACCTTGGAGCACTTCCATGAGATTGGTATTAGAGCATACTTGATCAGGCTTGTGGTTATTGTTCCAACCAATAGAGTCAGTAGGAGAGTCTACAATAGTGACCAATGCAAAGCTATCTAGGAAGGTAGATGATCAAGAAGCAGAGAATAGAATGATCTAAGATAGATTGGCTCAATTAGAGAAAAAGGTAGATAAAGCTGATGTAAAAGTAGAAGGGAAGGATAAGGTTGAAGGGAAAGGCAAGGATATTTCCATAGATGATGAAGTACCTCAAGCTAACCTTGTCTTTAATTAGGAGCAATTCTTGAAATCTTTAAAGGCTATGAGTGGTAAAGGGCTAGAAGGAGTTCCTATCTTTACTAGAAAGATGGAACCAGAGATAGTCCTAGATTGGATAGAAGGACTAGAAAACCATTTTGAGTGTGATGGCATCACTAAGGCTCAAAATGTGAAATTCACAAAAGCCAGACTAAGAGGGTCTTCACTCACTTGATGAAACTCTATCCAAGATGAGAGGGAGAAGGAAGGAAAGAAGCCCATTGCCACATGGAGAGATATGGTTGCAAAATTCAGAGATGATTATATCCCTGAGGATTATGAAATCCAACTGCATAAAAGAAGACAAGGTTTAAGACAAAATGACCTAGATGTAAACTCCTATACTGAATAATTTCAAAGGCTTTGCATGAGGTCTAGAATTGTAGAGGATGAGAAAGTGAAGGTAGAAATATACCTTAATGGACTTAAGTGGACCATACAAGATGAGATGAGTCTCTTGAATCCTGACACCATTAAGAAGTGGCACCAAATTTCTATCAAGGTTGAAGAGAAGCTGAGATAAAAACAAGATTCTAGCACTACCAGAGGAAGAGGTAGAGGAAGAGACAATAGGGGATAGAGAGGTGGATATGGTGGAAGAAGTTCTGAACCAAAGATTCAAGGAGAGACTAAGATTACTGAGAAACAAGAAGGAAACTCCAATAGAGGGAGTTCAAATAGAGGAAGGAACTCTTACAATAGAGGAAGAGGTAACTATTTTTCCACTATGAAGTGTTATAACAACAATCAAATGGGACATCCTGTATATAAATGTCCAGAGAAAGGCAACACTTCCCAGGAAGTGATAAAAGGGTAAATTATGTTCAAAAGGAAAACTTTGGTGGAGGTAAACACCCTGAAGTACCCTTAGAGTCAGAGGAAGATGAAAACTTAATGATGAGGAGAACTCTGATTAAGGAGCTAGTGAAAGAAGAGCCTAGTCAGAGGAGATCACTATTTAGAGTGAAGTGCAAGATGATGGGAAAGCTTTGAAGAGTCATCATAGACTCAAGGTCTACTAACAACATAGTATTAGAGGAGGTAGTTAGAAAGTTAAAAATGAAAATGATACCCCATACCAATCCTTATAAAGTCACTTGTCTAAACAAAGGAAAACATGTCCTTGTCAATGAACAAGCTTGGGTGGAGTTTTCGAATGGGAGGTATAAGGAAACAATATTATATGATGTTCTACCTATGGATTCATGTCACCTACTCCTAGGTAGACCATGGAAATTTGATCTATAGGCCATGCATGATGGATCAAAGAACTCATATTCTTTCAAGAAATACAATGTGACATTCAAAATATAGTCACTATTGGAGAATGGCAAAATGAAACCATTTGGCCCCAATGTTCTCATGGTTAGTGAGAAAGAGTTATTAGAATCCTTAGAAGAATGATAGGGAGTTGGATTTGCACTTGTGTTGAGACCAAAATAAGAAGTTGCAGACAAGATAGTCAAGAAGACATAACTGCCAAAAGAAGTGCAGGAGATGCTGCAGGAGTATGAAGGCATTATTAGGGATGCACAACCATCATCCTTATCCACTAAGAGGATTGTAAGCCACCAAATAGAATTCATTCCAAGAACTACCCTTCCCAATAAGGCTGCACATAAAATGAATCCTCAACAAAATGAGGAAATAGCTAGACAAATTCAAGAACTCCTAGGCCAAGGTCTGATTAGGAAAAGTATTAGGCCTTGTGTCATACCCACTATCTTAGTCCCTGAAAAGGGAGGAACTTGGAGGATATGTACTGAATCCAGATAAATAAATAAAATAACCATTAATTATAGGCTCCCTATCCCTAGGATAGAATACCTAATGGACTGTCTAGGTGAAGCCAAATTTTTCACAAAGATTGACTTGAAGAGTGGATACCATCAAGTCATATTCAATGAGGGAGATGAATGGAAAAAAACCTTCAAGACAGCAGAAGGAATGTATGAGTGTCTTCTAATGCCATTTGGGTTATCCAATGCCCCATCCACATTCATGAGACTCATGAATGAAGTCCTAAAAGACTACATAGGAAAATTTGTGGTAATCTATGTAGATGATATACTCATATATAGTAAGACAAGAGAAGAACACCTTAGACATCCGCAAATAGTTTTTAAGAAGCTGCATGAAGAGAAGTTGATGATCAACTTGGAGAAATGTGAATTCATGAAACAAGAACTAGTGTACCTTGGGTTTGTTCTATCTCAAGGAAATCTAAAGATGGATCCTACTAAGGTGGAAGCCTTTATCAACTTGCCTACTCCAAGGACAACAACTGAGGTAAGAAGTTTTCATGGCTTAGCATAGTACTATAGAAAGTTTATAAAGCAATTCAGTGCAATTTGTGCTCCTATACTTGATACTATCAAGGGTGGGATAAAACTAAATTTGTATGGAATGAACAAGCTAACCATGGGTTTGCATTATTAAAGAAAAAGATTAGTACTCAACCAATCTTGATTTTTTCAAGCTTTGGGAAGCTATTCATAGTGGAATGTGATGCTATCAATGTAGCTATTAGTGTTGTCTTGAGTCAAGAGGGAAGACCAGTGGCCTTTCACTCTGAGAAACTAAGTGAAGCCAAGAAGAACTACTCTTCTTATGACCTAGATATTTATTCTTTGGTCCAAGAATTGAGAAAGTGGAGGCACTAATTTCTTCCAAAGGGGTTTTTAGTCATTTTAGACAACCAAGCACTGAGCTTCTTGAATTCACAAGATAAGCTCAGTCACAAGCACATGAAGTGGGTTGAATACCTGCAAGCATACACTTTCAAGATTAAGCACAAGAAGGGATTGCATAATAAGGTAGTAGATGCCTTAAGAAGAAGAGCCCTGACTGTACAAGAGATACACTTGCAGAGCATGAGAATTGAGAGATTCAAAGAGCTATATGAAGAACATGGATACTTTGAAAACATCTACAAGGTATGTCAAGAATACAAGAATCACTTTCATATTCAATTATCTGAATATACCTTGCAGAGTGATATTTTGTTTAAAGGAAGTCAATTTTTTGTTCTTAGAGGGTCTATAAGAGAAAATTTGATTCAAGAGAAGCACAATGGTGCACTTAGTAGACATTTTGGTGTCAATAAGAGCCAAAAATTAGTTCAGAGATTCTATTTTTTGCCCAAGATGAATTTGGACATTAAGAAGTATGTATAAAGTGTAATCACCCAAAAATGGTCTAGTAAACCCATGACCCCATTTTCTAATATATTTGGTCTTAATAAATCCTAAATCTAAAAAATTATTTCTAGACTCTAAATTATTGAGCATTTAATCAAAATTGCTTATATAATTTTAATTCTAACTTGTTGAATCAAATCATCAATCATCAAAGCCTAAACTCAAAAAAGCATAAACATTGGGAGAAAATCAAAAAGTCCTAAGTCTCAAAAAGTGAACCCATTCACACATGGGTGTGCACTCAAAAATCAAATAAAACAAATAAAAGAGGGATAAAATACCAATTTTTCTTATTCTTTACAAAGTTGGCCAATCAAAATCACTTTATCATCTCACATGGATTGAGAGGAATTGCATCTCCACCATTGATCAAATTATTTTTCCTCTTTATCTCAACCACTCATTCCTTGGAATCTCTTATAAAAGGGATAGCTCCTTTTTCTCATTCATAACAAGAAGACTTGGAGTAGAGTTATAATTCTATTTTCATCCTAGATGTCATAGTGCATTCATAGTTGAGTTACTCTCATGCTAGTTTCTTGCATTTCTTACATTGTTTAGCTTCATTTCTTAGCTTAATGGAATTCTAGTTCTCATCTCCTAGCTTAATCTAGATTCATTTCTCTTTCCATTTCTAGTTTAAATCTTGCATTCTAGTTTCATTTATCATAGTTATTATGCATTTCATTTGATAGTCTATGCATTCTCATTTTCAAGAGCAAAGCATGCAAGTCTATGCATCTTGCTCCATATTGCATTGAATATTCCATTTTGGAGTAGTCAATTCACTGATTTATCTATGTCTAATCTGATGGACAAACATGAGAATCACACTTGCTTCAACTAGGAAGCAATAAGACAATTTCTAAGGGTTTTTTTTATCATGCTTTGAATCTTATGTTTTGCTAACCCCTTTTGATGCAATTGTTTATTGAAGTGTTTGGTTGCAGAATATAGTTGCACATTTTACCACACATAGAAAATTGTGTTATCTATCTAAAGGAAAAAGGAACATCTTCTAATGCAGGCCTTTACCAGCCTCTCCCCATTCCAACCAAACCATGAGAATTTTTGAGCATGGATTTTGTAGTGGGATTGCCCAAGATAAAGTAGGGAATGGATAACATTTATGATATTGTGGATAGATTCAGTAAGATAGCACACTTTGTAATAGGAAAGACAATCCATGATGTTAGTCAGATAGCTCACCTATTCTTTAAGGAGGTAGTCATAATACATGGTTTACCATTGAGCATAGTCTCAAATAGAGATACCAAATTCTTGAGTCATTTCTGGAAGACTCTATGGCAGAAGCTAGGGACCAACTTATCTTTTGGATCTGCATACCATCCTCAGACTGATAGAAAAACTAAGGTAGTTAATAGGAGTCTTGGAAACCTCCTAAGATGTTCAACTAAGGAGTATGGTCAAGTTTGGGGCCAACTCATTGGGCAAGTAGAGTTTGCTAATAATGACACAGTGAATAGGACTACTGGTAAGAGTCTGTTTGAAATAGTTTATAGCCTTCATCCAAGAGGAATATTTAAGCTTAGAGATCTAAAGGATGGAGCCAAGGGAAGTGGCTATGTAGATGACTTTGCACATTCTATGCAAGAAATACATGAAATGGTGAGGAAGACACTTATTGAAAATACAGAGAAAACAAAGAGTAAAGTATATGAGAGGAAAAGAGATGTCCAATTCCAAGTTGGGTAGTACACCTCAATAAAGAAAGGTTATAGAAGGGAATGCCACATAATATTTTGATGAGAATAATTGGCCCATGTACTGTACTGGCCAAATATGGCACAAATGCATACAAGGTGGAACTTCCAGAGGATATGGGTTTATCTTTGGTGTTTAATATAGAAAACTTAGTCTTGTACAAAGGCCCAATCTAGATCTAGATCAGAGTTTGACTGAAGTCATACAAGAGGTGGAGGAACTCAATTTTCCATCTGCACCAATCAAGAAGGCAGAACACATACTGGATTCTAGAGTCTACAAAAAGACAAGAAAGAAGGAATATAAAGAACACTTGGTAAAATGGCATGGGCAAAATGATACAGATGCAACTTGGGTAAAGGAGACAGAGTTCACAAATTTGGTCATTGATCCCAACTTACTCAATCCAAGGGTGGATTGAAGTCTTTTCATTTCAGGAGGATGGTGCAGGAGCACCTAGGAAAACTCCCAATGCTTAGTCAATTTTAGCTTGTAACTGACTCTATCCAATTCAGTATGTTTTTTCTTTGACCTTAGAAGGTCTTTTTGTGTGTGTGACTAGATGGATTAGTATTTAGTGCTAAATCCAATCTAGTCTATGTTAGGTTGTTTTCAAGTTATTAGTCCTTAGGATAGGCCTAAAATAAAAAATGTGGTCTAAATGTGTCCTAGACCTAAGAAAAGTGTGAAAGGTGCCTAGAAAGGCCTTAATGATTTTAATTCATTGATTTATATGGGTTAGAGGTCCTAAAAGTTAGTTGGCATCATAAATGCAATAGATGCTCAAAAGTTGTCATGACAACATTTGCAACTTTTTGCAAATGTTGCATGAAATTTGACAACTTTGTATTCCCTTCATTATAGGAGTGGTAAATCAATGCTGAAGGCCTAAAAACATGGGAGATATATATTAAGATACTTTTTGGCTCATTTCCCAAGGTAGAGGATATTGTATGCAAGTTTTTGAAGTGAATGAAAGCAAAGTGTTCTGGTTTTACAGTACAATCGACTTGTTTGAATGTTAAGGATTGAAAGGCTTAATATAGTGTTGGATCCATGAAGTAGGAGTAGAGACAAGATCTTTTCATTCAGTGAGAAAGTAGATTAGAGTGGAGTTGATAGTCTTAGAAAATTGTTTAGGATTTAGAGTGTTTATTGGTCCAGTTTAGGAGAATTTTGGTTTCATGGCTCCCCATACAATCCAACCGTGGGAAAATTAAAAAGGTGGATGAATATGTTAGGGGAGGCTCTATACAGTGTATATATTCAATTAGGAGGCCTAGAGAATCGATTTTCTATTTTTGAAGTCATTCCCTAGGTGAGCTATGACTGTCTGGCTAGGTGTATGGAAGAGAGATAGTTGAATGCAGAAGAAAGGGTGTGTGTGAAAGGTCTGAAAAAGTATAGTTTTAGATTCATTAGGGTCCTATAGATCCCTAGTTGATATCTAAGAGATTTACCAATCCATTTGGATAGATTTCTAGTTATAAATCAGTCAACTACATTTTAGGAACCCAAAAAGCCCTATTAGCCCTACATTTCAGAACAGTGGTGTATGGATGACTTGCGAACACTAGAACTTGAAAATATTTTAGGTCTTCGAAAAGGGTATCATGATCCTAGGTTATTTTTTGGGGTTGTTTGTATGTTTTGAGAAAGAATCTAGAAAAACCCTCTGGATAGGGCTAATTGGTCATTTAGGCCTAATAGGGTCCTATAAAGAATGAATTTGGAACTCGATTGAATTGGGATTGAAGACCTATTCCATTGGAGTGAAAAGGATACAAAATGATTTTTTTAATGGTGGATATGACCCTTGTAGCATTGGTGAAGTTGGTGAAGCATTAAGACAAAACTAGTGATAGTTGTCCTTCAAGGTGAAGCACAAGAAGTATAACTCATTGTGTTGAGTTAGTGAAGTCTTAGGCCATTGGAGAAAAGAATTGGGAGATCCTAGAGTTGAGTTTAGGATCCTAAGAAGACTAGGACAATTGGAGTCCTTAGTGGAGTTTTTGCAAGCACACATTGGAGCACTTCCATCATTGATTAAATAACTCGGTTATCACACACCACTCGGTCAGAATAGTGACTTGGTCACTACTGATGCTCGGTTATATCAGCTCGGTTGGCATGGAAGCACATCATATGTTGATACTAATGCTCAACATCAAATATTCATTACAATTCTTTTTCTCAGTTCTTAACTCAAATCTATCCTAATGCATCTTGTCTTATGTAGATATGGACATTAATACATCTTATGTTAGGAACTGGTCTAAAATATAGCATTTGTAAAAAAAAGCTTTTTACATACCTTTCTGCTCATTTGGAAGTAGTGTTATCGCTTGATCCATTGGATTAGGTGATCTTGGTTTCATTGGATCCACTATTTCTCACTTCTTCTTTCTTTTACCATGTTAGATTCATCGGATTCTTTATCTACTCAATAGTAGGTGTCGGGGATTTGGTCTTGTAATCTCTCTTGGTATGACCAATATTGTGACAACTATAGAAAAACACACTTCCATTCATCTAACTCTTGGATTTACCTCTAAAATGTGTACTAAAACAATTCTCGGCAACATGACCATATTCACTGCAATAATGAAAACTATTCCTTGTATTATAATCTCAATTGAATGTGTTACCTTTCCTCAGTGTATTTCCTTGTTTATTGGATGTCCATTTGGATTTTGTACTGGATCTACAATCTTAGGTTCTATGACCAAATTTTTGACAATTGTAGCAATGTCCTTGGAATCTTGGTGAAGTAGGTGTATTTCTACACTTTGACTTGCATTCATGTGCCTGATGTCCATGCTTCTTACAGTTAAAACAATATCCATTAAATTTGGGTTTAGGATTTGACTTACTATTCTTTCTTCGACATATGTTTGTTGTGTGACCAGGTTTCCCATAGTGATAAGATGTAGGCTTGTTGTTCTTCAACTTTGCATTCCTCAGTTCTCCACTCTTTGATGATTCTCCTTCTTCACTAGAAGATTGGTGCTCGGTATGTAAAAGTCCAGAAGTGTCACTATTCCTTCTTGGTGATTTCATTAGTTCCTCAAAGTATCTCAATTCTTCAATCAGTTTGTTTATCCTCTCAATGCATTCTCTTTCAGATATCAACTCATTTTTTAGTTGATTGTTCTTAGATCTCAGATATGTGATTTCAATTTATTTTATGTTTATCTCTTGATTTGCAAATAACAATTAGTTGACCATGTCCAACTAATTTTTTGTGAGCTTCTGCACATCACTAGTCCTTTCATCAAGTCTGGTAGCCATCTGTCTCTTGTCTTCTTTTGCCATTGTCTTGTCCTGCTCAGGTTTCTTCTTCTGATCAATCACCTCACATAGTTTTATTGATTGAGTTTCTTGTTCTATCTTCAGACTTTTGACTTGTTCTTTCAGTGTGTTGTTCTTCTCCAATAGATCTACAATTTATAAATTACTATCTTTTGAATCTCTATTGTCAAGTAGACCTTCAGTGTCTTCTTTATATCGAGTATCTTTCATCTGAGTTGCTAATTCCTTCCTATCTTTTAAGTATTTTCTCAATTCTTTTCTTGCTGCCTCAAGCTGCTACAATGCTAGGTGAATATCAATATTTTGATTCTCAATGACCTTTCCCAACTTATAAGCCTATAGTTCCAAAATCTTAACTCTCAAGTGGTTATAATTCTTCTAATAGAAAAATTCTCTGATACCAATTGTTGGAAGTCTAATATGGGAAAGAAGTAACTAAGAGGGGGGGGGGGGGGGAATCAAATCTATAAAACTTCTACCAATTCTAAAAAAATTGATTCAACCATGTATTCATAAACATAAACTAAAATGATGTAAATATTTAAAATGTAATCATGAACACATAACACAAAGATTTTGGTAACCCAGAAACCCTTGAAGGTAAAACTGGGGTGGGGATGACACCCACAAATCTTCACTACAACAATAATAAAGTGTGCCTATTAGGGCTAAAAAGTTTTGATCACTTCTGATGATCTACCATGTGAGGGGTCTACCATGTTAAGAGCTTACAAACTTATACAATCTACCTTGTTAAAGGATTTAAACTTACAAAAAAGTAAGCACTCGGTTAAGAGATTTACAAAGGCCTATTAGGACCACTCTGTTAAGAGATTTACTCTGATTCACTTGCTAGAATGTATCAGTACTTGATCCTTCGGTCTCCACTAAAAATTATAATAATGGATATCCTCTTTCAAACTCTTAAATAATCTTTCAATCTGATTTATCTATGTTCTTCTCTTCACTACTCTGCTCGGTCACTCTGTCTAGTCAATGCTTTAGATATATTGATGGAAGTGTTCCAAGATTGGCTTGCACTACAAAACTAAAGTTTTAACTTGCCCTAGTCTACCTAGGATCCTAATTCTCTTCTAGAATCCACCAAAGTATTGAGTCTTCACACCCTAAGACTATTCTAACTCCACACTAAGAGTTAGTTGCTCTGTGCTCAATCTTGAAAGATCTCCACCATTGAAAGTACTCCTTGTCTCTCTACTTCCTTGGATGAATCCAAGCTCAAATATTACCAAACATCTTTACAAGTGCTATAAAGGATATGTTTACCTTCAAGACATCCATATGATATATTTTTAATCCAATTTGAATGGGTCTTCTATCCCAAAGTGATCGAGTTCCACCTTCACAATGATTTTCAACCTATTAGGCCTAGTAGCCCTATTAGCCCTATCCAGAGGGTTTTTTTGGATTCTTGTAAAAAAAATCCACACAACCATAAAAAAAACCTAGGAATTGAATACCATTTTCCAAGACCTTAAATATTTTCAAATTTTTAGCCCCTCAAACCATTCGTACACTACTGTCCTAAAATGTAGGTATTTTAGGCCTATTTTCAAGCATTGACAGTGACACACTGATTTCTTGCTAGAAATGTGTCAAGATAGATTGGATAGGATCTAGGATCATAGGAATGGATCATTTAGACCCTAAGGATCCTATAATTACACTTGGTTTCTTTCCCTCACACACTCCTTTGCAATGGCACTTGATTCTTACTCTGTTACACCCCTAACCGGACTGACATTGTTCGCCTAGGGCATAAATTTAAAAATAGAAGATAAAATATTTAGTACCTCTTCTTGAATATTTAAACTATAAATAGGCTCCCATAAAACATTCATCCACCCTTAGGAGATTCCCATGGTTAGATTTCATGGGGGAGCCATGGAAACACAAACTACTCTAGACTGGACCAACAGACTGCCTAAATCCTAATCAATTTACAAATGCTACTAAATCAACTATATAGTACTTGAAAACTAAATTTAAAAGTCTTAAATATACAAAATAAACATATATCCAACACTACTTCAATTTATTCAATCTTTCTAATCACTCTGTAACTCAAAAATGCTCGAATATTGCTAAAACCCAGAATTGCAGAGCTTCTTACTATTCCAAAAACTTGCTTACATTCAATCTGCCTCGGGAAATGAGTCTTTAGGAATCTTAGGATAATTTCTCCACCATTTTTGGCCACTATAATTTATTTTCACCTCCATCTCAAGAGGAATCCAAATGTTGTCTATGTTGCATGCAACATTGCAACATTGCAACAAATGTTGTCATGACAACATTGTAGCATCATTTTACATAAATGCTTAAAACTAACTTTTACGACCTCTACTATACTTGGTACAAGGAATATACATCATTAAGGCCATTTTAGGCACTTTCCAAATCCTAACTGACTCTAGGACCCATTAAGACTCATTTTCCCTACTCAAGCCAAAATTATGCATTAAAGTAAACAAACTACACTAGGTTGGATTTGACACTAATTATCAATCAACTTAGTAACACACCTTGAAAGACCTACTAAGGTAAAAATTAAATAGACACTGACTTGGATAAGGTCAGTTACAAGCCAAAACATTCTAGGGCTTAGAAGATAGCCTAGGTGCTCCTGCACCATCCTCCCTAAGTGAAAGATTTTAATCCATCCTCAGATTGAGTAAGTTAGGATCAATGCCCAACTTCTTGAATTCAGACTACTTTATCCATGTTGCATTTGCATCCAGTTGTCCTTTCCACTTCACCAAGTGTTCTTTGTAATCCTTCATTCTAGTATTTTTGTAAATTTAGGATTCTAGTATGCATTCTACCTTCTTGACTGGTGTAGATGGAAAATGGAGTTCTTCTACCTATTGTATGACTTCAGTCAAACTCTGATATGGATAACATATTGGTCCTTTGTATAATACTAAGTCTGCAATGTTAATGATAGGTAACAAGCCACTGTTCTTTGGTAACTCCACCTTGTAAGGATTTGCTCCATATTTGGCTAGTATAGTGTAGGGGCCAATTCATCTCATCTACAACTTGTGTGGGATTCCTTTTTGTAGTCTATCCTTATTGAGGTGTACCATCACTAGATCCCCAACCTTGAATTGGACATCCCTTTTTCCTTCATCCACCTTACTCTTTATTTTATTAGTAATTTTAATCAGTGTTTTCCTAACTGTATCATGGACCTCTTGCATAGAATAGGCAAAGTCCTCAGCATATCCACTCCCTTTTACTCCATCCTTCAGCTCTCTAAGCTCAAAAATTCCTCTAGGGTGTAGGCCATAGACAATTTCAAAATGACTCTTACCAATAGTCCTGCTCACAATATCATTATAGGCATATTCATCTTGGCCTACGAGTTGGTCCCATGTTTGACCATATGCCTTTGTTAAGCATCTTAGGAGATTAACAAGGCTCATATTAACTACCTTTGTTTGGCCATCAGTCTGAGGATGGTATGCATATCCAAAAGATAAGTTGGTGCCCAACTTCTGCCATAGAGTCTTCCAAAAATGACTCATAAACTTGGTGTCTCTATCTGACACAATGCTCAAAGGAAATCCATGTATTCTAACTACCTCTTTAAAGAAAAGAGAATCTATTTGATTGGCATCACTGGTTGTCTTGTAGGGTACAAAGTGAGCCATCTTATTGAATCTATCCACTATCACATAGACACTATCCATTCCCTATCTTGACTTAGGCAACACAACTATAAAGTCCATGCTCAAGCATTCCGATGGTCTAGTTGGGATAGGAAGTGGTTGGTATAGGATAGCATTACAAGATTTTCCCTTGACCTTTTGGAACGCAATACAAATCTCAACACGCTTCCTAATATCAACATTCATATTTGGCCAAAAGTAAAATCTCTAAACAAGTTCTTGTGTCTTACGGACCCCAAAATGGCCACTCAATGCACCATTGTGTTTCTCCTAAATCAAATTCTCCCTTATAGACCCTCTAGGGAGACATAATTAACTTCCCTTAAATAGGAGATTACTTTGCAAAGTGTATTCAGAATATTTACTCTGAAAGTGGTTCTTATATTATTGGCATACCATATAGATGTCTGCAAAGTTTTCATCATCACCATATAGATCCTTGAAGTTTTCTATTTCCATGATTTGTAGTTGTATCTCCTGGATATCCATGGCTCTTCTACTCAAGGCATCTGCAACCTTGTTCTATAATCCCTTCTTGTGTTTGATATTGAATGTGTATGTTTGTAGGTACTCAACCCACTTCATATGCTTGTGACTGAGTTTCTCTTGGGAGTTCAAGAAACTTAATGCTTGGTTGTCAGAAAAGACTATGAACTCTTTTGGAAGAAAGTAATGCCTTCACTTTCTCAGTGCCTGAATTAGAGCATACATCTCTAGGTCATAAGAAGAATATTTCTTCTTATCTTCACTCAACTTCTCTGAATGAAAAGCCACTGGTCTCCCCTCTTGGCTTAAGACATCACCAATTGCCACATTACTGGCATCACATTCTACTGTAAATAAATTTTCGAAGCTTGGAAAAACCAAAATAGGTTGTGTAGCAATATTTTTCTTTAACAATTCAAAACCATGGTCAGCTTGTTCATTCCATGCAAACTTAGTCTTCATACCTCCTTTTATAGTGTCCAACAATATGGGAGCACAAATTGCACTGAATTGTTTGAGAAAATTTCTATAATATTGGGCCAGGCCATGAAAAATCTTTACCTCTATTGTTGTCCTTGGAGTAGGCCAATTCAGAATGACTTCCACTTTGCTTGGATCCATCTTTAGGTTACCTTGAGATAGTACAAAACCAAGGTATATTGGCTTTGTCTTAATGAACTCACACTTTTTGAAGTTGATCATCAACTTCTCCTCCTATAGCTTCTTAAAAACCATTTCCAAGTGTTTGAGGTGCTCTTTTCTTATCTTATTGTAGATGAGTATATCATCTAAGTATACTACTACAAACTTTCCAATATAGTCTTTGAGGACCTCATGAATGTGGATGGGGTATTTGAGAGTCTAAATGGCATCACAAGCCACTCATACAGTCCTTATGTGGTCTTGAAGGTTTTTTTCCACTCATCCCCTTCATTTACCCTGATTTGATGATAGCCACTCTTTAGGTCTATCTTTGTAAAGTACCTTGCTCCTCCTAGATAGTCCATTATGTCTTCTATCCTAGGGATAGGGAATCTATACCTTATTGTAATCCTATTGATTTCTCTAGAGTTTGTACATAACCTCCAAGTTCCTCCCTTTTTAGGTGTTAGGATTGTGGGCATGGCACATGGGCTAATGCTATTTCTTATAAGGCCTTGTTTTAGGAGCTCTTGGATTTGTCTAGCAATTTCCTCATTCTGTTGAGGAGTCATTTTATAGGCTTCCTTATTGGGTAGGGTATCTCCTGCTATTAGGTCTATCTAATGGATTAAAGACCTCTTAGGGGGTAGGGTTGATGGTTTTCCATCACTCACTATACCTTCATACCTCTTGTTAGGGATTTTTCTTGTATGAACCACAATGCTTGAAATGTCTATTTGAATACTGTGCCTTCTAATAATGATTCAGAGACAAGAAAAGCCTAATTGCTAAGGACTAGATAGGGTCCTTCTTCATTTTTGAGCTCCACAAATACTCAGGTAGGTTTTACCTCTTAAGATTGATGTTTACACAGTATTTGATATTGTGGACACTGATTAGCTATGTATCTTTATTGAACCAACCTATGAATTATCTTGCAAATAATCAAGCATGACCAGATGCAAGATATAACCATACAAACCATATTTATAAGCATAACAAAAATCAGTGATACAAGGATTCTCATCCTTCTTCCTTTTCTTTATAGGAGGGACAACCTAATGGATTCACTCTTCAAGGAATCAATAATATGGACAGTGTTCTGCTGACAGAGGTCCTTAACAAGTTCAGTTTATCTGTTCTTAGTAACAAAGTATTTTAATTGATTTGGTTTTGATATATTGGAATATCTCAGACATAGATAGATGATCAGATTGCTTTCTGAACCAGTGCCTATCCTTTGGGCTATAGAGTCAAATATAAGCTAAGATATCATATAAATAAAACACAGTAAACTGCCTAATAGTTCACATGCAACTCAGATAAATTTCCTTACAAGTTATCCTGTCACCTAAAATCTATTGTATCAAATCCTTAATCAAGGCAGTATGCTCCTTAAAATTACTTACAAAATTTAATTCTTTCCTTGAAAGAAACTTGCAAATAATCAAATGGTTACCTTATAACCAGAATGCTACAGA
>MU227141.1:4894855-4909869 GCA_018584345.1 Thuja plicata | reverse complement strand
TGAGGAGACAAGTTATGTGTATCCATGATTACAAAATTGAAATATAAGAGAAGGTGCATTAGAACTGAATAATGCAAAAACTTGGGCTCCTTCTCCTTAGGGTTTTTTAATTTCTTTTGCGTTGCAACAAAACCCTCGTGCATTTCATTAATTATATACTGAATGTAATCATAACTGGTGCTTGAATGCACCTCGTGCAGGTCTAAAACCATCATCAAGATGCCATAACTGATTCTTTCTGCATCTCCATCTATCCCTAGCACTCTACATAGGGCATATGCATTATATTTGATGTAGAAGTGCAGGTCCTTGTAATAATATGGATAGGGCTCAACCATAGGACCTAAGTAATTTTTCAGTTCTTTCAACATATGCTTCTGCAACAAGCCTTTTGCAATATCAGGCTTAGAACTATATCTTTTTTCCTATCTCGTCATGTCAATCTTGGTAGACATGGTGCTGAATAAGCCAAAGGCTTGCATAAATGAGTTTCTGTTTAAAATTAACAAGGCAATGCCATCATCCCTTTTGATGGTCTTTGTAAGGGCATCATAGTGATTTGGTAGGTCAAGAAATAGGTCTACATCTAAGAAAACATTAGGAACAAGTAACCTAGCCAGACCACATGTCCAAGGGTTTGAAATAGGGATGGGCTTATCATAATTTTTATAGAAATATGTGAAAAGAGAGTAACCTGTTGTGCCCGGGGTCACAGCATCTGAAATTTTTTTGTACTCGTCTAGGAGGACACTAGCATCAGCCTTCTTATTTTGTATTGAACCTGGCAGAAGATGGAGAAACTCATCAGAGTAACTCAGTTTTCCTTTTTGTTCCTCTCCATTGCCTCCACTTGTTGAAGCGACGCTCACAGCTCTGCTCATATCTGCAACACCCTGAATCTTCTTTTCTCTTACCGATATTGAAACAAATCTATCTTCAAATATCATCTGTTTGTTCTGAGCACAATTTTATGCAATTTTAGAAATCTCTGATTACTTTGGATACACTACAAACTGCTCAAAATATCACTTTCCTGAAAATCAGCAACTTGGCTCTGAAAACTTGAAAGCATGGTGACAGAGAATGAATGCACTATCAACTCCTTATAGCTGTCATTCAGAGTACACAGCTCATAATTCAGAAACATCAGTTCTGCCATTAATTTTCCATGCTGTGAACTTTGAAAAACCTAGCTGTAGTTGTTGGAGTTGACAAGAAATCAAATTTTCAAATATGAATCCTCAGAGCAATCATAAAATGTTTAAGAGAGCTGACATGTCACCTTTTAATTTGTTATCTATCATACATCTTAGCTACCCTTTTTGCACTGTAACCAAAATTTGAGCCTCTGATTGGTTGTCGAGCGATTTACTCTATCACATCAAGAAACTGCCGCCATTTTTAAGATTTTGTGATCAAGCGACCTCGCGACTGCGTTAAGTCTCTTTGTCACAAGCCTTTTTCTTTAACCATGGTTCCGTCTCGAGACTTGGCGACGATGTGCTTTCTTAACATTGGCTAACCCAAGTTACAATCTGGCGATCAGGCGACAAAACTAAAATCAAAGTCACGTGGAGTTAACCTTAACTCATCTTTCTTTTCGAGACCTGGCGACTAGCCGTTACTGCTAACCTTTACGGTTGTCTCCTTGTCACTGAATGCTTTTATTCTGTTTCAAGACCATGCGACAACCTTAAGTTTCCCAGTCTGGAGATATTCAACTTTACCTTAATAGGTTGCAAGCGCCTTTTCTTTTCTTCTGACGAATTTGTGACATACCCTAATCGCCAAGTCAGAAGGACTTTTTCCCTAGGGCACTTTTCTTTCCAGACATCGCGACTACCGTTGGATCTTCTAATTCTTTCATCTGACGGCTGGTGCTTAATTGCTATATGTTCCTGCATACCCTTAAATTATTCCCAGACACTGCGACTGAAGGCAAAGCACCTTAGTCCCAAAGTCGCAGAATCCATTTCTTCTTTCTGGCGATCACGCGATTACCCACTTACTTTATGACAGATGTCACTCAATCATTTTTCCTCTTACTGCATACTGGAAAATTGAAACATTATCCTGATCTGGTGACATTCTGACTACACTTTTCTATAAACCACAAACGGTTAGTCACGTAGTCTGAGCTGAAATCTTTTAACCGCTGTTCTATTCTGAGACCACGCTATTGAAGGAAAACTTAACTGTTAGCTTTGGCTTGATCTGGCGATGACGTGACATGAAGTAATCACGAAGTCTGAGAACCTTTTCATAACTGTGAGAAATCTTTCGCGATCACCCGACTAACAGTGGGTCCCATCTTTACAAAGCTTATAACATGAAGATCTTGCAACTACATGACTGAAAGAGATCGCTAAGTCTCGTAATACTAAAGGAATATTCTAATTCATAATGAGACTACGTGACACAAGGCAAAAGCAAAGTTGGAAAGAGCTTTGGAATATTCGGCTGGGGGTAACGCGACGAGGTGACCTAACTTAAAACACATGCCTTTAGTAAATGAAAAAGCAACGCTGAAATATAAGACATGGTCTAGGGTTTAAAATTCATCGTTTAACACTTGGATAACTAGGGTTTTCAGGGTTTTACAAATTTGGGCAGGGCTTAGACATGAAAACCTAAAATTTGACAGAGGGCAAGATAAGGAACCAGGAGAACTAGCAAAAGAAGGAAATACAACCAACACCTCTTTAACATCTCTTAGACTTCTTTAGGTAGCTCTGTCCTCTTCTCTATTCTATCTGCAACTTCCTTTGGATTTAACACCAGTGAAAATCCAACTCCTTATCCTTCTTCCAAAGTCTCTAAGGACTATTTTTCACTCACCATGAGAACATTAGGACCAATTTTCTTCAATTCTGCATCCTCCAACAGTGATAGGATTTTGTATGTCACATTGTCCTTCTTGAAAGACTATGAATTTTTCACTCCATCATGCATGGTCTTTCTATCAAATTTCCATGGTCTACGTAGGAGAAAGTGTCATGCATCCATAGGTAAGACATCACATAAAACTTTATCCTTGTATCTCCCAATTGGGAATTCTACCCAAGCTTTCTCATTCACAAGGACATGTTGTCCTTTGTTTAGCCAAGTGGCCTTATAGGGACTGGTGTGGGGTATCCTTGTCATTTTCAACTTGTTGACTTCCTCTTCTAACACTATGTTGTCAGTGGACCATGAGCCTATTATGACTCTACACACTTTACCCATCATCTTACACTTTACTCTAAATAGTGATCTCCTTTGACTAAGTTCTTCCTTCACTGGCTCTTTGATTAGAGTTCTTCTCATCATGAGATTCTCTCCCTCCTCTAATTCTAATGGCACTTCAAGGTTCTTGTTTCAACCACTTGTCTCCTCATGAACATAGTTCAATATTTTGTCACCTCCTTGAGAGGTACTTCCCTTCTAAGGACACCTATATGTCGGATGTCCTAACTGATTGTAGTGATAGCACTTCATATTGGAAAAATAATTGCCTCTTCCTTGGTTACTGCCTCTTCCTCTGTTATTAGAGTTCCTCCCTCTACTTGAACTTCCTCTATTGAAGTTTCCTTCATGTTGTTCAGTGAGCTTAGTCTCTACTTGACTTTTAGATTCAGAGTTTCTTCCACCATATCCACCTCTTTGTCCTTTTTTGTCTCTTCCTCCACCCCTTCCTCTGGAGGTACTTGACTCTTATTTCTTCTTTAGCTTTTCTTTGACCTTGATAGCAATTTGGTGGCACTTCTGAAATATGTCTGGAGTCAAAAGAGTCATCTCATCTTGAATGGTCCATTTAAGTCCATTAAGATATCTTGCTACCTTCACTTTCTCAACCTCTTCTACTCTTGACCTCATAAAAAGTTTCATAAATTCTTCAATGTATGAGTTTACATCTAGGTCCTTCTTCCTTAGACCTTGTCTTCTTTTGTGTAATTGGATTTCATAATCCTCAGGGATATAAGCATCTCTGAATTTTGCAACCATAGCCTTCCATGAAGAAATAGGCCTTTTCCCTTCCTTCTCTCTCTCATCTTGGATGAATTTCCACCAAGTGAGTGCATAACCTCTCAGTCTAGCTTTTGCAACCTTCAAATTTTGAGCCTCAGTGATACCATCACACTCAAAATGGTTTTCTAGTCCCTCTATCCAATCAAGGACTACCTCTGGTTCCATTTTTCCACTAAAAATAGGAACTCCTTCCAATGATTTTACACTCATAGCCTTTAGAGCTTCCAGGAATGGGTCCTCATTAAGGACAGGGTCAGCTTTAGGGATCTCATCTTCAATGGAAATCTCCTTGCCTTTCCCTTCAATTTTGTCCTTCACTTCATCTTCTTTCACATCAACTTCATCCACTTTTTGCTCGAATTGAGCCAACCGATCTTGGAGTAGTCTATTCTCCTCTTCTTGTTCATCTACCTTCTTAGCCAACTCAACATTAGTCACCATTGTTGACTCTCCAATTGATTCTTCTGGCTGGAACATTAACCACAAGCCTGATCAAAAGAGGCTCTGATACCAATCTGATGGAGGTGTTCCAAGATTGGCTTGCACTACTCAAATAAGGTTTTAACTTTCCCTAGTCTACCTAGGATCCTAATTCTCTTCTAGAATCCACCAAATTATTGATTCTTCACACCCTAAGACTATTCTAACTCCACACTAAGAGTTAGTTTCTTTGTGCTCAATCTTGAGATATTTCCACCATTGAAAGTACTACTTGTCTCTCTGCTTCCTTGGATGACTCCAAGATCAAATCTTCCCAAAAATCTTCACAAGTGCTACAAAGGACATTTTTACCTTCAAGAAATCCATATGACATCTTTTTAATCCCATTTGAATGGGTCTTCTATCCCAAAGTGATCGAGTTCCACCTTCACAATGATTTTGAACCTATTAGGCCTAGTAGCCCTATTAGCCCTATCTAGAGGGTTTTTCTAGATTCTTATCAGAAAATTCCACACAACCCTAAAAAAAACCTAGGACTTAGATACCATTTTCCAAGAACTTAAATATTTTCAATGTTTTAGCCCCTCAAACCATCTGTACACTATTGTCTTGAAATGTAGGTCTTTTACTCCTATTTTCAAGCATTGATAGTGACACACTAATTTCTTTCTATAAATGTGTCAAGATGGATTGGATAGGATCTAGGATCATAGGGAGGGATCATTTAGACCCTAAGGCTCATGGAACCATACTTGGTTTATTTTCCTCACACACTCCTTTGCAATGGCACTTGATTCTTACTTTGTTACACCCCTAACCGGACTAACATTGTTTGCCTAGGGTATAACTTTAAAAATAGCAGCTCGACTCTTGAGTACCTATTTTTAAATATTTACACTATACATAGGCTCCCCTAAAACATTCATCCACCCTTAGGAGATTCCCATGGTTAGATTTCATGGGGGAGCCATGGAAACACAAACTACTCTAGACTGGACCAGCAGACTCCCTAAATCCTAATCAATTTACAAATGCTACTAAATCAACTCTAAAGTACTTACACACTGAATGAAAAAGTCTTAAATCTACCTAATCAACACATATCCAACACTAATTTGATCTATTCAATCCATCTAATCACTCTGTAACTAAAAAATGCTCGAATATTGCTAAAACCCAGAATTGCAGAGCTTCTTACTATTCCAAAAACTTGCTAACATTCAATCTACCGAGGGAAATGAGTCCTCAAGAATCTTAGGATACTTCCTCCAAAAGTTTAAGCCACTAGAATTGATTTTTCACCTCCATCTTGAGAGGAATCCAAATGTTGTCTATGTTGCATGCAACATTGCAACAATGCAACAAATGTTGTCATGACAACATTGTGGCATCTTTTACATATATGCTTAAAAGTAGCTTTTACAACCTCTACTATCCTTGGTATGAGGAATATACATCATTAAGGCCTTTTTAGGCACTTTCTAAATCCTAACTGACTCTAGGACCCATTAAGACTCATTTTCCCTACTCAAGCCAAAATTATGCATTAAAGTAAACTAACTAGACTAGGTTGGATTTGACACTAATTATCAATCCACCTAGTAACATACCTTGCAAGACCTAATAAGGTCAAAATTAAACACACAATGACTTGGCTAAGGTTAGTTACAAGTCAAAAAATTCTAGGGCTTAGAGGATAGCCTAGGTGCTCTTGCACCATATGTAAAACTTGCATGTACTTTTGATCTCTTCTCTTCACATCTGCATCCAAAAACATACACTTTCACACATAGATTAGGGTTTAAAACATCCCATATATAGATCATCCATATCAAGATCAAAGATCTAGATTCATCATCTTTTTTTTCTTATACATCCCTAATTTTGATTAGTTGCATGGCTTGCATAGGGATCCATAATCATAAAAAAAACCTACAATTAATGCATTAAATCTTTGTGCATGATCATTAAATTCTCCATAAAAGTTGGAAAAAATGGCTTACCTTGGTGCTTGTGCCATTCCAAAAACATATACACAATCTATTTTACTCGACATAGGCAAACAGTTGTTCTCGGTCAATACTATCTCACTAGCATAACTATATATTGTCGCTCAACACTAACTCTTCTATGCAAATCGACAATCATTCTGATGGACATCTATTGGGTACTTGGTGACCTTTGAATTTCTCAGGAGTAACTACTGCTCGGTGTCAGCCTTAGTGGGATGGCTCACTCGTAGTGATGACCAACCAACCTGCTTTGATTATGACTAAGTGTGAAACACTAATAGACAACAAAACTTAGAGATCAAAAGCCTTGTTTTAAAAACTCACTCCAAGAATTAGATCCATACAATGACTAATATCTCTCATTTGTGGCAAACCATCAGGTACATTATCTGAAATGATCTCCTTGTACTTAATGATAAATTTTTCAATTTCTTCATGAACTTTATCTTCTATGTTCTTACTTGGTTTGTTAGGAATCAAAGCATAACAAATATCATTCCTTTTTAAATCCTTAACAAACCGTCTACCTTCCATCAAACAAACTTTCATAGATGTACATATCTCTCCAACAGTTTCTTCAACCAAAGGTAGCAAGATTTTCTTCTTACCATCAACCCAAATAGTGTATTTTTTCACTCTTCCATCATGTATAGAATGTCTATCATATTGCCAAGGTATACCCAACAAAATATGACAACAATCCATAGGCATAATATCACATAACACCTTATCATAATACTTTCCAATTTTTAGGTTCATAAAACATTGTTCACTCACCATTAATGTATGATCATCTTTGAACCATGAAATCTGATAGGGCTTTGGGTGATTTATTCCTTCCAACTACAACTTTGTTACAATCTCCTCTTATTCCAGATTCTCCAAGCTTCCACTATCAAGAATCACCTTCCATACTTTGTCTGCAACTTTACATCTAGTGTTGAACAAACTCTTCCTTACATGATCTTGCTTATTATTCTCACTCCATAGTATCCTTTTAACCATTAAGTTTCCTTCCTTCTTAGGTTCATTTGGTGACTCTTCTTTCACCAAAGCATTTATGCTACTACCGACTGTCTTGCTTGCATGTGTAAATTCAAAAGATCTATGTCCTTCTTCACCACAATTGTAACAAGTTCCTTGGAACCCTCTTCTGCTATAACCACCTCGGGAGTAGTTTCCTCTTCCTCAAAATAAACTTCCACCTTTCCACTTGGTCTTGCCTTTGTCTTGATGTGTGTCTTGGTTTGTTTTTTCCTGATCATATATACTATTTTCACCATAAGATCTACCTCTTCCTCTAGGGAATCTACGACCTCTTCCTCTTTGTCTTTGTTCATATCTTTTGTTCAATTTCTCCTCAGCTTTTAGGGAAATTTGATATGCCTCTTCAATGCTCTCCATCTTTACCAAGCTGATCTTATCTTTCACATAACTTATTAATCCATTCAAATATCTTTCTATTCTTTCCACCTCATCTTCAACATGTCCAGATATGATGTCTAATCTATAAAATTACTTGGTGTAATCTTTTACCGAACTATCCTTCTCCTTCAAAATTTGCATTCTCCTAAGTAGTTTAATCTGGTAATCACAAGGTAGAAACTTTCCTTTCAACTTGTTTATCATCTTATCCCATATCTTGATTTTTTTGTTACCCTTCTTCTTCTGGTTCAATTCAAGATGTTCACACCACAAGGATGCATGACCTTTCAATTTTGTACTTGCAATCTTCACCTTATTCTCCTCTGATACAATCTCATATTCAAAGTATTTTTCCATCTCGCTTATCTAGTCTGTCAACTCATCAGAATCCAGCTTTCCACTATACTTAGGAGGATTAAACTAAAGTGTGGACTTCAAACTTGTTAATGCTTGCAGGAATCTATCTTCTTCCTCATCCATCACAGGTGCTGGTGCGGCTTCTCCTTGCACTTCTTCAACTTCGTCATCACTAACATCTTCAAAATGTTTTCGTCTATGCTGGGTTGTCTCAACATCTTCTAATCTTGAAGAAATCTGTCTAAGTGTGTCAGCTAGAAATAGATCTGTATTTCCTCTCCCACAAACCATCTTGATCCCTTCTGTAATTGTAGGTCAGATCACAACCTACTACCCTACAACAAATATCACTAGGGTTCACAAGAAGGAACCTCATATCTCAACCTTCACTCTAATACCACTTGATGCAAGGAGGGTAAGAAAAACTAGGGCCCGAGGCACTCCCAGCTATCCAAACCAACTTACAGAACAACTCGGAAGCAACAACATAGAAAGGGAGAGATAGAAAGAAGAATATTTGTTATTTATTCAAACATGATACATGTTGATATTTAAGGCCTTCTTGGTTACTATCATATACATTTAGATCTTACAGAATAATATTCATACATGCGAGGTCAGAGACCTGTGATCCAAATCTGCTATCAGAATTCGCTACCCAGAAACTGCCCCCAAACTCTAAGAACAAAAACCAAATATATACAAGAGTTCACCAAAGAGGTCAGCACTCAGATCCTAAAGATCCAACATAGGAAACAACAAAGACTCAGATTTAGGTCCACACACATCCCAATGAGATATCCCAACAATAATTACGCTATGGAAATTAAATACATACATCGGTTAGAAGGTCCAATGTCTGAAAACCAACTCGGTGAGAAAGACTACCCAGTACAGAGACCAATCGGTGAAAACCAAAAAGTAGCCAAGAACAACTACTAAGACCCCATCGGTAAAGCCAACCAAAAAAAGTAACTGAGCCTGAACGGAAAAATAAAAAACCCTTCAACTGATTGAACAAAGCAATTACATATCACTTTACCGAGCAGTTTCCAACAAGCTACCGAAACAAAAAAAAACAAAACATATTTTTGGTTGATATATGATTGCCAAGAACCCAAGGTACTCCTACATCAGATGGACAGTTGATGTTGTGAAGATCACACTTGATAATGCTTATTTGGATGATCCAAAGGATACCATGGACACCATAGGTAATGTTCATGTCATGGATATTCCTGAAGTCCAAAGGGACACAACAAAGAAATATGAGGAAGCACCCAAGGACAAACAAGGACAAGAAGAAAAGGAGATAGAAAATAGAGGAACCGGTCAGGATATGGCCAAAGAAGCACGAATAGAAACACCTGTAGATGATCAATTATAATAGGCACCGATGATGGAGGCAAAAAGTGGAAATGCAGAAGCTAAAGATTCACACAAGGAGAAGACCATTGACAAGGAAACATAAAAGGTAAAAAAATTTTAGTCTATGTCTTCTAGCATTGTTGGTATGGATGAAAATATACTAGCTATTAAAGGGAAAATAGATGTGAGCACTATGAATGAAAGATATAGATATGGCTATTAAATCTCAAGAAAAGAGGGAGAAGATGAAATAAGAGGCATAGATTATACTAATTGTAATAGATATACTCTCTGACTTACTACCTGAAGTACAATATGATGAGGCGGCCACAACAATTGAACAGTTAGGTAAATTTGTCACAGCTACCGGAAGGCAAATACAAATTCTTGAAGATGATTCTACAATGAGAGCAGAAAGATATTATGAAAGGAAGAGGTCAGGAAAGCTGGCACAATCTTTTGAACAAGATAAAAAATACGTTAACAATAGCAGTAAGCAAGGTGAAAGGAGCTCTAACTAAAGGTGGTAAGATTCTTACTCAACTTTTAATTTTTCATAATTTTTGAAGGAATTTGATAAGAAGAGATGTGAATCTCAACATGAGCTAAGGCTATTGAATTTTTTTTTGATCCTATTGATGGTTCAGCTACAAGTTGTGGAGCACAAGTTAGTGCAATCAATCATAAGCTTAAGATTATAGGGATGAGTGGGAAAAGAGGATTGCAAACTTAATGGAATTATAGAGTCTTTTGATTCCTAAGTTGGAAATTTTTCCAAAAGGTTTTAAAGAGGCTAGAACACTGTTAGTGTTACCTACTCTGTGCATTGTACAAGTATTGGAGGATCTTGCACATTCACTGCATGGACAGATACTTATCATGGAGAACCTACTAAACACTTGGGTTAATGAATTATAGGTTTTGAAGGCCAATTTGGGTGATGTATTCAGTAGATTGTAATAGGTATATGCTACTCTATCAAATTTTTTATCTCTGTAATAACTTTTTAATTGTTTTCAAAGGGGGAGTAGTATAGAATATGAAATTTTTTGGCTATGTATTTGTAAGGGGATGTAGTATAGATATAGTAGTGCAATATGTTACATGGAATTTTATAATCTATTTTGTAATTACCTTAGGGGGTGTAATCCTACGAAGTTTTGTACGTGATTTGCATTGTTAGATACTTAGCAATTTTTCCTAAGTGTTGTCATCAATGCCAAAGGGGGAGATTTTCGGCATTGTGATGAAGATGATCATATCCAAGATGATATGATGATTGTTGTAGTGTTTTCATTTATGGAAACAAGTCATCTAGGATGATTGAATCTATTATACCAGTGATGAATTTGATTGCACAAGGATTTATCTAAGTATTCAGTGTATTGGTGGTAACACAGTCAGTCAAGGTAAATTTAGTATGTAATGACAATTATGAGGATTCAAATGGTGTGGTCGTACAAGAAGTATCTACAAAATTAGTTGTGCCTACATCTTGTTGATTAACTAATGAATATTTGATGGAGATGATGAAGATCAAGTGATACTGAGTATTATAATTATAGAAATGGATAGATCAATTGTTATTTTATCATTGATGTCAAGCAATTGATTAATTGATTTTTATTGTGTTATCATATCTTAAGTGGAGAAGTTACATGGGTGAAAAATACAAATCAGACAATGATGAAGTAATGATGTTATAGTTGTTTTCTACTATATATTTGATGTTATCAAATTGGTACATTTGATTGATCAAGTCGGGAACTGCAATGAATAAAGTTATGACTGAAAGGGATACTTTACCGAGCTAGACTCAGTCAGTTGGTAGAATTTTATATGAATCGGTTATAGTTACCAAGTATCAAAGATGAGTTAGACACCAAGCAGTGAATGCAATCAGTTACCGAGTTGCAAAGCAATTTTTATCGAGTACACTATACTGATATTAAATGATGATGAAATCAAATTTAATGCAAAGCGATGATGAGCTGGATGAGGAATTGAATTAAATAAAATTTTCTACAAGATCTACGAATGGAAAAATTCAATGAGAAGATCTAAGGCGAAGGTCAAGCGGTTAAACAAAATTATGAAAGTTCCAAGAAAAGTTACAAGTTCTGAGGTAAAAGTGAAATGGTCTACCAAGTTGGGAAATATGAATAAGATGATCGAATGACTGAATGCAAAGGAAGGAAAATCAAATCAAGGAGATTAAGAGGAAAAAGTATGTCTATATAAGGAATGAGAATTACATAGAGTGTAAGGCTACTAGCAAATTCAATAGAGAAGGAAAGAAGCTGAAGAACAAAAATTACCAAGTAGAACAAAGAAATATAGATTAAAGAATCTACAGTCTAAGAAATAGATAAATGGGGTATGAGATGTCAATACTCAATTGAGCATAAAGGATCTGATTCAAGCATAGTGAGTTGCTACTTTTTAAATATCAAATTTTACTATTGCTTATTAATATTTGTAATAGAGAAATCTCTTAACCGGGTGGATTTAACCATCTTATTTGTAAAACCTAGACTTAGGTGACATTCCAAAAGAGTGTTTAAAGACCTCTAACAAGGCCACTCCTAACAGGGTGAAGATCTTAACATATCTGAGGTAAATCCCTTAAGAGGTTCGCATTTAGAAAATGTGTTTGTAATCTTTAATAGGATAAGTTCTTAACCGAGCGTACTTTAGAAGGGTACATTTTTTTATTGTGGATTACAATTCCCACAGAGGTTTTTCCCAAATTGGGTTTCCTTATTAAATCATGTTGCAATGAGTTATATATGATGTTTACATGGTTAATGTGATGTTGCTAAGTCTGAATGATTGATTGTTGCTTATGTCATTTGGTGAATTGGTTATTTACTGTATTTAGTATTTACCAAGTGAATCAGTGAGTTTAATTTTAAGTATTTAAGTTTTGATTTGTTTGACTCACCCCCCCTCTCAGTGGGACCAAAAATTGGTATTAGATCTTTGTTACTGTAAAGTGATAAGTTTAAAGGACTTGAGTTAAGATCTAAAGATGTATAAGAGGGCAGCACCAAAGTTAAATAGGGATCATTTCTCTACATGGAAAATTAGAATGAGGTTGCATGTGTCTAGAGTAGGAGAGTATGCACTTTACTATCTTGAGAATGAATATGTAGCACCAACTACTGCACCTTTGGGGTCAAATTTTGACGCCAATTTGCGATGGCACTACCATTTGTGTGTGATTTTTGTATTTTTTTCCAAGTGCCACCGATGCTGACGTAATAGCGATGGTACTGTCAGAATTGCGACACACGCGTGATTATAAACAAAAAAGAAAAAGAAAAAGAAAGGCTCATTTCTAATTTAGCGCGAAGAGGGCCTAACTGTGGAAGATTGGAATCTTCATATATGGTAGCCACGACTTGATCAGGTAGGCATTCAATCTTTCAATATTTATATTCTCATTAACGCAACTTCATTTTGATGGCATTTGTTGAGTTAATGGCACAATATGAATGTTAATACTGGTATTTTTGGCATTGTTAATACTGGAAATGTCTTGATGGATCGTGGGTTGCAAGCTAGGGCATCATACATTGGTTATGAGCTCACTATTTAATACTGGCATTGTTTACATCTTTTCATTTGGAATGCTTGATGACCCGCAAGATTTGAGAGATAGGGCATCATTGCTAATACCTTAAAGGCATTGTGTGAAGTATTTAATCTCTCTTTATTTGTTTTGTTGTTGATATTCACTATGTGGTACTCCCCGTTTATGATCATTTCATGAGGAAATGTCTCGATGGTTCATGGGTTGCAAGTTAGGGCATCATGCATTATTTATTAGCTCACTATTTAATTCTAGCATTGTTTACATCTTTGCATTTCAAATGCTTGATGACCCACAAGCTTTGAGAGCTAGGGCATCATTGATGTTACCTTCAAGGCATTGTTTGAAGTGTTTGATCTCTCTTTATTTGTTTTTTTGTTGATATTCACTACGTGGTACTCCTCGTTGATGATCATTTCATGAGGAAATGTCTTGATGGCTTGTGGGCTGCAAGCTAGGGCATCATGCATTGTTTATTATCTCACTATTTAATATTGACATTGTTTACATCTTTGCATATGGAATGCTTAATGACCCACAAGCTTTGAGAGCTAGGGCATCGTTTCTATTACCTTCAAGGCATTGTGTGAAGTGTTTGATCTCTCTTTATTTGTTTTTCTATTGATATTCACTATGTGGTACTCACTGTTTATGATCATTTCATGAGGAAATGTCTTGATGGCTTGCAGGCTGCAAGATAGGGAATCATGCATTGTTTATGAGCTTACTATTTAATACTGGCATTCATTTACATCTTTGCATTTGGAATTCTTGATGACCCGTGAGCTTTGAGAGCTAGGGAATCATTGCTATTACCTTCAAGGCATTCTGTGAAGTGTTTGATATCTCTTTATTTGTTTTGCTATTGATATTCACTATGTGGTACTCCCTGTTTATGATTATTTAATGAGGAAAAAAATGGTATCTTCTTTCCTTTTTGCAACATTCTTCTGAGTGCACATGTCCTGTAGCATGGTTTTTCTTTCAGAAGTGTATGGCTTGACTATGCACATGCATAATTGAAGACGAGGATCAGTATTAGGATGCCATTCATTGCTTAAATCTTCTTGATCTAACCCCCATCTCTCTTTTCTTTACAGGTTCTGGATCACGCGAGAGCACATTGGATTCATACCCGAGTCAAAAATTCATCACTTCAGGCAATGTCTGGTACCCTCATTATTTATGTTCATCCTCTTATGTATGCATGTACTCTTGCATATTCTTCTAAAATTTGGCTATGCTCACAACATCCTAGATGAATTATCTTTTAGTTCATTTCCTTGTATAGTATATACAAGTTATTTGGCATATATATAGTATATACATGTAATCTTTAGATGTAGAAATTTCATTTCCTTTACATGTATCTTTTCATGAAATGAGCACAAATTAAACAAGATCATCTAATAATGCAAACTAGGGTATTGTACTCACTCATCTAGTAATTAGGTTACCAATGTACAATGAGGTAACTATTTGTATATATATCAAATCATGAAGATGATGCTTAGGAGATAGTGGAGCTATTGGAATATGTGAAAGATCTAAATGCTTTGAAAAATAAAAACTCCTAAAGCTTTCAAACACCTAGGAGCCTATAATAAATTAAAATGGAAGAAGATAGGTCCATGTATGATCTTAAGGAATTTTTATCTAATGCCTACGAAGTTGACTTTCCAGAGGGCATAAATATCTCACTTGTATTCAATGTCAGTGATTTGTATAAATAGTATGAAGGAGAGATTAGTATCTCACTTGTATTCAATGTCAGTGATTTGTATAAATATTCAAATTTGGAATCATTG
>MU227141.1:4872295-4887585 GCA_018584345.1 Thuja plicata | reverse complement strand
CATAACATTATTTTCAACTAAAATGAGAACCCCTCATGTTTAGAATGAAACACCCAAATTTCTAAAAGAGCTTAGGTCTGAAGTCAATTAAAGATACATATCCATATATGAAAGGCCAATATACTGATTAGACAACATATACCTGTAACAAAACATGTACAACACACCCCCATTAAACCATTTATTACAAACCACAAGCCCTATCAATACTCCATGTATATATACTATCATACATGCATGAATACCCACCTCCTTGGCAGATACACAACCAAAGAAACAACATGCCAGGAGCTCCAATAATAAGAGAATTACTACCATGAATCCACTAATCCAGCCCGAACCCATCTTTCTAAAAAAGGAAACCTACAAAATCACAATAGTGTAGCAATACTAATAGGTAGAGAAAAGGTTCATCAAATGCTAAAAGGATTATCTGCAACACAAAGTGCCTGTGAATGGGAATCTTTATCTTCCACTATTCTTTTTCTTAGTGTGCATGTGATACTGTAAAAGTAAACAAACAAAAAGGAAGGGCTTTGCAGTTGTAACAGATGTGGTAAATTCACTACAACATATATTGAATACCCTTATTATTTATGTTCATCCTCTTGTGTATGCATGTACTCTTGCATATTCTTCTGAAATTTATGTATGTATATATGTGTATATATATATGTGTATATATGTATGTATATATATGTATGTATATGTATGTATATGTATATATATGTATGTATATGTATATATGTATATATATATGTGTGTGTGTGTGTGTGTATGTATATATATATGTATGTATGTATATACATATATATGTATATATGTATGTATATATGTATATGTATATAACAAACAGAGCACCGGACAATCATATGGTAGCCATGACTTGAGGTAGGCATTCGAGCTTTGTCTTCTCATTAACTCAATTTCATTTTGATGGCATTTGTTGATTTGATGGCACAATATGAATGTTAATACTCACATTGTTTAAATCTTTGCATTTGGAATGCTTGATGACCTGCAAGCTTTGAGAGCTAGAGCATCATTGTTATTACCTTCAAGGCATTGTGTGAAGTGTTTGATCTCTTTTTATTTGTTTTGCTATTGATATTCACTATTTGGTACTCCTCGTTTATGATCATTTCATCAGGTATTGTCTTGATGGCTCGTGGGCTGCAAGCTAGGGCATCGTGCATTGTTTATGAGCTCACTGTTTGAGCACCACATGACCCTGTTATGAGCTTTGTTTGTTATATACATATACATATATACATACATACATATACATATATATGTATATACATATATATACATACATATATACATATACATATATATACATACATATATACATATACATATACATATACATATACATATATATGTATCATGTCATTGTTGTCATTGCATGCTTGCTGCTATTGTGCACCATATATTATTTTATATATACATTGTTTATTTCATTGAGACTGTGACTAGCTTGGCATTTGTAATGTATTTTCTGTTATTAGATCAATGTTTCCATGTTGTTGAGGTTGTAGATGCATTGAATCACCACTACCATTCTATTTTAATAGCATGTAGTGTTTGATCTCTCTTTATTTGTTTTGTTGTTGATATTCACTATGTGGTACTCCCCCTTTATGATCATTTCATGATCATGAGAAAATGTATTGATGGCTCGCGGGCTGCAAGCTAGGGCATCATCAAGGATAACTTTAAGAAACCTCCCTCTAGAAAAATATATAAAATTCTAGCGAGTCTTTCATTTTATTTTTAAAAAAATTAATTCCTATTGGCGAATCTCTGAATTTTATGGGAAAACAAATTATTTGTATTGGCGAATATTTTTTGATCACAAATTTTTTGTAAAGAATATTGGCGAATCTCTAGCAATAACCAATATTTCATTAATGACCATGAAAAATAATTATATTTAAAGAAAAAAAAGTTCTTATAAAAAATTATTAGGCTAACTATGAAAATATTTGATGGGTTTAAGGGAACTATATAGTATCTAGTTGCTACCATTTATTTAAAATATAATCAAATAATCCTCATTGTATTGTGTGAGATAAATGTATCATTATTTTTATTATTATAATAGGACCCAAAATTTCTTCAGCATCATTAATTTATCAATAATCCAAATGAAATCTTAGCCCCAATAAGCGTTACAAATAAGATAGTAACATTTTTGCCTCATGGAATATAGTGAAGATCACTAGATTATATTTTAAATCAATAATGACAACCAATATTGGTGACACAACCCTATTATAACTAACAGTTATGATATATTATTGGTGAATTAATTTAGATTTCTATAATAACTGATAAAATTTAGGCGAATTGAATCTAACCGTCTATCAAATACTAGGCGAATATTTGAGTTCAAATTTTTAATAAAAGAAATTATTTGGCGATTTAAATATTTCTAAAATAAAATTTTGTAAAAGTTTGGCGATTTAGGTCGCCTTAAATCTTGAATTATTAGCCAAATTTGGATTCTCAAATTTCAAAAATTAGCCAATTGGCGAATATTAGCCACTAAAAAAATCACTGGGCATCATGCATTGTTTATGAGCTCACTGTTTAATACTAGCATTGTTTACATCTTTGCATTTGGAATGCTTGATGACCCACGAGCTTTGAGAGCTAGGGCATCGTTGCTATTACCTTCAAGGAATTGTGTGAAGTGTTTGACCTCTCTTTATTTGTTTCATTGTTGATATTCACTATGTGGTACTCCCCATTTATGATCATTTCATGACAAAAAACATGGTATCTTCTTTCCTTTATGCAGCATTCTTCTGAGTGCACATGTCCTATAGCATGGTTTTTATTTCAGAAGTGTATAGCTTCACTATGCGCATGCATAATTGTAGATGAGGATCAGTAATATGATTCTATTAATTTCTTAGATCCTTTTGATCTAACCCATGTCTCTCTTTTCTTTGCAGGTTCTGGATCATCACATGAGCACACTTGATTCATACCCGAGTCATAAATTCATCATTTCAGGCAATGTCTGGTACCCTTATTATTTATGTTCATCCTCTTATGTATGGTTGTACTACTTGAATTTTCTATAATAGACAAGCATCATGCAATGTTATTGCTTTCATTATATGCTTTCTGCTGTAGTGCACCATATATTGTTTTATACACTATTTATTTCATTGAGACCGTGAGCTTGGCATTTGTAATGTATTTTCTGTTATTGGATCAATGTATTTTGCCCTTGAGTTTGGGCATCATGCAATGTTATTGTTGGCATTGTATGCTTACTGCTGTTGTGTGCACCATATATTTTTTTATACACTTTTTATTTCATTAAGACCGTGAGCTTGGCATTTGTAATGTATTTGTTGTTATTGGATAAATGTATTTTTCCCACTTATTCATTATGTTGGCATACTTATTCACTATTTTCATTATTTTTACTTTGTTTTAGGTCTTCTCAATGGATAGAACATTTGGTATTGAATGTTGTCACTTGGAGTCCTTACAAGAATAGTGCTCCAGATTATTTATTATGCGTGATGATGACATCAAACATGCTATTCTCTACCTCCTAAAATATAATATTGTTGTCTCGCATGTACACGATGGGGTGATCTATAAACTAGTATTTTCTACTCTCTTTGAATTTATCAGTCGATTAGAATGGGTCTTGAAGGTTGCTAAGCATGTGGTTGTTTCCAACAATTCAAAAAAAGTTGCACAGGGGATTCGGACCATCAATCCAAACATTATCTCTGGCAGGCTTGGCTCAATTTTTGATATTAGAGCTGGCTTTGGAAATAAAATGGTGGAGGCATGGGAGGTTTTCAAGATATCTTGTGCTAATGATGACTACACTGCTATGAGTATCTTCCATGGTCACAATGAAGATTTTATCACTTGTGACAATAAGAATGTTATGATGGACTACTTCTTTAGAGTTGGCATTTTTGTCAACAAACTAGGTCACCTTTAGATCAAACGTAGACATGAAACTTAACTGTTTAACATAATGCTTGGAATACTCTTCTTTGTAAATGTTTTTGTTGATACATACTCAGGGTCTAGATATCATATGTTCATCATCATTACAAAAATTTATCCCGCTAATGATATTGCTATCTGGATTCAAAAACTTATGTAAATTTGATTATCAAAACTTATGTAAATCTGATTATCATTACAAAAACTTATGTAAATCTGATTATCAAAACTTTTCATTATCTTGTGATATTGCTATCTGGATTCAAGTGTATAACTTTTTGAGTCAAACTCATTGATTCATGTTTCATCCATGAATTTGACATGCACAAATTGATTATCATGTATAAAACAATATATGGTGCACAACAGCAGCAAGCATGCAATGACAACAATAAAATCATACATATATATGTATATATGTATATGTATATGTATATGTAGATGTATATATGTTGTATATATATGTATATACATATGTATGTATATATGTATGTATATATATATATGTATATGTATATGTATGTACTATGTTTCCGTACTCCCCGTTGGTACTATGTGGTACTCCTTGTATATATTTGTTTTGATTTTGATATTCACTATATGGTACTCCCTATTGATGATCATTTCATGAGGAAATATCTTGATGGCTCGCGGGCTGCAAGCTAGGGCATCATGCATTGTGTATGATCTCATTGTTTAATACTGGCATTGTTTACATCTTTACATTTGGAATGCTTGATGCCATTCTTTTGTTCTTTTGTTCTTTTTTTCTTCATGGACCATTCTTTTTTATACCTGACTACATCTCCCATTAAAATTTCATCAAAACTTTTCATTATCTTCTGATATTTCTATCTAGATTCAAGTGTATAGTTTTTTGAGTCAAACTAATTGACCCATGTTTCATCCATGAATTTGATATGCACAAATTGCTTATCATGTCACAAAAGTCGTTGATGTGTCAACAATGACTTGCAAGAGTTTAGGTGACACATGGTTCAACTCCAATTCATACAATTGGGAGTACCCGGGAAAGTGAGTAGACTCTAAATATCAATATTTTGGCCACGAATATAACAAGGATGAAGCATGATGAGGAATGGAGATAGCAAAGAAGAAATTAGCCGCACATGTAGTGAACATGGAAAGGGTATACTAGAGCCTACTCGTCTTTCTCGGGTAGTCCCAATTTTTTCAAGCGGAGAAGAAGTAATGAGAGGAATTATCGAAACATCAACAATTTTCATCAGATTAGTTTGTCAACTACAGCTAACACAAGGAAATTTGTGAATGTCAAACTATACACTTGAATCTTGATAGCAATATCACAATTTGACATGCCCCCAACTGTAGATGCCTTTACATGCATTTCAATGTGTAATAAGTGTTAGAAACACTGAGAGGGGGGGGGGGGGAATCAAAGTTTGTCTATTAATTACTTTTCAGAAACTTAAAAATAANGTGTTAGAAACACTGAGAGGGGGGGGGGGTGAATCAAAGTTTGTCTATTAATTACTTTTCAGAAACTTAAAAATAAATATACATTGAATGAAGCTTAACATAAGAACTTGTAACACATGATATGGTTGCGGAATTAGTACCCACAAATATTGTACTAGGTATAATGAACCTGTTAAAGTTCCTTTGCCCTGTTAGAAACAGTCTTTACAATATGAGTACAATGACCTAGTTAAAGGTCAGACCCTGTTAGGAGTCTTTTAAAAAATCCTGTTAAAGGTATATGGCTCACTGCCCAATAGGATGAAGGCTACAACCTTCTAAAAGATGATATACACTATATCAAAATGAACTGCTATGATGACACTGCTTTCTGATCAGTTTCGTGTATGCGTGAATTCTCTTACTCTCTTAAAGAGCTATATCATATACTAACTTCATTTTAATACTCTTGTGTATCTTCCTCTTACATAATAATCAACACTTGTAACATAACTTTACATTACATACTTATATGTTCATATCTGAATAGGCGCAACCCAAAACAAAACACTAGTCGGCCCTAAAAAAAAATATACAACGCTTTCGAACAAGTCGGCTCAAGTGTGTTTTCTACAATGCTAATTACATTATTACAAACATATAACCAAAGGTGCTTAGCCATTACATTCCAAAATAATTCACGCTGATCAAAACAGTAGTCGGCTTCCATGCTTTGTGTAAACGACCCTCTCCTTCCCTGCATCATCATGTTGCACCAAAAGGACCCCTAATGCTGATGTTGGTCTACTGATCTTCCTGTAACTTTGTTGTATTGTTGTTCTATACTATGCATGTCTAGATGTAGCATGTACATGTGTCATACAATGTATATCTAAATGTGCATACGCTGACTCGATCTCTCACACGTGCGCTGATGTGCTGATCGCTGAGTATCTCTGTCTGCTCTATTTTCCATACTTAGTCATTTTATCTTTCATGACAGAAACTAAAAATGAATTTTTTGCCATGATGACAACACAAAATGAGTCATGCATCCTCAGGAAGTCAACTTTCCAACAATCTCCCCCTTTGTCATTTATGGCAACAAAGGAATGTGGCCAAGTTACTCAAAATTACTTAACACAAAAAATGATTGTATATCATAACATCTTATTGATATATACATATACTTCTCTGCATATACACATTCTATATTACTCCCCCTTTGACATTAATAACAAAGGTGTACAAAAACTTTTAATTCTTCAACATACTTACTCCATGTAAACTTCAGGATACACAATTTGAAGAGATTGGATCTCTTTCTGCCAAAATACTTTCATTGCATCAACAGTCTGTAGATGTGCGCATAGGGCATGTGTCAGTTTCTCCATTTTCATCAGATCCATGCAAGGACCTTGATCATATGTCACCATAGTGTCATCATTCTATTTGATGTTCTCATTAAGGACTGCTAGGGATGGCGCAAGTGCATTTCTCAACTTGGTTTGCCTTATTCTTATCTTGCTGATTTCCAATTTTGCCTTCTCAATTTTATCCAACTGTCCTTGATAGACATTATTGCAAATGTTCATGTCTTGCATGGATGTTTCAACTAATTTTCTGATGCTATCCACCATTAACTCTACCTCTTCTACCTTTTTAGTGTGCTCAGAGGTGAACTTCACTCTGTCCATGCAGTTAGCTATAACTTTCTTGCCTTTAGCTGCCAATTCTTTTAGTATGGATTGTCCAATCTTTAAGGAGTTCAAGTCTAAGGTAAAGTTCTTTACCAGATCATTCAGTCTCTCTTTCTTATATTCATCTTCATAAATCTTAGTAGCAGAGTCTACTAAACTTGTAAAGTGTGATTTGAAGTTTTTCAAAATGTTGTCCACATCTTCAACTGATTGGACTTTGGTTACTTTCTGGTCAGCAGGTACTAAGTCATTCAATATGTTCACTATTTCCAAAAAGTGAGGGTTCCTCATCACTTGTTTCTCTTTTGCCTTTTGCATAGGAAGAACGCTCATCTTGATTAGGTCTTCTTCTCCCCATGCATCCAAACTTTCTGAATCAGGAGTTAACCTTGACAATAATGAGGTAGATAGTTGAGTGGATGGTGAGAATATAGTGTTTTGACTGGTATCCATGTATTCAACCTTTACTGTTATCTCTTTTATTGTTGTCTTATCACCTTGACTATATTTTTCTTCATTTATGTCAATTTTCTCATTGATGGGAACTTCATCCTGTTATGCAGATGTATCATCAGTGCACATTTCTTCAGT
The DNA here is from genome assembly GCA_018584345.1 of Thuja plicata. NCBI lineage: Eukaryota > Viridiplantae > Streptophyta > Pinopsida > Cupressales > Cupressaceae > Thuja > Thuja plicata. The sequence continues at coordinate 4,879,864 of MU227141.1, read as the reverse complement.
GCTTACAAATGCCTTGTCAACTTTGTCCATATATTTTTCAGATGCAGTCATGGATATCTTGATGTTGTCAACTACTACAGTGTCTTCTTAGTCTTTATCTGTATCAGAAGTTATTGTCACTGTGGGTGCTGAAACCTATGGACCTATTGTAGGTGCTTTCTGAATCACTAGTTCTATAGCCTATTTGGGAGGAGCTAGAGTTACTTTTGTAGTAGGCACCATTGGTGGATACATGTGTCTATCCATAAACCCTTGTACAAATGTGTTTTCAGTATCCTTACCTATCTGCTCATACTCTTTGTTCATAATTTGTAGGGTCCTTGTCTTAGTTTGGAGATGAGGCTTCACCAAATCTAATAATATATCCTTCTCATCATGCGAGCATACAGGGAGAAGAGTATCCAATGTTTCTTCTCTAATCTTCATGTCTTCCTCTATTGAATGTCTTTTCATGATCTCCAATAAGTTCCATAACTGATCTGGTATCATTGTCTTGAGTTCAAGAATTGTCTTCTTAAACTTGATCATATGAGATATGATCATAGAATGTATCTCAGTCTTATCTATTTCTTGATACTTGTCATAGAGTTTAGAAAGTGTATCTAATCTCCCTTCATTTACAATTCTATTTTTCAAAACATTTAGACTAGGTCTAAATCCTACCTCAGGAGGAGCTTGAGTATTCTTTGCTTTTCTCTGAATGTTTCGTGAGGATGGGTGATTTGTGGGCGCCTATTTTCTTCCTCTAGTCTTCTTGCTTGGTGTAGATAGTGGAGATGAAACTAAGTCAATGGTGGTAGAGGGTGCAGAGGTGCTCTCTAATTTCTTCTTCTTCTGGATCTGTTTATCTTTCTCATGTTCTTTTGCTATCTTGGCATCTCTAGCTTTGTCAAGATCTTCTTGAGTGACTCCATGAACTTTTAGTATGTTAGATGTAATTCTGGATGCTTTCCTTTTATTATTAGAACTATGTAAGATAGTATCCACTTCATTTGTCTTCTCTCTGTAAGTTCCCCACCTAGGCTCATTAGGATCTTTGGGCGCAGATAATAGAAATTGTTCATATCCTTCTAACACATGTTCTTCCACTTCATAACCAAGAGGATTAATCCATTTGGTTCTAGGTTCAACTGCCTCCATGCAAGTGCAATTTGTTTCTACCATGAAACATATGGTATCCTTATATTTGTCAACTATCTTATCAGATAATCTGAACCTATTATGCATTTTGATCCTGAATGTCTTAATATCCTTATCCATGGCATCCCCTGCATTGTTCTCTAGAGTGGTTTTAAGAGAAATCTGAGACATTGTGGGTTTGCAACCTTTCCAACTATATGGAAATACAAGTAGATGATCAGAGATCCAAACCTGAATGTCTTTCTCCTGTCATGCTTGATGATTGGAATGTTGTTAATCAATTGACCACACAAGATCTCACATAGGTTGTATTGAATGTTATCCTTCACCATTCTGATAGCTGCTAGGACTATTGCTACAGAGACACTGTTCAACCTGCTTGCTTGGTAAAACTTATACCCAAGTATCATAGTTAGGAGTTTTATGTAATCTTCTTTGATAGGGTCAACTGTCATTCTGCGCTTCTCACTTCTAGATAGGAAAACTTGTTCAATTTGTTTCTTGACATCCTTACCAGTAGGAAAAACTAGTCCAATCTTTGGAAGTCTAGTTAATTCATGGATTAGGTTTGTAGTGATGCACACAGGGACCTCACCAATCCAATAAAGATCATCATGTATTCTTCTTAGCAAAATCTTCACCCATTTTGGCTCATCAAACTCATGCGCATTCGAGTATTTGAAAATAGGGTTATCAATCAAGTGCGCAAACTCATCCTTGAATGTGTAATCAGGTTTCATCATAGATCCCATATGAGTGGCTATGCTGACATCTCCTACTATTTCCTTTTTATGGTAAATGTATGCGCAGATATCTTCCACGTGAACAACACCTAGTGGGGTTTTGGAGAAATCTCCTTCCACATCATCCAGTATAGATTTGAATGGATGCTTCTTGAATATAAATCTCTTCCTCTCTTCTATATCAAACATGACTTGGGTCGCCATACTTACTTGGAACTTTCTTAAGTAGGGTTCCACAAAATTCTAAAATGGCGTGACTGATAGGGTTCCGTTCCAAAATTCTTATCTATTCGCTTAACTACCAAATTTGTTATGCTTCCGTGCCTTGATGTCTAGTGCTCCAATGCTCTCCAAATTCTATGTTTTCAAATGCAAGTGTGAAGAAGATCGAACACTTACTTTCTTTTATACAATCTACCGCATTTAATGTTTGCAATAGTATGCAAATTACTCAGAGATTTTGAAACTTTGATTCTGATGTATTTTAGACAATGCATGAATGCATACTATAATGTTTATGTGTTTATAACCATGAATTCATAGGAGTATACTCAGAGGTGAGTATACCAACCGTGCAAGGGTCCTGAGCTAGAATAGCTCCCCCTAAGACCAAGAAGGTCTATTCAAGCAGAAGTAGAGGGTGTGTCCACTATGGATGCATCAACTACTTTTTCAACATCATTGTCCTTCTTTACTTCAACCCAAATTTTTCTTGAATATTCATTTGCTTGAACAAACTTGACTTCTGCTTTTTCTTCAAATAGTGACTTCTTAGGATCCTCTTTCTTTTGAGTTATGGATCTACAAAATATTGAGATGTGTCCATCCTTTCCACATGTGTGACAAATGATAGGAGGTCTGATGCTCTTGTTCATCATGCTGCATTGCTTTGCTGTGTGTCCATTGTAGTTACATATCTGACATGTGGTGTTTTGCAAATTTCTTTGAGGTTGATTTCTCTAATTGATTTGATTCATTCTTCTTTGATTCTATTGTGACTGATTTCTTTGATTTTTTCTGCAATGTATATCCCTGTGACCAAACTTATTATAGGAGAAACAATAGCCATTAAAAGGTCTTACCTCTTTGCAATCTCTTGCCAAATGACCATTTTTGTTACATGCATAACAAGTTTTGTTAACTTGCTTGATTTCCCCTTTAGGTGGATCTATTTTAATCTCTTCAACATTTTCAACTTTCTTTGCTTCTGAAGATGCTTCATGAGGTTTCTTTCTTTCTTGAAATGAATTGACTTCAATTTGTGCTACACTGAATCCAAGACCAGTAGTGTCACCTTTTTTATTTAGTGCATTAAGCTGAGATTGAAGTGAATTAGAACTTGTGTGGAGTTTGTCAATCTTGTCCTTTGCTTCTGTTAATTTAGATTCCAACTTCTTCTTTATGTTTTCCAATTCTAGGACTTTCATGTTTGCTTTCAAGAGTTCATCATCTAGTTGTTTGCTTTCTTTGATCTTTTCTTCAATATCAATTTGGCTGTCTGTGAGCTGTTCATCCAGATTTTCAACTTTATCTTTCAGAGACATATTCTCTTCATTGAGATTTTTGATCATTTTCCCTAAATCACTTGTAGAAAAATCTTTCAAATCTTTTCTTAATTTCTTGATAAGCATTTGTGAGCCATCAACTTTTAGTCTAAGTTCTTCATTTTATTTTTCAAATCTATCAAGATCTTCAAGAGCTGCTTCAAGATTCTTTTTCAAATTTTTTGCTTCTACTAAGTCCATGATCTCCTCAAGTGGTTAAACTTATTTGCTGAGGACCAGAGCTCTGATACCAATTGTTAGAAACACTGAGAGGGGGGGGGTGAATCAGTGTTTTTATATTAATTACTTTTTAGCAACTTAAACATAAATATACATTGAATGAAGCTTAACATAAGAAATCATAACACATGATATGATTATGGGGAAACCTTGATTAGAGGAAAACCCTGGTGGGAATTAGTACCCACAAATATTTTACTATGTATAATGAACCTGTTAAAGTTCATTTGCCCTGTTAGAAGTAGTCTTTACAATATGAGTACAATGACCTAGTTAAAGGTCAGACCCTGTTAGGAGTCTTTTATAAAACCCTGTTAAAGGTTTATGGCTCACTTCCTAGGCTCACTGCCCATTAGGATGAAGGCTACAACCTTATGAAAGATGATATACACTATATCAAAATGAATTGCTATGATGAAACTACTGTCTAATCAGTTCCGTGTATGTGTGAATGCTCTTACTCTCTTAAAGAGCTATATCATATACTGACTTCATTTTACTGCTCTTGTGTATCTTCCTCTTACATAATAATCGACGCTTGTAACATAACTTTACATTACATACTTATATGTTCATATTCGAATAGGCGCAACCCAAAAAAAAACACTAGTCGGCCCTAAAACAAAATATACAATGCTTCCAAACAATTCAGCTCAAGCTTGTTTACTAAAATGCTAATTACATTATTACAAAAATATAACCAAAGGCACTTAGCCATTACATTCCAAAATAATTCATGCTCATCAAAATAGTAGTCGGCTTCCATGCTCTGTCTTTTGGACTGCTGGTCTACTGATCTACCTGTAACTTTGTCATACTATTGTTCCATACTATGCATGTCTCGATGTAGCATGTACATGTGTCATACAACATATATCTAAATGTGCATATGCTGACTCAATCTCTCGCACATGCGCTGATGTGCTGATCGTTGAGTATCTTTGTCTGCCCTATTTTCCATACTTAGTCATTTTGTCTTTCATGAAAAAAACTAAACATGACTTTGTTGCCATGATGACAACACAAAATGAGTCATGCATCCTCAGGAAGTCAACTTTCCAACAGTAAGGACTAAAAGTCCCAATCACAACTATGCATATAGTTTCCATTAAGTGCAGTTAGGACGTTGCATTTACATGTATTGTGATTGACAATAGTCATTTTGCAATTTGATTTGAGATGTTTTCTACATGATTAGTATGTTTATTTTTATTGCAATTATAATTAGTATGAATGAACAAAATAACCAACTAATCAAAATGATATGTTGGAATGACAGTGCAATATTTATCGATATAGCATCGATGGCTTCGGTCAATGTGCCTATGTGTCAATGTGGTGTTGGCCCTTGTGTGTTGAAGACGTCACACACAACAAGTAATCTTGGGCATCCATTTTGGGGTTTCCCAAATAGGAAAAAGGTCTGGATATGGAATTATATTTTAATGTTTAAAAGTAATGTGACAAGTTATAATCATTTAGGAAGAACTGATGTAGATTTGGTATTGCAAGGATATAGTGGATGCCAATACTTTTGGTGGGTCAATGAAACCAAATTTACATCTACCCCATCTACATCTATAACTAATGTAGGAAATGAGTGCAACTTGTGCAAGGCTCGAGAGGTAGCTAATGCCACCGATTTTGCTTCAATGGTGAAAGCAGGAATCATGTTTCTGCGATGCCTTCTTTGTGTAGTTTGTGCACTACTTTGTTGGGACCATATGCATAAATGTGATTAACAGAGGGATATTATAGATACTGAAACTTTTTTAGAATTTCATGTAGATACGTTGGACATATTTTGATAAACTCATGAACTTATTGTTGTTTATGACTTCATTATGACTTTCTATATCTTGGATAGGTTTTTGTAAATTTTATTCTTGTTCATTTTAGAAGTGTATGGCTTGAATATGCACATACATAATTGTAGATGAGGATCAGTAATAGGGTGCTAGGCATTTCTTAGATCCTTTGGATCTAACCCCATCTTTTCCTTCCTTGTAGGTTTTGGATCATATAGGAGCATACTGGATTCAACCTCGGAGACATTGGCAAGGATCACCCAACTTAAAATTAGAAGACATACAAACCTTTTTAGTGATCATATTGCAATGATGGTGGAGTCTGATGTTTCTTCAATGACATCAGGTAGTGAGGCAGTGATGATGGTGGAATATGATCTCTTCTATAAACACATCACATTCCATATGGTGTTAGAAGGCCCAGATGGGCATAAATTCAAGCAAAAGGCTCTGGAGGCTGCTAAGTCTTTTGTACACCTTTTTCTTGGTAATTTGAAGCCATCAAAGGAAACTTACAATCCTAAACAATTAGTATATTATTGATGGCTTCATAATTATTAAGTGAAAGGGAGTTCTCTGATCTAGAACCCCCTTTGGTGACGATCCTATGCAGTTCCACATAGACACGACACGTTCCTTAGAAGACTTTTAATCTCACAATAGCTGAGAAACATAAATGTAGGCATCATGGTCACAATTCTTTGGAGACACAACATAAATAACCAGGAGAACATATGGTGTTAGAAGGCCCAGATGGGAAAAAATTCAATTATAAAATTATGGTCTTGTAAAGATAAACTAAAATTGGAATTTCAGAAAAAGTTCATAATTATGCACAAACTTTTCCCACCCTTGCTGAAATTCCAGTTCCACTTTATCTATTCAAGACCATAATTGTACATTGAATTTATGCCCATTTGGGGCCTTCTAACACTATATATTCTATGCAGCTGAGAAACATAAATGTAGATATCAAAATAGTTGAGAAACATAAATGTAGATATCATGGTCACAATTGTTTGGAGACAAAACACAATTGAGTGGTATACCCAGATGATGCAACACAACCACTACTCCTCCAGTTCTAAGTTGGCACTGTAGGATCCAAAAACCATAGATAAGGAATAAATTTAGAGAGCGGAGGAGGAGGGCCATAACTACTGAAATAATATAGGATCCCTATATTATTTTGGTCATTATGGTCGTCCTCCTTCGCTCTCTAAATTTATTGCTTATCTATAGTTTTTGGATCCTGCAGTGCCAACTTAGAACTGGAGGAGTAGTGGTTGCATTGCATCATCTGGGTATACCACTCAATTATTTTGTGTCTCCAAACAATTGTGACCATGATGCCTACATTTATGTTTCTCAGCTATTGTGTCCCAGGATCCCTTATGACCCTTTATGACCCTTTACGATCCCTAAGATTACATCTTAGAGATCTTAAAGTGTCATAAAGGGTCATAAGAAACTCCTAGGAGGGGCCAGATGAGCTTCCACCTTCACGTGGTTGGCTTTGTTAAGTAGAGAATGTTAAACTATTCTCAAAACATGGAGAAGCTCAATATTTTAAGGTCCTACTCCATGCACATGACAAAAAAAAAATTTAAACATAGCATACCGTCGCAATTGCGACGGTATTCAGTGAATGACTGATGCCAAAATACTACACGCAACATCCACATGTCAGAATAGTCTGACATGTGGACGTTGCATGTATAGCATCTCCATCGCATACTCATCATAATGGTGACACTCATAATGTGTAACGACAACATACTAACCCTCAAAAGCCAGTGTATATTGCGATGGTCATGACCGTCGCAATAACGACAGACATAGCTACCGTCGGTGATTCCAACACCAAAACTGCAACATCGGTCGGTGTCACTTTCTCGACGGAATAGTGTCTTAATTGTGATGCATATCCATTGAAAATAGGTCTCAAATGTACTAGTGAGGTAATATATTTTATCTTGATACTTCTATGAAGAGTTTCCTATTTGCTAAAGTTGAAGATGTTTGGTTATGGCACAAAAGGCTTTGTCATGTTAATTTTGACAACTTAATCAAAGTGAGTAATAAGAATAGAGT
>MU227141.1:4854386-4872245 GCA_018584345.1 Thuja plicata | reverse complement strand
GATGACTAAATCTAGTTTTGCAAGAAAGACTTATGTTACACAAGGAATTTTGGATTTAGTTCATACTGATTTATGTGGACCAATGAGAACTCAAAGTTATTATGGAGACATATATTTTATTTTATTTTTGGATGATTATTCTATAATGATGTCTGTAATGTTCTTAAAAGAAAAATATGATGCATTTAAAATGTTTAAGTGGTATAAGGCCCGAGTTGAAAAAGAAACTAGAAAACAATTGAAATGTCTGAGATCCGACAAAGGAGGTGAGTTTACTTTTGATGAGTTTACATTGTTTTGTAATGAGAATGGAATCAAGAGATAGTTGTCAGCACCAAGGACACCACGATAGAATGGGATTGCTAAGAGAAGAAATATATCTATTGTTGATTGTGCTAGGAAACTGATGATTGAAAAAGGAGTTTCACAGAACTTCTAGAGGGAAGTTGTGAGTATTGTTGTTTATATACCGAATCAAGTACAAATGAAGTAAGGTACCAACAAGACACCTTATGAAATCTAGTATGATCACAAACCTAATGTTGGTTACCTTAAAATCTTTGGGAGAAAATTCTATATTCTGAAAGATTGTAGAGAAGGAAAATTTGATTCAAAAGGAGATGAAGGGATATTCTTAGGATATTCTACAAAGAGTAAAGCTTACAAATGTTTGAAAAATGTTACTAACAAAATGGTGGGAAGTGCAAATGTAAGAATTGATGAATTTATAGAAAGGAATGATGAAGACAGTGAGAAGGAACCTGGTGATTATGAGAAGTTTTTAAATGTACAACATGATGCACTTGAAACTTTATCGGGAGCACCTACAGAGGAGGAAGATGAATAAGAAGTTCCACAACTGAATGTTGATATTGAAGAACTGAGAGCTACCGAGCCTATTTTGGAAAATTATGTGAGAAGGCACCATTCCCCAAGTAATATTATTGGAAATTAGGAAGATGGAGTGATGAACAGAAGCAAGGCCAGAGACAATACATGTTTGATATCTTCATTTGAGCTGAAGAAAGTTAAGGAAGCACTAGATAATGAAGATTGGATGAAAGCAATGAAAAAAGAGTATGATCAAATTGAGAGGAATAAGATGTGGACTTTAGTACCCTAAAGAAAAAGATGTTATTGGTACTAAATGGATTTTAAGAAACAAATTGAATGAGCATAAAGAAGTTATCAAAAATAAAGCTAGATTGGTTTGCAAAGGTTATGCACAAGAAGAAGGAATTGACTATGGAGAAACTTGTGTACCTATTGCTAGTTTGGAAGGAGTTAGAATACTTCTAGCATATGATTCTTACAAAGGATTCAAGGTATATCAGATGGATGTTAATTCTACATTTCTTAATGGGATACTTGAGGAAGACGTATACATTGAGCAACATGAGGGATTCATTGAGAACACAAATAAGAACAAGGTATGTAAGTTATATAACACTTTATATGGATTGAAAAAGCACCCCGAGCATGGTATGAGAGACTATACTCTTATCTAATCAAAATAGGATTTCAAAGAACAAGTGATAATAGTAATGTTTACTTGAAATGTGACAGTGATAATAAAGTTTTGACTGCTAAGATTTTTGTTGATGATATTATATTTGGAGGCGATGACACTTTATGTAAAGGATTTGTTGATGAAATGAGAAAAGAGTTTGATACATCAATAATCAGAGAGATTAAGTTCTTTCTAGGTCTATAGATACAAAAATTTACTGGAGGAATCTATATTACACAAGCCAAGTATATCAAAGAGATTCTTAAAAGTTTTGGTATGGAAGATTCCAAACCCATTGGAACACTGATGGTTACTGGATGTAAATTATCTAAAGAGGATGAAACACAAGAGGTGGATAATACTCTTTACCAATCCATTATTGGTAAATTGTAGTATGGCGTTCATAGCAGACCTAATATAGCACACGTTGTTGGAATTTTTCCAAGGTTTTCTTCTAATCTGAAGGAAACACATATGTCTACAGTAAAAAGAATTTTGAGATAACTGAAAGACACATAAGAGTTTAATTTATTATACAAGAAAGGAGGTACTTTTGATCTGTAAGTATACATTGATGTAGATTGGGCTAGAAATATTGAAGACAGAAACATTACTAGTGGAGGCACATTATTTCTAGGAAAAAAGATTGGTTACATGTCTGAGCAAGAAACAAATTTTTATTTCACAGTCTACTGTTGAGGCTGAATATGTTGCTACTGCTATGAATTGTGCAAACATAGTATGGATTAAGAAATTAATTGAAGGTATGCAAGAAGAGATCACAAATCTGGTTACTATTTTTTGTGATAATACAAGTACTATTAACATATCAAAGAACCCGATTATGCATTCCAAGACCAAGAAAATTTCTATCAAGTATCACTACTTGAGAGAACAAGTTCAAGAGAAGAATGTGAAATTGGAATATGTGAATTTAAAGGAACAATTGGCTGATATCTTTACAAAGCCACTACCTATAGATACTTTTGAGTATCTAAGAGGTAAATTAGGGGTTCTTCTCCTATCCAATGTTCAATAAAGAGCATGAGGCATGCTGAATCAATTCTATATTTTATTAGAATATCTATTTCTGAATTCATGTTAGTATGACACACTTTAGGTGATTCCTGAAGTTGTGAAAAGAATTTTTTTGTATGTAACATGTTTTATGAGTACATGTTAGGTATAATCCACCACTGGAACAATTTTTTAGGAGTATGAATTTTTGGCATTGTTGTCAAAGAGTGCGAATAACAAATTGATGACATTTATCTACAAAGAGGTATTGAGGGAGAGAATGAATTGTTAATATTTACTCATGAAGGAGATTTAGAATGTATGTTATAGAAACATAAGATTTATCCAAGAGGGAGACTCAAATCAGAAATATCAAAGTGGAAACAGATATATCAACTCAGAGGGAGTATAGTTATGTATTTGAGAGCTATCATCAATTACTATAACACTTTTATAGTGGTTTCCATCAATGCCAAAGAGGGAGATTGTTGATTAATTGATGAATATATGATGGAGATGATGAAGAGCGAGTGATGCCAAGTATCATGATTGTATAAATGGTTAGATCAGTTGTTGTTTTGTCATTGATGTCAAGCAACTAATTAATTGATTTTTATTGTGTTACCATATCTTAAGAGGAGAATTTAAATGGGTGAAAAATATAGATCAGACAGTGATGAAGTATTGATATTATAGTTGTTTTCTACTATATATTTGATGTTATCAAATCGATACATTTGATTGATTAAGTCGAGAACTGCATTGAATAAAGTTATGACTAAAAGGGATACTTTATCGATCTAGACTGAGTCAGTTGGTAGAATTTTATGTGAATCAATTACAATTACCAAGCACTGAAGATGAGTTAGACACCAAGTATTGAATGAATTCAGTTGCCAAGTTGCAAAGTAAGTTTTACCGAGTACAGTATATTGATATTAAATGATGATAAAATCAAATTTAATGTGAAGTGATGATGAACTAAATGAGGAAATGAATTAAATGAAGTTTGTTAAAAGGTATACGAATGGGAAAATTCAATGAGAAGATCTAAGGTGAAGATCAAATGGTTAAACATAATTATGAAAGTTCCAAGAAAAGTTAAAAGTTCTGAGGTAAAAGTGAAATGGTTTACCGAGTTGGGAAATATGAAGAATATGATCGATAGAATGAGCGCAAAGGAAGGAAAATAAAATGAAGGAGATTAAGAGGAAAAATTATGTATATATAAGGAATAAGAATTAGACAGAGTGTAAGGCTACTGGGGAATTGAATAGAGAAGGAAAGAAGTTGAAGAACAACATTTACCGAGCAGAATAGAGAAATACAGATTAAAGAATCTACAGTCTGAGAAATAGATAAATGGAGTGTGAGATGACAGTATTCAATTGAGCATAAAGGACCGGATTCAAGCATAGTGTGTTTATAATTTTTATAGATCAAAGTTTACTGTTTCTTATTAATATTTTTAATAGAGGAATCTCTTAATCGAGTGGATTTAACCATCATATTTGTAAAGCATAGACTTAGGTGACATTCCAAAAGAGTGTTTAAAGACCTCTAACAAGGCCACTCCTAACAGGGTGAATATCTTAATAGGTCTGAGGTAAATCTCCTAATAGTTTCACATTTAATTGTAATCTTTAATAGGATAAGTTCTTAATTGAGCGTACTTCAGAAGGGTACAATTTTATTGTGGGTTACAATTCCCACAGAGGTTTTTCCCAAATTGGGTTTCTTTGTTAAATCATGTGTCAATGAGTTATAACTGATGTTTACACGGTTAATGTGATGTTGCTAAGTTTGAATGATTGATTGCTTCTTATGTTATTTGGTGAATTGGTTATTTATTGTATTCATTATTTACCGAGTGAATTAGTGAGTTCAGTTTTAAGTGTTTAAGTTTTGATTTGCCTGATTCACCCCCCCCCCTTAGTGGGACCAACATATCTATGATCTTGTAAGATGGTTCAATGTACATCTAGAGATTTGAGGCAAACACCAGTGATATTGGCAAGAACAATCAACTAGTCTAGTCAAGGTGATGAAATTGAGGTTGCAAACAATTGTGTGAAAGTTTGATTTATTTCTGAATTGTACTGTTGAGGGATGACCTTGAGGAGTTCAATTTCCTATGTTGATGTGACATATTATGAATTTTGATTTGGATTTAAAGGCTGACTCAAGTTACACATTTAGGGTTATTCCACTGACCTAAAAGTATTTATAAGAGATGAAATTGAAGGAAAAGGTTGTTATTGTTGAGAGTTGTTGATGTTACGATGATTTTGGTAGTTGAAGGTGAAGTGTGTATGATCAAAACAACAAAGTGAGCAATATAGAAGTGGATTTTTTAGGCAAAAGGTTCCATCATCAGTTTTTTCTTTCATTTTCTTACTCAAGACAAGTTCTAACAACCTTTCAGTCAAAATCCTTTAACAATGTTACTCCTAACAAGGTAAGCAGGATCCTAACAGGATTGAAGACTAAAATCCTTTAACAGGGTGACTCTTAGAAGGAGTTTCAAATCCATTAACAAGGTAGTTCCTAACAATAATTTTGTAATAACTCTTAATCAGGTTATATATACTCTTAACCGGGTATACCCTTTGTAGGGTAGTGTAATGCTCCTAATAGGGAAAAAATTATCGGTGCACTAGTGAGATTTGTGTGTGATAATTCCCACCATGGTTTTTCCCTCTACTAAGATTTCCATGATAAAAGATTGGTGTCTTTGTATTGATTTCATGGATGTATACTTTTGTATATTTTTATGTTACATTTAGCTTTGCATGTGATTTACTTTGGAAGTTGATGAAAAGATTTTATAGATCTATAGCTGCACTGATTCAACCCCCCCCCCCCTCTTAGTGCCTTATAACATTAACAATTTCAATACATGACACATTGATTAAAAAATTAAAAGGCACCGAGTACATAGTCTCCATGATTTATTAAGAAAAAACATGGAAAGGTGATGCCCCCAAAACCATATGCTACAGTATACACACTTGGACTAAAATCCATAGGGTCTTGTTCTTAGAAAAGAAAAATCTCTGCAAATGATACAGTTTATTTCTTCACTAATTAAACTAGAGTCCAATATTTTACAACCTTGTTAACTTACAAATTTTTGGGGATTTATAGAACAACCCTCAGTTGAGATGATCTCAAACTAATTACAGTTCTATTACAATCGATTGGTGTACCAAAAAATCCAAATTGGATCACTCAATTCATTGTGCTATGGGAAAATGCTTGAATCTGATTGGTTTATCGCAACATTTTTTCCATATGGGCTCAACCACAAAACCATTATGTCCAGATCAGAGACCTCATGATTGCATGGGCCATTCTGAGCATAAAAAATATAACAATTGTCTAGAAATATGTTAGTTGTGGAGTTCCCTCCAGGAAATTATATATCCTAAAAATGCGTCAGCGAGCCCTGTTGAAGTGAGGGCATCCGACGGACATGTTGTGGGTTGGCATAAAAATGGAGAGGTGCATTCCTCATGGAGTGATTAGAAACTTTGATAGGTTGATGTGTGTCCTCCAACTTTGGGACTTTGAAGGTTATGAATCGCTCTACATGATCAAAGACTGAGGAAAAACATGGGAAGTGTTTAAGGCGATATCAGAGTCTAAATTTTTGTGACATTCAGGGGATCTTTTCCTTCTGAGAGATAATATTAGAACCTTTGGTTGTACATCCATATCCATTTGGTTGGGAGTCAATTCAGTTAAGAACTCTGAGATCAGTTATCTCCATGAGTTGCTTAGACAATTGTTCGAGGCGATAGAAACATATATACATAGAGTGAATATAATAGATTTTCCTTAAAAATAAATCCAAAACATTCAAACAAGTTACAGGTCAGATTGGAGAAATCGAGGCACGACTCCAATTGAAAGAGGAAAAATCTAAGAGAGAAGCAAGAGATAAGAGTACAATCAATGTTAGCCAAAAGATGCTAAAATAATATTTATAAAAAAAACAAGATAGAAAGCCTAACCAATATCCATAGAAGAAAGGGGAACACCATGAATGGAAATCAAGTGACTATATTTGATCTTGGCTTCATAATGAAACTTTATATTTGATACCCTACGATGATAACAACAATAAAAAATAGTTAGATTAATATGCCAAAAGATGAAAATAGATCATGCAGGGATTTGTGTGTGTTCAAGGAGTTAATCCTTCCCTTTCCTAAGATGATGAAATGGTTTCGACCTTTTCGCTAGACTATGTAGGTGAGATTCATTTCATAGCCAACCAGATAGAGTCACACTGGTAGTCAGGCATTTATAGCCCTGACAAGTGTATTGCTTTGATAGTCGTTAACATTTCTCTACTACCAACCAAGCATCCATAGACCCGGTAGAGTTGTTAACATGACCTAGTTTTGCATTTTTTGCTTTTAACATTTTTCTTTTATTTTAATTTTTTCCCCTCGGCTTTAATATGCATGAATGATTATGACATCATACTTCCAGGTTGGTTTCCAGGGTGGTAGAAAAATACTCTATGATTTTTCACATAGTGAATAGAGGAAGGACATCTTAGTGTCATTAGTATAGGTATTTGAGTGAGAACCGTGTGAAATCCAGCTACATGTCACTAATTCATGAAATGAGAGATATTAATGCTAAATATTATGAAAAACATGTTAGTACATAAATCTCTGAAAAATAATCTTTCATTTTAAGCCATGAGTAAATGTAGTTACCTTTTTTGGCATTCAAGGGGTATGGATTTCCTCTAATGGCACTATTAGCAGCCAAAACTTGGGTCGTGGTTCTAGAAATAGACAAATGCCAACCCTTAGAAAATGAGAAAGGTAATTTTTCAAGTTGATGTGGCATTCTCTTTGATGCTAAGTAAATAAAAAAATGCTCATTGAGATAATCAATTGCTCTGTAAAAAGGGCAACGTATTCGAAAGGTGGTATTAAGCATTTAGTAGATCTTGAGAGCCGAGAGTGAAGGATTTAACCAGCTTAGTCTAGAAGTATGGACACTTCAGTGAGATTGAACTACACATTGCCCTAATAACCCTTCCTAGGACTCATAGATGATGATAGGAGGGCCGTATTTGTCAGTACAGATGAAAAATTGGTTCTCATTTTCGTGAAACAAGTAGTAGATGAAGATTTTCTACATGGTGAGGACCGTTATTGGATAAACATAAACTTTTCATCTAGGTTTGTAGTCTCTCTTATAGACCTGTGAGATTATAGGGGTGTGATAGTGTTTCTTGCATTGGGTATGTCTGGCAGAATTCATTGCGGGGGGCTCGAGGATGTTCTTGTTGTGGCTCGAGAAGACGTCGGGTTGTGACTAGAAAACAACTTGAGGATTTATCTAGAGATGGGAGCAGATGTGTCATTCATTCATTTCAATATGATTTTTTTCTATCAGCCTCTCAAAATCCATCATTGCTATGTGTGGCATAGGGTCAACTTTCTGAATAAATATTTAGACCCCAACGAAGAAATGGTCGAGGAGGAGATACAAGAATACTACCTGAGGGTTATGTTTGAGCAAGCCTTGGATTTTTCCAATGAGTCAAGAAAAAAGGAATCTTCCAAATCAAAAGAAAACATGGGTGGGGAGAAGATGACTCAAGAAATGATGGACCTAGTTCCGTAGACACTTGACCCATACTTTGAAAAAAAAATTGCTTTCAAAAGAAAAAATATGATAATAAAATATAAATGATGAAGAAAATCTTGTTAGTTTTTTTTGTACAAAATTTTGAAATGTACATATAGACCGCAGATAAATATAATATAAAAAAATTTCTTGCCTTATCTCAGTGTCCACATATGATTTTCTTGTCATTTATTGCTTTGAAGTGCTCAATTCTTTAAATCTTAAAATGAACCTTTAATGTTTTATTCTAAAGAATTGAAATATAGTAATATAGGGCATCATCATTATACATATAATGATGATGAGATAGAGGATACCTCAATCTTCAATGTGAGCTGCAAGTATGGGGATCAATATTACCCACTCATCCTTCTTGACAACTTGAGAAACTAGGTCTTTCTCTTCCACAACATAATCAGTAGAACTAGTACGCATGGGATCTCCAGTCTCAAAATATTCTTCTTTAATATAAATTATGGTAAACTCATTATCACTCTTATCGGCATCATCAGATTCTCCATCAGTAATTCCTTCATCATCAACAACATAGTAACATTTCCTTTCAACAGTAGATCTGATCTTCCATTTAGCGACTCTATCTGGACATCTAAAATAAAATTCCCCTATCTTGTTGCATGGAAAACATTTGAGAGGTAAATTTTCTTTGTACTTACTAGATCCTTTTGGTGTCCTTTTAGCAATCACTTCCTTCGAATCTTGGAATTCTCTTTCTTCTTCTTCAAGCTCTCTAATATCTTTCTCATATCTTGACATTCTCCTAGTAGATCCTTCTCCTTGATCTGACATATTCATGTTTCTTCTGGATACATTGGCTTTGAATGTTTATTCCACCTTAGGCAAAGCATTACCAAACTCACTTAACTCAAAAGTAGTAAGCTTGCCAATCAACTTGTCTTTTTATTATAGGTGTCACTATCTGAATTTCCTCAATGACAGAAAATTTGTGTTTGTAAGAAGGAGGTAAACATCTTAGTATTTTGGAAACAATCTCCTCCTATTCTAAAGTACCTCCAACACATCTGATAGTACAAACCAATTCATTCACTTTAAGCATGAAAGAAGAAACCCTTTCATCTTCACTCATCTTAAGGGCTTCATATTGTCCCTTCAAGCTATGCAACTTGGCAATATTGAATTCCTTGTATCGTTCATATAGGGTTTGCAACTTCTCCCAAAACTCATTAGTAGTTTCTAACTCCATGATATTTTTTATTTCGGATTCAGTTAAGGAACTTAACAAAGCTTCCTTCACCCTAATATTAGCTTTAGCATCAATGATCTCTTGCGGTGTAGTAGAAGTTGCAGGAGAAATATAGGAAGACTTGGTGATTCTCCAACAATATTCATCAATACATCTGAGATGCCCTATCATGCATCTCTTCCCTGAAGTGTAGTTGGTACCATCAAAGCTAGGGTTGTCCTTCTTGTAAGCTGCCATTATGGATCTCCCTCAAGCTGTTAAACTTTGTCCAAGGGACCAGGCTCTAATACCAATTGTAGGAAATAAGGCAATGATAAATTGAAAGGGGGGGTGAATCAGTTATTCCTAAACTTTTATAACTTTTACTATTCTTTAATACTTAAACCCTTAAATCTGATCCATGAATAATAAGCACCCATGCAAATATCAAAAACGCGTCCACAACACTTTGATACACAAATTATTATCATGAAAACCCTGTTAGGGGAAAAACCATGGTGGGGTTGATTACCCAAAATAAGAGAATACCTTATTAGAGGTATAACCTTTAAAATTATGGGGAATGCACTTGCATTCAGGAACATTGCTTTACAAGACTACTACAATGGTCAATCAGATAATATTTTGATATTTTATGAACTGAATAGTAGCATCTAGCTTATACAAAGGTCAGTCCCAATGAATTACAATACAAATATTTATTCAAATCCTCTCTAAATCCTTTAGATGAGTGATTCAACCTTTAGTAGTGTTAGCACTATACCAAGAAAATTTTCAGTTTCCTAGCATTGACTATTTTCCCGCACTTTCTGGTTTAAATCCCATGTCTTACTGTGCTCAAAAGGTCAAAATTCATTGTTGATGCTTTGTTTTCAAGTGTTTTTTGCTCAGTCACGTTGGATTGTTAACACATTTTCTAGTTGTGCGAGTGAGCGGTGAGTCATTTTAGTGTAAATCGCACAATCATGGTAAAATAATGACAAATCATGTTAGCGGTATGAGTGAGCGATTTGGTTGCTAAAGAATGTAAATTGCGCAATCGCGATGAAATTTTGAAGTTGGGTCGTAGGCTTGCGGCTGAGCGAGTTGGAAATGGTTTTGTTTATCACTCACTCGTGAGGGATTAACTCATTTAAAAGAAGGTCTAGCGAGTTCACGATAACTTAAAATCTTATGTGTCACATAGTCACTTTAATGTTATGTTGTTAACTTTATGCTCTGCGACCGAGCATGTGTTATTAAAAGAGGCTTAGTCGCACACCCACTTTAGGTTTTCATGTATGTATTTTAAGTCAGCGACTGTGTGAGGAAGTCAGGTTGTAGAGGTCGCTCACTCGTTCATGTTTTAACTCATATGTGTTTTGCAGCAAGAGTAAGCAATTTGTTATGCTGAAGTTATCAATTGAAAGCTCATCGCTCAGTCACAGAGGTGTTTTTCAATGTTCTAAAAGGTGAGCGGGTACCGCACACTCACAGTCGATGAGATAGTTAAGTTTTCAAGCTTGCAAGTGCGCGATGGAGAAAAAATGAAGTTGTCACTCAGTCGCTCACAGATTGAAATAAAGAAAAAGGGGTCAGCAAGTGAGCGATAAGAGATTTTTAATATTTTGATAAAAGAACTCGCTCAGCCGCAAAGCATTAAGTCATAAAGAATCTTCAAAAGTGAGTTTGTGAGTGAATAAAGAACAAGGGTCACCACTCACTCACTAATATTATAAGTTGAAGTGTTTTACAGTGCAAGTGAGTGACTAGATAAAATACATGATAAAATGAAAATTGCTCACTCGCTTAGATCCAAAGGCAATGATTTAGAAGCCAGCAGGTGTGCGACTGTGAAATGATTAAGAAATGAATGTGTACTCGCTCACTCATGAGGATTCAGACAAAGCTAAATGTTGAGCAGCGAGTCAACGATGGGAGAAGAAAAGGTAATATCGCACACTTGCATAGACATAAAAGAAAAGGGTAGAAAGGTAGCGAGTATGCGACTGCCAAATGATAAAGTGCAAATTAGGTCATCGCTCACCCACAGAAGATGTAAACAAAGGTAGAAATAGAGGGTCAGTGTGTGACTGGTTAAAGTGAAAGGTCACATCGCTTACTCACAAGGACTATTCTGAGTATGAGTAAAGTATAGTGGATTGGCGACAGATTGACAAGTGGCTAGTTTAAGGCTTATGAGTGCAAAAAGAGAAAAGTGTACACTCATTTCCAGCTAGGATCAAATAGTGCAAATTAATGGCAACATTAGTGACAGAGAGATGATAGCATGAAACTGTAAGTGTGATAATTTAGCATTCAAGTGGACAAGACACTAGATTTAATGGTTATAAGTTTGAATGATTGAGTTTGATTCTGTACAACTCTCATTTCTGCATCCTAATATTTTATGCAAAGAGCGAAAAAGCTTGTTGGTTTCAAGTATTTTGTCTGAGATAGTAAATTCAAAGAAGAAGGATGAGTCAAGCTATTGTTCTCGCTGCCTCGTAAGGGTCTGAGAAGAAGAAAGAGGTTACATTGAAGAAGTATGTGGAATAATTTTTTGAGTTTTTGCCCGGGACTCTGAATACAAACAATGCAAATTGGGATGAATGGAATGACAAATGGTGTCAATCAAGAAATTCGGTAACCCCAAATTATTCTAGTAATACTTTGTTTCATTATTTCTAGAATAATAGGATCAAAGTAGTCCCAATTTGTAATCCATGGGATTTGAATATCGTGAAATTGATTTTCCTTGATGTCTATGTCGACATAGGTCTTATTAAGGAACTATCTAAAAACTACTGCCCATTAGCTAGGGTAATCAGGAAGAGGAATAAAGAGACCTTAGTTTCCATAGATAGGAGGTCAGTGGTAGAAGTATTCAGAATCACTGGTGCATTGTGTACAAACATTGATTTAAAGAAGATTAAGGAAGACTATGTCAAAAAAGAGGATTTAATTAAGCAATATGAAATTCCTAAGTTCATGCCCAGAGTAGATAGGCACCTAGTAAAAATCCTAGACAATTTCAAGCCACCTTTTGACTTATCCCTATTTCATCATTAAGTAAAATGCACGACCTATGGTTTGAGCAGGGTTCTAGGCTTTAATGGAGACTCCATAGTGTCTCAAGATTTACTTATGATGGCCATGAACATCCAACACCCGGAGGTCAACATTGATTATGACTATGTTGGATATATAGTTGATGCTATCCATGCTACACTAGTAGAGATACTGTCAGATATTCCAACACCTACTTTTAAGCATTTCTCTCATCTGATGTATATGATTTTGTATTATAACAGAGCATCAATGGATAAAGAGCTTGAATTATTTGTTTCATAATATGGTGTTGATGCACCAATCCAAAGATGGACTCAGGTATGGGATAGTTCATCCAAAAACTCATCATTTGTATGCTTTTGCAATTGGATTGTGGATCCAATTTTTAATTTGTTAGGAACAGATAGGCACAGGATTCCTTTTGAGATTAGAAAGGTTTTGAGACCTTGGGATTATGTCTCAAACTGGCCTATCTCTCACAATTGGGCTGATTTCTTCTTTTTTTAGTACATTTCTATCATCAGAGTATATGGTTGTACGCAACCCCCTCACATCCACCCCAAGTTTGTTCCTCTTAGGGTTGCATTCTTAGAATTTGTTTGGAAAATCACTTGGGTAGATAAGGAATTTCTAGAAGGACATAAGAAGGGCACTTTTATCCCCATATTGTGGGTAGGTTTTGACTTCTCCATTGGGAAAATAGTTTTTGATCTGATAAATGACTTCCTAAAGCAATACAAAATGTCTATTGCAATTGCTAGATTCTATGATCCAGAAAAATTTGTGCAAACAACCCTAAAAAGAATGACTCCTTGGAAAAAGATTAGGGATCATGAACCACTAGATGATGAGGATGTTGTGAGGAAAAAGTTAAAGAAGAAAGAATTTCAAGATCGGAGAAGGAAGTGGAATGACCTCCTTAGAGCAGAATCTGAGTGGAAAGAATTAGATAATTTGTTCTCTGGTTTTTTCCCTGATCTCCCATATTTCCAGAGGATAGAGGAAATGCTCAAATCCTATGAAACCCTAATGACATAGGTACCACAATTCAGTTTTGAAGATGCACAATCTAAAGGGTCCCCAATTCCAATTGCATTACATGACCAAGAACATCAGGAACAACAGGAAGAGAAACAACAAAAAGAAGAGCATCAGGAAGACGAAGAGGTTGATGAAGAAGCTACTTCGGCTAGAGAGCCACCAAGGAAGAAGCAAAAGAAAGAGCACAAGATGGTGCAAGATAGGAAAAGCATGGCCAAGGCCATGATCACTAAGCATGGTAAGTATTTCATAAAATTGAAAAGACAATTGCAGAAAGAGCCCCAGGATGAGGGCTAAGGAGATAATCAAATGGTGGTGTAATAATAGTGGTGTAATGCTGATGCCTGGTTGGGATCTACAATCCACATTCATTATTGATTAGATCAAGAGGCAAGAATATCCTCTGTTAAAAAATAAGTTTGAAATGGATGAAGTATTGAAAGGATCAGGATTTGATCCTAAATCCAAGACCCTAGCAATATGGTCATTAGCTCCTACCACACAAAAACCCTTGGTCATGACTATCAGAGAAGAAAAAAGGGTAGACAGGATGATATGGAATTTGCAAAATACTTCAGATACTGAGATAGCTTAGTTAATGATATAAGTTTCATTCATGAACCTGGCAAGGGTCGATGACCTGTCCAAGAGGTATGAAACGACTTTTGGCCAAATGATGGCCCTAGCAAAGAAACATGAGGAAGTGGTGGTCCAAAACCACACATTAGAAGAGGAGATTTCCAAATTGAAGGAAGAATTAATAGAGAGTAAGAGAGAAAATACTTCAATCCCTGAGTAAGTAGCAAATGTTGTGATAGATGTTGCTATTGGAGTAAAGGAAGATTCAGCATTGGCAGAAATCCATTCCAAAGAGTTATCACAGGAATAGAGCATAAATTCTATGTCTGTTATATTGCTCATATTGCAGCACAAGAATGATGTTCTAAAATAGAAAGCTGACATAGTATACACACTATATGGATCATTACAAGAAGCTTCAAAGACAGCTGTAGAAGCTATGGTTTTCTTAGAAACCACTTTCAAATTGTGGTTAGGGAGGGAAAGGCTCATGGATAAGTTAAAAACTGATATGCTATATAGTGATGATTTCCCAGATAAAGTAACAAATACCATTGAGATGGTTAGTGAGCTGAATGACACCTTTGCCCTTTTTAATGGAAAATCTGATTTGATAGACAACAAGTTGCGGCTATTTGGTGATCAGTGCCCATCTTTGATCCCAAAAATTTATGATGAAGCAGGTGTTTTAAAAACACAATGAGATTGGGTAGCTGGTTTTGATGGTATACTTAAAAATGAAGATGTAAAGAAATGCTTGGAAAAGGATACAAATGTTGAATATTGCAGCGAATTGATTGATAGCCTTTTCAAGATTGAGAGAGATATGGCCAAGTTCATTTCTGAGGCTAGAACCGCCAACGATGGCAGGTGGGTAGAAGTTGTTGCGAAGTTGGAGAAAGAAAAAACCTTTGATTGGCCTACCGCCAAAGAGGTAAACAGGTGGGAGGTAAAGCTAAAAAGATAAGGAGGATATTGTGAATAGATACAACAAACCTTATTCAGACTTTGCCAATAGTTGCCACCCGTGTTCTGTTACAAGTTTTTGTTTCTTGTCTGTTGCAAGGTTGTTGCAAAAGATTTTGTAAATCTTTCCTAGTAAGTCGGTAGCTTGTTGCATCCTTAATTATAAAAGGATTCCAAGAATACTGGGAAAAGAGATAGCCATTTTATTTTTTAGAATGCAACATATAATTGTATAAACTCTGGTTTAAGACCAATACAATAGGTTGTTTGGAGAATTATTGTTGAATGTAGCAAGCAATTCTGATCTTGAATGACAATGAAATCTAGTTTATAGTTTCTGAAGCATATAATGAGTATTGTGTCTTCATTTTGGTGTTCTGAATTTTATTTAGATTGAATATTTGAGAAATGTTCAATTTATATGTCTGTCAGGTAGATTATGAAATAGTTTTAGGGTTCTTTCAAGGAAAGACTAAAATTACCTTATGAATATTTCAATAAGATTTAGGGTATATAATAAATTTGATGAATTAACTTGTTATGTGTGTTGAGATAGATATATAAGGTATACCTATGTTTATGTCAGATGTTGTAATTGTTTTGAGTTCATGTTCATGGTCAAAGCTGGTTAAAATTGTTCAAAAGTGACTCCATGCCCTGGGATTAAGCACTGGTCTATTTCCATTGAATCAAGTGACTATCACTATTAAAATTAATCTTTACTTATGGTCTGGTATATATTCAATAAAATTTACAGTGATCAACCCCTGTAATTCCATCCACGTTCAATTGAAATAATTTAGTGATTTCATTATTTTAAGTTAGAAGGGTAATCCCGTCCGAGTTAATGGAGCTCAGAGTGTAGGAGGTTTTAAAACCTTGTTTCTGTCATTCTGCATCTTGCCTGGCCAGTGTCTGGGATAAATAGAGCAAGCTCTCTGAGAGTATTTTTCATGTCAGCAAGAAAAGGAAATAACAGAAAATGGCGACTCTACTAGGGACTTTTATCAAGGAATGCATGAAAGGTTAGTCTGACAACAAAATTCCATAGTATAGATTCCTTGAAGTCCAGTTTTTGAAATTATGAGTTGTGTATTGCATTTTATTGAGTTATATCCTCAAATATCATTGTCCAAGTGAATTTCCTTTATTTTATTCCCAAAGTTTTGGGTGGCGACTCTGATTTATTGGTTATAGTGTTTCCAAGGGGAATAGTAGTAGATCAAGTGTGTGAGATTTCATTTTGGACATGATGAGGAACACAAAAGTAAGCACAAAGAATCATTCTCAGGCAACATCAGAGAGTGATATGTCTAAAAATTCTAGAATAAATCACTCTAGGAAAGGGGAGTCTTCTAATAACACTTCCTGGAAGCCTAGGTCAGTAGGCCCCAGCCAGTCATTAGATACTATTCCTGAGAAAGAAATTAATAAACCTTTAAACCCTGAGTCTGACACAATTGGTTATTTTGAGGACATATTTAACCCTAGACCAAACAATGTATATCAATAAAAGGGGGAAACATCCTCCTATTTCAAGGGTATCCCCTATGAGAGTGTTGAAGAGAAAAAAGGAGAAAATCAAATGAATATATATGACTCTTCTAGTTCTGATATTGAGGGATTCCTCGGAGATAATGACCTTTTGAAGAGGGAATTAGATGAATTGTTACTCATCAAGCAAAAGAATGATGAGGCTAGAGAAGAAAAAGTTATAAATGCTATTATTGAGAGGGAAAACTTAAAGAAGCAGGTTGCTCAGTTAAAATTGGCAGCTCAGGGTGCAAATGAAGGATTTCATGGTTTGAATAAAGAGATTTTTGGAGATATAGATACCCTGAGAAAAGAATGCCATGAAAGAGAAAATTTACTTAAGAAGGGTGAACCCAAAGATGCATGCCCTGTAGTGAGGCAAGTTATTAACTATGAAAGTAAAAAATCTCCTAAGCCTCAGATAGTTACACAAAATATATCAACAACTAATACTAGGAAAATAGAGGTTGATAAAGGAAAACAAAAGATCACTGGCATTAAATTTTCTCAACCTAAAGTTGAAGAGGGCATATCTCATAACATATTCTCACTTTATTTGGAATTAGAAAGGGTGAGAAAGGCCAAAGATGATATTGCAAAATAGTTGGAAAGAGCTGAATTAGAAGTTGCTACTACAGAGATGATGAAAAGGATTGCCTTCTTGAGTTCCATGACTAATCCCAATACAACCAATAATGCTACTAGTTAGGCCATCCCTATATTTAACTCTAATATTCAGACCAATAATGCCAATACAAATACCCAGACATATAGTGCAGCTCAAGGGGATGCATCACAAGCAGGAGCAAGTGGACCTAATAGAAATATTGGCCTCCACAATGTGAGCATTGGTCAGAACATTATCCATATTACTCAGAATGTTGGTCAGAATATGGGCTCCAATTTTCAAAGAAGACCTATTCATCTAGAGAGATATAGACAGTTGTTCTTTGATGGTATCCCTTGCCAACCAAACCTTATTCCTAATGAGGTTAGAGATAAGATTCCTAGGTTTAGTGGGAATAATTCCATAACTGGTGAAGAACATCTAAAGTATTCTTGGATACAATGAATGATTATGAGATTGGAGATGAGGATGATGTAATGAAATTATTTATACAATCCTTAATTGAGGATGCAAGAGATTGGTACCAGGGTTTTCCTGATCATAGTATCTATTCTTGGGATGAATTTTTTAGAAGTTTCAAAGAGCAATATGGTGACAAGATAAATTCTGGTTTTATGTTGAATGAATTCAACAGCTTGAAAAAATTCACTAATG
>MU227141.1:4799008-4815025 GCA_018584345.1 Thuja plicata | reverse complement strand
ATAAGCCAGGCTATGGTTTTGATAACATGAACCAATGAGACAAGGATTTGCATCCTTCTTCCTTTTGTTTTTAGGAGGGATAACCTAATGATTCACTCTCTAAGGAATCACTAAAATGGACACTGTCTTGCTGACATGAGTCCTTAATGAGTTCAGCTCATTTGTTCTAAGAACTAGATGAAATTGATTAATTTGTGTATAACTGAATGGAGAAAACACTTGTTCAGCAAACTCTAGGTCAGTGCCTATCCCTTGGGAAAAGAGTCAATGAAAACATATGTCAACAATAATAAACTAATGCAATACTGAAGAATTCCTTACAAACTTCATACAATCCAGATTGGATGCCTTACAAACAATCTACTCAACTCAATACTTCTCCATCAAATCTTCACAACCATGTCCTGCTCTCTAAAACCATTAACAAAATTTAACTCTCTCCTTGAAAAAGACACACTACCTTGTAGTAGGTATATTTCAGATGCCTTACAAATGAACTATACTAGAGCATAAACATAGTTAAAAAAGACAAGACAACAATGAGTAGGAACTGCACTGTATTCTCATTAACCCAAGTTGTTTCCAGATATCCAGACAGTAAACTTAAGAACTAAGCATGAAAAAGAAGTATGCTTTACAAATAGAAATCATCAAACCAATGGTAACTTGTACTAAACCAAAGAAAGATAGGAACAAGAACAAGACCAAGAACCAGAACAAGAACCTGAATCAGAACCCCTAAAATAAAAAATAGAAGAGAATAAATAGAACCTAAGAAACCCTAAAATTTTAGAGTAATTCACACCTGTCCCCTCTCTGAAAATCTGATATGCTCTCATTCTTCCAAAAATATCTGAAACTCATTTTACCTTTTATCCCTTGCATCTGTTATCATCGGTGATCTCTAAAATCTGATTCTTTTTTGTTTTCAAAGTCTTTTAATATCTGACTGATCTGATATCATTGGTCTTTTGTCCATGAATGTTTTTACAAATCTGATTTGACTTTCAATCTCTACAAAATATATGATTATCTTTTTGTAAAACATCTTTGAAATCTGACATTATTTGCCTGAGAAAATCTGATTTTATCCTTTGATAAATATCTTCCCGTAAGTTCATCTATCAAGTCTTGAAAACAAATAAATATATTTGTTCCATTCTGTGCAAATCTAATCTTTATTTCATATCCCCAAATATGATCTTCCTGGCAAAACCCTCTGACTTCAACTATCTTCAAACATCTCTCGGAATGCATTTTTGATATTTGAAATAAAATACTTTTGCAAACTATGCATTTTACCCTTTAAAATTTGCACATCATTTAAATCATTTTGAAATCTTTATTTTTTGCATATTAAGCCCAGATGCCTTCAGATTTTGACACTTGTCACATGCTAATTCATTGTCCCTTTACTGGTCTTAACTCACCTTTAACCATAGTTACAGCTGCACATTGAGTCTCTAAGTCTCTAGAAATTTTCACTAACCATGGTTAAATCTAGTGACTGGGCGACTAACCTCAGTCTCATTGTCTCTAAATATTTTTAACTTAACTATCAACCTTGGGCGACCTGGCGACTAGCATCTAGCAGCTTATCCTCATCTGGCGACCACGCGACCACAATCAGTCTCCAAGTCTCTAGATCCTTTCGCATTAACTGCTAGCATTCGGCGACCTCATGACTGGCGGTTAACTCTGGTCATAGCGGTCATCTTCTGGATCTCCCGACTATGTGACTAACTGCTAGTGGTCATTCACCAAGTCTTTGAATCCTGGTGGTTATCTCCAATCCTTCTCCCGACTTTGCGACCGGATGCCACATGTCACTTTCATCAAAATTTGTTTTCCTTCATTTTTGGGCATAGAAATTGAGGCGTTGGATGACTGGGTGCACACGTGGAGAGCCTCCTCACCTTTCTTCAAATTAACATGTTTGTGTTTCTGCATATAAATATCTTGAAATTCCGCCATGGCATGAATGTGGGATAATGAGTTTCAATGTTTTTTAAAGTCATTTTTGAAATTTGGCTTAAAATTTAGAGGTCTTCCTATGCATTCATTCTTCCAGCCCTCAAGGGCCCACCAAGAGCCTCTGGGCTCTCTTATTTACAATGAAAGATAGAATTTTAGTATATAAATACTAAAAAATTCCATAGCACAAGCCATATGGGATAATCCATTTTCACTGTTCTCCAGTTTCCTGAATATTACAAGCAGAACTGCTTGTTGATGATATTGTTCTATTGCCGATAATCATAAGAATGTGCTTCCATGAGATCAGGTGCCCCCTCCCATGGATTTACTTTTTAAATTTAACCTCAAAACCTAAAGAAAACTCTCCTTCATTTGTTGTCGATGTATCTTCTGTAATCTTCATCTACCTGTATTCATTGTTACTTCCCACAAGCTCTTACACACTAATCTCCTCTTAGCTTTGTATTGCGCAGGGCATCAAGGAAGTAAAGTCTTTTAAAATTCTGTGCACACATCACACAACCTTCTTTAAATATTACACAGACAACATTCTCCCAGCGCTGGCATTATGGTCTGTAGTTTTTTTTTTTTTAAATGCTTTCCCTTCAAAATTTGTCCAGTATACATTTGGCATTGTTACTTGCTTGAAAGCCTTTGTTTTCAATATGTATTAAATATAGTTACAACTTCAAATTGCTAGCCTAATGCATTGCGCAAGCTTTGGAAATACAGATGTTAGCAGTTTACAAAGTCCTCACTTCATCGCAGACACCTCTTTTATGCTTTTCAACGCAATTTTTGGGATTGAAATTGTAAAGCCTCTTTAAAATACCATTAACTTCTCCTTACTGCGCATACTTTAGAGTCTTTCCATTTGAAAACTGCGCAATCTATCAATCTAAAATTTTAGTTTAATGCAATGCCTAGCTTGACATTCTTCTTATAATAGAAAGAGTCAACAGCCTCTATGCTCCATGGTGACCCTCTCCTAAAAACACCATAAGCTACTTGGCAGCCATGAAACTAAAGTTTGTGTCCATTTTGCATACCCTTTTTGTAAATTTTTCTGGTTCTTGAGATCCTCCATCATTTTATTTTCATTGGAGTGCATACTGTAAGTAGAGATCTCACATACCATATTCAAAGTGAACTTAAATTGCAAGAGAAATCATAGTCGGGTGGTAGAGGAATCACTGGAAGAACATCAACCCATGTCAATCCCACGTTTGCAGCTCCTTATCCACTTCCATCTTTAAATTTTGCCTTGGCAACTATACCATCCATTCAAAATTTACATGAAGTTTAGAAATAAAAAGGCTTACTTGTGTAGATAATAACCCAATTAGAACCCTAGGAGGAGTGTTCCTTATCACAATGTAGTAATTGGAAAGTGCAACTGTGCCCTCTCTGACTGCTTGATTGATTTACAATCTTAGTTCTATTCTGCATTGTCAATCTTCATAAACTGCCTCTCAAACTGAATTCATAAACTCATCAAGATGAACTTTCAATATCTAAACCTCTGAACATAGATTCAATGTCATATGCAAAACATGAATCCTCAACTATCTTATTCTGAAAGTGAACTTCTCAACTGATACAAATCTGCAAAGTTAGCACCCTAACCCTTTTCTGATTTTTAACACAGTGAAAAAGTAGAAACTGAATCTGGAATTAGCATGCAGAAGTAATCAACCGGATTGGTCACAGTTTGGGAATCTTCAAATGAGTTCACTCCTAGGTTTACAATGCAGATCAACTTTTAATTATGTCTGACCTTGAACTGGGTGCAAATAGGGAAACCACAAAGTATAAGATTTAATTCTGAATTCAGCAGTTTTAGTGAAACTTTAATAAATTAGAAATGGAAAGGCACTGGAAAAGTGAATAACTGGATTGGAAAAAATTTGAATATCCTCAGGTGAGTACACTCTTATGTTTGCAATATCAGGGACAACTCAATTATCAAAAATTTTCAACTGGGTAAACACTTTCAAGAGCTCAAAGTATTCAACTTAGCAATTCTGTACTTGAAAACTCAGGAAATCAGAATTATTCACCAATGGAATGGTTCTAAAAAACCTTATCATCTAATTTCATAGGGATCTGCAAATTGACAATATTGATTCTTTGTCATGTTAACAATACCTGGGAACACACCATGATGTCATACCTATCCATCTGATCAAAGATGCAGGCCTTCAAAGTATGGTATTCAGAAATCTGCATTCAACAACTTTTGGAAACTTAACAAAGTGCCAACGGAATCAGACTGGCAAACTGCTCAAATAGATTCATCATGATCCGGGAACTAAAAAATATGAATTATGTGACCATTGGAACATATTACAAAAGGCACTTTCTCAATTCAATCAACTAGTCAAAAGTTATAACCTGTCAAACTGGGCTATTCAGATTTCTAAGCAGAACAAAGATGCAAATAGTTCTGAGCAACCAACTTTGGGAAGTATGAAAACCTATCAAATGGATTTGGAGTGAGCTGAGATCTAAAACATAAGTTCTCTGATATGCATGTAACACATTCCCAAATCAGTGAATTATGAAACTCAACAGGGTGCAAGATATTCAGAAGCAAACTAGGCCCCGGACAGCAAAATGACACCTTAGCAAAATACAGAATTAGGTGACCACCTCAAAATGACTACTCCCTAAACATGTCAGATTTGAAATTTAGGAGTTGGAACCCACTGCATATGCAAAATGGAAGGTACTGAAGCCTCTTCCCAATTTTTACCTCATGTAAATCATCCGGGCATCCTTTTTAAGCATTCTAACTGAGCCTTCTCACACAAAATTTTCAAGGGTACATACTTTTCTTAACTGAGAAACTTAACATGGTCACTCCAAATTTGTATCAAATTTAGGAGTACCAATAGTGGCTCTGACTAAGGATGGTTTAAACACAAGTTTATACCGAGAACCACAGATCTCTGGAGTAGTAGACCACCCCAAAACTTCAAAATCAGATTTTACCCTTTCTCTTTCCTCTTTTCAACCTTCACCTCTCAAAACTTTGACCTCTTCTCAAAAAATGGGGAAACCTCTTACTAAAAGAAAACACACAACTAAAAGGGAAAGTGACTGTACAATATGTATATTATCTACAAGAGGCCCGAAGCCCCCAAAAACTAATATCAACTCTTACCTCTGTCAAACACAAAGCTCCCTGCCCCATGTTTCAAAAATATAATAACAGTGCCACTCTTATCTGTCTAATCCAATCCACTATCATCCTGTATCAACTCATCATATGACAAAAAATCTACATACTCTTCAGATGAGCTTTCATAAACATTAAGCAGATTGTCCTCATAAAAAATGTGTGGCATATACATGTCACATTCGTTAGATAAGCACATACTTTGATATCTGTGACTTTTATCATCTTTTATTTGTAAACCACAACTAAAAAACTTACCATCCAACTGGAAGGAGGGATACTCAATCTCTGTCATACTGCTTGGGCAAGCATCATTAGGTCCATTCACATCCATCATTTGCCTCTCAAAAGAAAACACACCTTTATCTCTATGCAAAACCTGAGAGGCCTCATCACTTGGAAAATGATCATCAAACTTAGGACATTCATCAAAAATAGGAGCACCCTACCATTTATCATCATCAAGAAATTTTAAAGCAAAGTGGTGGGTGGGAGGGGAAATACCAATACATTGAAATTTTTCCAATGAAACTTGAGCCACTGATTGACCATCATTTAATGGTTCAAAGGCAAATTTAAAATCAAAACAAGATTCAAAATCCTCATTGTTATCTAAATCAGTACTTAATTCCATATTTAGATTTTCCACATCTACTGAATCGGAAAACACACTGAAAACATCATCATCTGATAAATCAAAATTAATTATGTTGTAACCTTGTGAAAAAGAAGTGCAAGGAAAACTAGAAATACTAGTATCATAGCTCTGAGCATCTGATATATATTCCTTGTCAAAATCAATGTGCCTAGGATGTAAGAATTCAAAACTGTGCTGCCCTGAATATCTGAGATAATCATAAGATAATAAGTCTGGAATTTCTTCACTATGAAGTGAATCACTATCATCATTTACATCCTCCTCTAGTACACAATCACAATCAACAACTTCATTTATCAAATCTATAACATTTTTCTGATTATACACATCTTCTATTTCACATTGAGAATGATTACTACTTTCATGATTATAAATCATATCATCCATTTTAGACATAGGTATAATAATTTTATGTTCATCATTCTCAATATGAGGACTACTAGATGCAACCTCATGTGAAATCATAAATATAGGATCTTTAATATCATAGACTCAGTTTGAAATGTCAGGATTTATGTCACTGTCATCATAAGGATTATCATAGCAACTTACCTCATCATCATCTTGCTGCTCATAAACTTCATTGTTAGCATCATAATCATCATTTTCAGCCGAAGTAAATTCAGCATAACCTTCATAATAGTTGGATTCAATATCACCAAAATCAGTCTCATCAGTATGATTAGATTCATATTCATCATGTTCAGAAGTTTCATATTCAATATCAGTATTCTCAACATTAGATATATCTTTAGAAGAAGCAGCTTCTAAACCTTCTATCCATTCTATAACGTGCTGAAAAAATTCTGCCCTCTGAGTCATTGATAACTTATATGTATAAGGGAAACAAATTTGAACAAATAACTCAACCCATACATACTCCTGAGGACAAAAAATGATACCATATCCCATTAGCTTATCAGCAAATCTTATGTAGAAATCATTTGATGATTCTCCTTCCTCTCTGCTCATGTGTTCCTAAAAAATTAATACCACCTTTCCTTGAAGCCTTTGCCTCAACCTAGTTGTCTTTGTTTTGATAAGATCAAACTCTAATATAGGATCCTTTGATTCAGATATGCCATGTTCTTCACTGTGCTCCTTATCCTCATACTACTCTACATCACCATACTGCTCAAAATCACTAAATTGTTTAATAAAACAAGCCTCTAATGCTTCCATGGATTCTATTGAGCCATGAGGTAGATTCCTAAACTAATCTCTTACAGCATCAACTAAGGATATTACAAAAAGTTTCATCAATATATCCTCATGTGAAATGTTATGACTGTCTACCAGGTCAACAAAAGTTTCTAAATGATCTTCAACTGATTGTTCACCAAAACCAGCAAACTTTGGCAAAAAATCCCTAACCTTTAATGGAATATGATTTGGATATCCAGGGATACCCTCAAAACTAATTGCCCCATACAAATTATTTCCCCTCCAATCATAAGAATATGAAATCTTAGCAGTCAGAAGATTACAAACTGTCACTCTCATTTATTACATATCTCATTCATATTTTGCAAAAATGCAAGTAAAAACATGAAATATGTAAACTTCTTTTCCAATTGATTCCTTTTGCTTTAGTGCTGCAATCACTTGATAAGGAAAACTATTAAAAAAATTTGAAATACCTGGATGTACTTGAGTTTTTGCAAAACATGTGCTTTGAAAACACCTTTAAATTAGCTTCAAAACATGTAAAATACCTGTTGTCACTGTCGCTACAAGCTCACCTTCTTTGTAATATTTTTTTCACATGCATACTGGTGCAAATCAAAGTTCAGATTCACCACTCACCATTAGTGAGATCAGGTGGAAACTATATCAAAAAAAACTTGCAACTTTCAAACACTTTTGCAGAAAACAATCAGACAGACTTGGTTCCTTTTATAAAACATAAGGATTATATTCTTTCTTTTGAAATCTAGACTCTATAACTATCTCTCTTAACCAAACTCTGGGATGACTCAGCAAAGTTTTAAACTTTCTATCTTGTTTGAATCCCCAGTAGAGTCGCCAATTTGTTAGCACTTTTTCTTGCAACACTTACTTAATGATGACAATATACCTTGTATACTTGAATGCAACCTCTTTTAGGAAAGAGAAAGGCTAATTGTTGAGGTATTTGATAACACTGGGGATACCTATTATCACCTCCTTCATTTTTGAGCTCCACAAACTCAAGCAGGTATTACCTATTAAAGATTACTGATACTTCAGCCTATGTATTTGGTGGATTATTTCATTCACTGGTTATGCACCTAAAACCTCACTGTAACAACTTATATAATACTTTAGAGATTGCAATGATTGATTTGAAACAGAGTATTATAAGCTAGGCTATGGTTTTGATAACATGAACCAATGAGATAAGGATTTGCATCCTTCTTCCTTTTGTTTTTAGGAGGGATAACCTAATGATTCACTCTCCAAGGAATCACTAAAATGGACACTGTCTTGCTGACATGAGTCCTTAATGAGTTCAGCTCATTTGTTCTAAAAACTAGATGAAATTGATTAATTTGTGTATAACTGAATGGAGAAAACACTTGTTTAGCAAACTCTAGATCAGTTCCTATTCCTTGCGCAAAGAGTCAATGAAAACATATGTCAACAATAATAAACTAATGCAATACTGAAGAATGCCTTACAAACTTCATACAATCCAAATTGGATGCCTTACAAACAATCTACTCAACTCAATACTTCTTCATCAAATCTTCACAACCATGTCTTGCTCTCTGAAACCATTAAAAAAATTTAACTCTCTCCTTGAGAAAGACTCACAAACTATTAGACACACTACCTTGTAGTAGGTATATTTCAGATGCCTTACAAATGAACTATACTAGAGCATAAACACAGTTAAAAAAGACAAGACAACAATGAGTAGGAATTGCACTGTATTCTCATTAATCCAAGTTGTTTTCAGATATACAGACAGTAAACTCAAGAACTAAGCATGAAAAAGAAGTATGCTTTACAAATAGAAATCTTCAAACCAATGGTAACTTGTACTAAACCAAAGAAAGATAGGAACAAGAACAAGACCAGGAACCAGAACAGGAACTTGAATCAGAACCCGTAAAATAGAAAAGGGAAGAGAATAAATAGAACCTAAGAAACCCTAAAATTTTAGAGTAATTCACACCTGTCCCCTCTCTGAAAATCTGATCTGCTCTCATTCCTCCAAAAATATTTGAAACTCATTTTACCTTTTATCCCTTGCATCTGTTATCATTGGTGATCTCTAAAATCTAATTCTTTTTTGTTTTCAAAGTCTTTTAATATCTGACTGATCTGATATCATTAGTCTTTGTCCATGAATGTTTTTACAAATCTGATTTGACTTTCAATCTCTATAAAATATCTGATTATCTTTTTGCAAAATATCTTTGAAATCAAACATTATTTGCCTGAGAAAATTTGATTTTATCCTTTGATAAATATCTTCCCATAAGTTCATCTGTCAAGTCTTGAAAACAAATAAATATATTTGTTCCATTATGTGCAAATCTAATCTTTATTTCATATCCCCAAATCTGATCTTCCTGGCAAAACCCTCTGACTTCAACTATCTTCAAACATCTCTCGGAATGCATTTTCAATATTTGAAATAAAATACTTTTGCAAACTATGCATTTTACCCTTTAAAATTTGCACATCATTTAAATCATTTTGAAATCTTTATTTTCTGCATATTAAGCCTAGATGCCATCAGATTTTGACACTTGTCACATGCTAATTCACTATCCCTTTACTGGTCTTAACTCACCTTTAACCACAGTTACATTTGCACACTGAGTCTCTAAGTCTCTGGAAGTTTTCACTAACCATGGTTAAATCTGGCGACCTGGCGACTAACCTCAGTCTCATTGTCTACAAATATTTTTAACTTAACTGTCAACCTTGGGTGACCTGGCGACTAGCATCTAGCGGCTTATCCTCATCTGGAGACCATGTGGCCACACTCAGTCTCCAAGTCTCCAGATCCTTTTGCATTAACCGCTAGCATTCGGCGACCTTGCGACTAGCGGTTAACTCTGGTCGTAGCAGTCATCTTCTGCATCTCCTAATTGCGTGACTAACCGCTAGCGATCAGTCACCAAGTCTCTGAATCTTGGCAGATATCTCCAATCCTTCTCCCAACTTCGTGATCAGATGCCACGAGTCACTTTCATCAAAATTTATTTTACTTCATTTTTGGGCATAGAAACCGAGGCATAGGATGACTAGGTGCATGCGTGGAGAGCCTCCTCACCTTTCTTCAAATTAACATGTTTGTGTTTCTGCGTATAAACATCTTGAAATTCCACCATGGCATGAATGTGGGATAATGAGTTTCAATGTTTTTTAAAGTCATTTTCAAAATTTGGCTTAAAATTTAGGGGTTTGCCTATGCATTCATTCTTCCAGCCCTCAAGGGCCCGCCAAGAGCCTCTGGGATCTCTTATTTATAACGAAAGATAGTGTTTTAGTATATAAATACTAAAAAATGCCACAGCACAAGCCATATCAGATAATCCATTTTCACTGTTCTCTAGTTTCCTAAATATTTCAAGCAGAACTGCTTGTTGATGATATTGTTCTATTGCTGATAATCATAAGAATGTGCTTCCATGAGATCAGGCGCCCCCTCCCATGGATTTACTTTTCAAATTTAACCTCAAAACCTAAAAAAACTCTCCTTCATTTATTATCACTGTATCTTCTATAATCTGCATCTACCTGTATTCATCGTTACTTCCCACAAGCTCTTACACACTAATCTCCTCTTAGCTTTGTATTGCGCAGGGCATCAGGGAAGTAAAGTCTTTTAAAATTTTGTGCACACATCACACAACCTTCTTTAAATATTACACAGACAACATTCTCCCAGCGTTGGCATTATGGTCTGTAGTTTATTTTTTTTAAAATACTTTCCCTTCAAAATATGTCCAGTATGCATTTGGCATTGTTACTTTCTTGAAAGCCTTTGTTTTCAATGTGTATTAAATACAGTTACAACTTCAAATTGCCAGCCTAATGCATTGCGCAAGCTTTGGAAACACATATGTTAGCAGTTTACAAAGTCCTCACTTCATCACAGACACCTCTTTTATGCTTTTCAATGCAATTTTTGGGATTGAAATTGTAAAGCCTCTTTAAAATACCATTAACTTCTCCTTACTACGCATACTTTAGAGTCTTTCCATTTGACAACAGCGCAATCCATCAATCTGAAATTTTAGTTTAATGCATTGCCTGGCTTGACATTCTTCTTATAATAGAAAGAGTCAACAACCTCTATGCTCCATGGTGACCCTCTCCTAAAAACACCATAAGCTGCTTGGCAGCCATGAAACTAAAGTTTGTGTCCATTTTGCATACCCTTTGTGTAAATTTTTCCAGTTCTTGAGATCCTCCATCATTTTATTTTCATTGGAGTGCATACTGTAAGAAGAGATCTCACATACCATATTCGAAGTGAACTTAAATTGCAAGAGAAATCATAGTCAGGTGGTAGAGAAATCACTGGAAGAACATCAACCCATGTCAATCCCACGTTTGCAGCTCCCTATCCACTTCCATCTTTAAATTTTGCCTTGGCGACTATACCATCCATTGGAAATTGACATGAAGTTTAGAAACAAAAAGGCTTACTTGTGTAGATGATAACCCAATTAGAACCCTAGGAGGAGTGTTCCTTATCATAATGTAGTAATTGGAAAGTGAAACTGTGCCCTCTCTAACTGCTTGATTGATTTACAATCTTAGTTCTATTCTGCATTGTCAATCTTCATAAACTACCTCTCAAATTGAACTCATAAACTCATCAAGATGAACTTTCAATATCTGAACCTCTGAACATAGATTCAATGTCATATGCAAAACATGAATCCTCAACTATCTTATTCTGAAAGTGAACTTCTCAACTGATACAAATCTTCAAAGTTAGCACCCTAACCCTTTTTGATTTTTAACACAGTGAAAAAGTAGAAACTGAATCTGGAATTAGCATGGAGAAGTAATCAACCGGATTGGTCACAGTTTGGGAATCTTTAAATGAGTTCACTCCTAGGTTTACAATGTATATGAACTTTCAATTATGTCTGACCTCGAACTGGGTGCAAATAGGGAAACAACAAAGTATAAGATTTAATTCTGAATTCAACAGTTTCAGTGGAACTTTAATAAATCAGAAATGGAAAGGCTCTGGAAAAGTGAATAACTGGATTGGTAAAAATTTGTAAATCCTCAGGTGAGCACACTCTTATGTTTTCAATATGAAAGAAAACTCAATTATCAAAAATTTTCAACCGGGTAAACACTTTCAAGAGCTCAAAGTGGATAACTTAGCAATTCTATACTTGAAAAATCAGGAAATCAGAATTATTCACCAATGGAATGGTTCTAAAAAACCTTATCATCTGATTTCATAGGGATCTGCAAACTAGAAATATTGATTCATTTTCATGTTTACAATACCTGGGAACACACCATGATGTCATACCTATCCATCTGATCAAAGATGCAGGCCTTCAAAGTATGGTATTTAGAAATCTGCATTCAACAACTTTTGGAAACTTAACAAAGTGCCAACGGAATCAGACTGGAAAATTGCTCAAATAGATTCATCATGATCCGGGAACTGAAAAATATGAAGTATGTGAACGTTGGAACATAGTACAAAAGGCACTTTCTCAATTGAATCAACTAGTCAAAAGTTATAACCTGTCAAACTGGGCTATTCAGATTTCTAAGAAGAACAAAGATGCAAACAGTTCTGAGCAACCAACTTTGGGAAGTATGAAAACCTATCAAATGGATTTGGAATGAGCTGAGATCTAAAGCATAAGTTTTTTGATATGCATGTAACACATTCCCAAAGTAGTGACTTATGAAACTCAACAGGGTGCAAGATATTCAGAAGCAAACTAGGCCCTGGACAGCAAAATGACACCTTAGCAAAATGCAGAATTAGGTGACCACCTCAAAATGACTACTCCCTAAACATGTCAGATTTGAAATTTAGGAGTTGGAACCTGTTGCATATGCAAAATGGAAGGTACTTAAGCCTCTTCCCACTTTGTACCTCATGAAAATCATCCGCGCATCCTTTTTAAGCATTCTAACTGAGCCTTCTCACACAAAAGTTTCAAGGGTACATACTTTGCTTAACTGAGAAACTTAACATGGTCACTCCAAATTTGTTCCAAATTTAGGAGTACCAACAGTACGCATCAGGTGTTAGAAAACACAGATGACAAGATTCCTTTGCGTGGACTAGACACTCAAATAAAGCACACTGCAACAGACACATTTATCAATATCGACCTGTCACTACATACCAAGATATAGCAGATCGAGATAGTGATGAGTAGGTTTGAACTGACACAAAAAGATAAAATCATTAAAGAAGGCCTTATGACCAAGTAGTCATTTGGTCCAAATTTCTTGCCATGAATAGGATGGATTGATAAAAGATCTGATATGCCAATGCCGGAAGGATGCATCCTGACGGGCAAGGATATGATTTGATTGAATTTGATGGAAAGACATTCGCTAGCAAAAGTTGTGAACAGGATGAAGTGCAAGGACAATCAGTCACTAAATTGATTTGGTGAAAAATAGTGTCACAGTAGTATGAGTCGAACCATGTCTGAAATCAAAGATCAGGGACAATCCAGGAAGAAGAAATTGTTTATTGCATGATTTTGGAGATTATGTGATGTTTTTGGAATTTTTGAATTGTTTGAATTTTTATTTTTATTTTTGTTTTTGAATTTTTGTATTTTTAAATGTTTTTGGTAGTTTAGGCGCATTGAGGCTTATACAACATGACAATATATACAACAAGACAATATATACAAAAATTTTGGGGAAGACAGGGGCTATAAGAGGGGCTGGGGGGGTGAATGAAGGTCATTTGTGAACAGTGAATAGTAAATTTTTGAGCTCTGAGTGAAAAATATGGCAGACAAGAGGATGAAGGGACAGCTTGGTGAGCACGTTAGGACACACGGGAGGCCTGCTGAGTGACCAGTACCAGTGAGTGGACTATCCATGACCTTGTATTTATTACTAGTAATGCATTTATTGCTTTTAGGGAGGGGTAGATACGCATTAATGGGGGGAAATTAAATTTTAGACTGAAGACGCTGATTCTCGAACCAGCGTTTGTGAGGACGCCGATCCCCAGATCGACGTCTACGCAGATGCCAATCCCCAGATCGGTGTCTCTAGAGCCGCTAGTGCTGGACCGGCGTCTTTGAAGATGCCAAACCCAGACCTATGTTTGCGAAGATGCTAGTCTATGGGTAATTAGGCGAAGACGCTGGTGCATGAACTGGCATTTCCGGCTGAACTGGCGTTTGTGCCGAAAAGGGAAAATGCTGAGGTGAAGGGAAATGGAGGGACCCAGCGGGGGCCAAGGATGGGTCAGCATAAGACCTAGGGGCAAGATGCCCCATTTTGGGAAGGGTTAGATTAGGACTAGGAGAACAAACGACTGACATGGTGGATTCAGGAACTTTTGCAGGAGTAGTTCCCACTGGTGGGATCTCAGGAGCATTGGCCTCTGATATTGGAGCTAGAGGCCCAGCTGACAGAGGATGACTAGGGACTGTTAGCAGTGGTAGGACTAGACTATGTGCCCCATTGGCCTAGGCTACGGGCACACAATGGTATGATGACCACCTTGATCGAGCGATGGCACAGTGAGATGACCACATTCCATTTGCTGACTAGAGAGGCCATGATTACCTTGGAATATGTGTGGCACATTTTGTGGATCCTGATTCAAGGAGTGATTCCTCATTACAGATTGGAGGATAGTGATCATTACATGGAGATCATGTTTAGACGACCGATGAGGCAGATCCCTACCTACATGACCTGGATGCCATGGCAGGCAGCAGTGGATAGGAGACTCCGGCGGATAGCACTTTATATTGTTGGATTGATCGGGGGACGCATGCTAGCGGACCTATCAGGACATGGTTTTGGGATGGGCTGGTCGTGGGATCTAGTGCAGATGCTAGAGGAGGGGACTTCATACTACTGGTGGTATGTTGTCCTCAGACAGTTATACCATGATATCCACATGGATGTGTATCGTGAGGCATGCAACATGGGGACAGGAGTTACGTTACTGTTAGT
This sequence comes from Thuja plicata, assembly GCA_018584345.1. Classification (NCBI taxonomy): domain Eukaryota; kingdom Viridiplantae; phylum Streptophyta; class Pinopsida; order Cupressales; family Cupressaceae; genus Thuja; species Thuja plicata. The sequence goes on along the minus strand of MU227141.1, from coordinate 4,800,059 downwards.
GTGGGCCTGGGAGCACATTACAGTGTTCTGACCCATGAGGATGAGGGAGTCACTCCAGCCAGGGGAGCCTTATGCCTACAAATATAGGCTCCCTCTCAGATACACCTCTGTCAGATAAACAAGTTATTGGAGACGATTGTTAGATGAGGTTCAGGTTTTCTGCTGGACCCCTTATAGGCTATGTGAACCATGGGGGACTATGGATTGGATGACAGGGGTGGAGCATGGGTTCGAGGACTTCCTATACCTTTCATATGTGCAGACTAATTGCTTTCTTCTGGGCAGGACTATTCACCAGATTGAGAGATACAGACCATCCAGGGTCATGAGGCAGTTCAGGTTACAGCAGGGGGTGGTGGCAGAGGATGCTTTACATCCTCATGTCACCAAGGAGGTTGGCACCTAGGGTAGGTACACAGATGTGCTTACAGTGAGGGCATCCTAGAGAGATATGCCATGATTGGACTTTGTGGCATGACCAGATGTGACAGATGTAGGCATGACTCCTGAGTATGCAGTGTGGTGGGTTGTACACATGCCAATCAGGTTGATCTATCCAGCTCAGGTGGCTACCCATGAGAAGTCGATAGGGGATTTGGATGTGGATGACAGGACTGAGATTGGGGAAACCCTAGAGAGCTCAGCAGTGGGACAGAGGAGGAGGCCATGGAGATGGGTTAGACCTCAAGTAGAGGTACAAACACAGGATCATGTGACACAGGGACCTCCACCGGTACAGTGTCAGGATCAGGCTTAGGCACCACAGGTGCAGCCGTAGGTGCAGGATCAGGCTCAAGCACCACCAGTGCCTCCACAAGTATAGGGACCATAGGGGCCACCCGCAGGATATGTGGTACAGGAGACACACGATACTGTCCTCGCAGAGAGAGACAGTCTGCAGATGGAGTGTACCAGACTATGGGGGTTACTAGACGAGGCGGTGGTGTCTGATGGGAGTTTACACATAGAGATCACCCGAATATAGGGATTATTGGCTGCTGAGATGGTACGGGCTTATAGGGCGGAGCATTCACTGGATACCCTATAGGGC
>MU227141.1:4785048-4798890 GCA_018584345.1 Thuja plicata | reverse complement strand
TATATATATATATGATGAGGACTCTATTTTTGCTCATGATATATGGTTTATATGATAACTCTTATGATGCTTAGAATGTATGATCTATATGATGTACTGATGCATACTACATGATGATTGACATTTGATGCTTGCAGGATGTGATGTATATGGATGACTTAATTATGTATATATATGATGTATGACCTATGCAGGATGGATGATGCTTATATATATGTAATGTATTGACATGTGTGATGCAGGATGTGTTGTGTTTTTATTCCTATATGCAATATATATGTTGATATTTTATGACTATGCATAGATGGTTTATGTTTTGACAATGATTTAAGTATGCAAATGATGGATGAACCTAAATGTTGCAATGATGTTAGATGATAAAAATGGATGAATGCAAGCTAAGAATAATCTAAAATGAACTTAGATGATAAAAATGGATGAATGCAAGATAATGAACCTAAAATGATGCAAATGATGCTAAAAATGGATGAATGCAAGATAATGAACCTAAAATGATGCAAATGATGCTAAAAATGGATGAATGCAAGATAATGAACCTAAAATGTATGTAATACAAATGAAATGGACCTGAAATGTATGATAAATGAAATGGATCTTAAATGTGTGATTAATGCAAATGAAAATGGACCTAATAGTGCAAAATGCCTTAAATGATCTTTAAAAAGAATCTAACAATGCAAGATAACATAATGAACCTAACAGTGCAAAATGCCTTAAATGATCTTAAAAATGAATCTAACAATGCAAGATAACATAACTCTAAAGTGAATTGATAAATGGAAGATGAATTAACAATGCACCTAATAATGAATGAAAGACACCTTAAATGATCTAACTAATGATACTATGAGCAGCAGATCATCATTCTCTTGTTCTTGGATTTTTCTTTCAGTTGTTCTCTGCATCAATTTCCTTGGTTTCAATGCCCAAAAGCATCCATAGTGAAGGAATGCAAAGTGCGACTGAAAAGATCAGACGATGAGTTGTTTGAGGTTGAACAAGTGTGGCATTTGAATCTCAAATTTCTTATTATTTTTATTTTTTTGTTTTTGGTGTTTATCACAATCAACTGATAAACCAGACGGGTGGACTATGATGGATTGGGCAGGGAATGTTAGTAGGATGACAACTCAGGATGTTAGCATTATGGCGGGAGGATGGGATGCGTCATGAATGTACAAGGACCAAACCGAGTGGATTAATTACAAGTCATTAGTTATAGTGAATACTTTACACAAAGTTGCTATCGGGATTTGATTGGATCATGTTACTTGCCTTGATGCACATGATAGGTGCATGTGTTGATTGATTAGTTCAAGAGGAGAGAGACACCCTGTGAGAACCCAAAGATGACAATAATTCAAACATAAGTTGACGGGAGGAAGGATACATCCCCAAAACATATTTTCAGAAATAGGGGACTTACCAAGTTTATTGATCAAATGCGCACTATCTGCAAACTACAAGACAAATGTATGATAAGTAGCAACTCAAGACACAAGCCATATATAGGAAAGACGCTTAGGACTCTCAAAATAGTACAATGTATGAACAACAATATACAAGATTATGTGTACAAAAAACTCAGGATACGAGATAGGGAGATCATTGCGGACTAGTACATATGGAACACCCAGGGAATATAGGGAACGTGTAAATGGTACTAGTGATGGAAGGAAATGAGATTTTGATAGATAATGGAATGTTCCATTATGTGTGACGCCTATTTCCAGGTTTTCATCACCCATACTTGTCCAAGGCGCCTAATTGCCAAGTTTTTACCATTGGATGAAAGTTTTTCTCTTTATTTTTCTTTTTGATTTCTTTAAATCTTTTTGATTTCTTTTTTTTTTTATATTGCCTTAGTGCCTGTTTACTAGGTTTTCACTCGGACAACCATTTTTTTCAGCTTCATTTTTTCTTCTTTTTAGAGATTTTTTTTTATGATTATTTTGCAGTGCTTTCAAGTGCTCTGGGTTCTTCCATAGACTGTGCCTTCAGTTTCCGTAGGTAAAATTTTTGGGTTTGTTTAGAGCTGATCTGTTTCTCTGTTTTTGTGCTTTTTTCAAGAATTTTTATACTGTTTATGGATTTTCTCAGAAAACTGGAATGAACAATCGGCCGTTAGGCATAGAAGCACCTGAGATGAATGATATTGATAGGATCATTCAACTTTTCTCCTTTAGGAGTGGAGAGTTGATATGCCCCAAAATTGAAGCATGCAGTGACAACATATGGGCCTTGCTAGGTGACTTCAAACTTGCCTTTCTTTTCTTGATCAATACCCACTTTCTGATTGTCTTTCAGCATAAGGTCCCCTACTTGGAATTGATGTGGGTGGACCTTCTTGTTATAGTTCCTCTTGAGTCTATTCTGGTAAACAATCAAGTGATCATAAGCTCACTAGCACTTTTCATCTAGGAGATCCAGCTGTGTGAGTCGTGCTACCCGGTAATCTTCATCATCAATCAGGCCTCTTAGTGATACTCAGAGGGAGGGTAGTTCAACCTCAATTGGTAAGACTACTTCAACATCGTAGACTAGGGAATAGGGAGTAGTGACAGTAGGAGAATGGTAGGAAGTGCGGTATACCCAAAGGGCAGGACTGATCTGGAGATGCCAGTCATGACCAGTATCATTGACAACTTTTTTAAGGATTTTGAGGATGGTTTTATTAGTTGCCTTAGCTTGGCTGTTACCTTGCGGGAAGTATGGATTAGAGAAACGATGATGGATATGGAGGTGAGTACAGAGATCACTGACATGTTGATTTTCAAATGGTGTACCATGATCTATGAAGATGGTGGAGGGTATGCCGAAGCGGCAGACAATGTGATAGAGGATGAATTTGGATATCTGGACACAAGTAGTGAGTGTGAGCAGAATTGCTTCGACCCACTTTGTAAAGTATTCCGTAGCTGTGATTATGTACTTGTGGCCTTCAGAGGAGAGGGGAGTAATCTTACAAATGAGGTCAAAACCCCAATAAGAGAAGGGCCAAGGAGGCACGATAGGTCTGAGGTCATGAGCAAGAGCATGGATCAGATTAGCATGTTGTTGGCAAGGTAGGCACTTTTTGACAAACTCACAAGAATCATGTTCCATTGTAGGCCAGTAGTACCCTATACATAGAAGTTGCTTGGCTAGGACCATGCCACTCATGTGGGCACCACAGATTCTAGCATGTACCTCTTGTAAAGCCTGGGCGGCTTCATTTTCATCTAAACATCTGGAGAGTACATTGTGATAGCCTCGACGATATAGGGTATTGGCTATGAGGGTATAATGGGATGCTCTTTGGATAAAATTTTGGCATTGGTTTGCAGTGAGATGGGGAGATATGATACCATTTTGTAGGTAAGCTTGGATGTTGTGATACCATAGAGACTGGGGACCAACCAAGACACATACACGATTCGATTCATCATTCTCATAAGTGGGAGCATGTAGTTGCTCAACTAAGAATTTGTATTGTGTAGACTCATGAGGAATCTCAAGAAGGGAGCCAATTGTGGCCATTGCATCAGCAGCTTTTTTCTTTAGATGTGGTACCTGTGTTATCTGCAAGTGGAGGAAGTGTTCTTTCAGCTTGTCAACCATTTGCTTATATGGTGTCAACTTATCATCTTTGGTTTGATACTCATCTAGGTCTTGTTTGATGATGAGTTGGGAATTTCCAAAGGCCTTGATATCTGTGATGTTCCATTCTATGGCCATGTAGAGTCCTACGATTAACGGTTCATATTCTGCAATGGTGTTTGTGTAGGAAAATCCCAATTTGAATGACATGGGAATATAGTCACCTTGAGCTGTGACAAAAAGTATTCCTGCCCTTGCGCCATGAGCTGTGTAGGACCCATCAAAGTAGAGTTGCCATGTTGGTTGTTCTTCTACCATGTACAAGTGCTCATTTGGAAATTATGTGATCAGAGGATATGCATCTACCAATGGTGCTTCGGCTAGCTGGTCGGCAATGACTTTCCCTTTAATGGCTTTTCTGTCAACATACTGGATATCAAATTCACTTAGCAACATAACCCATTTTTCCATTTGTCCCGTAAGTGTAGTCCTGGAGAGTAGATACTTGAGAGGATCTACCTTCAAAATGAGCTTTTTTGTGTGACTAAGCATGTAGTGGCGAAGACCACTGCCAGACATGCTTTTTCCATAGGAGAATAGTTGAGCTTATAACCCACCAAAGTTTGACTGATATAATATATGGCCCTTTCTTTTCCTTCATCATTCAATTGAGAAAGGAGAGCCCCCAGTGCTATTGTAGTAGTAGAAATGTATAAGATGAGCGGGCGACTAGGTATAGGAGGTACCAAGATGGGTGGATTAGCCAAGTATTCTTTGATCTTGTCAAAGCTCTTCTGACACTAAGGATCCCACTTGAATGTGTTGTCTTTGCGCAGGAGATGAGTGAATGGTTGGCACTTATCTGCTAGTTGAGAGATGAAGCGGTGCATAGATTGTAGCTTTCCTTGGAGGCTGCGTAGTTGTCAGAGTGTTTTTGGTGGAGGCATCTCCATGATAACTTTTACTTTCTTTGGGTCAATTTCAATGCCTCATCTTGATACAATAAATACTAGGAATTTCCCTGATGTGACTCCAAAGATGCATTTCTTCGGGTTGAGCATTAAGCAGTAGTGTCCAATTCTGTCAAAGACACATTCCAAAACATCTAGGTGATCTTCCCTTTTTACTGATTTGGCCAAGATATCGTCCACATAGTCTTCAAGGATCTTGTGGATCATGTCATGAAAAATGACATTCATTGCTCTTTGATAGGTTTCCCCAGCGTTCTTTAAGCCAAAAGGCATCATGTTATAATAGAAGGTGCCCCAAGGGGTTGTGAATGTTGTCTTATACTGATCTTCTTCTGCAATACAGATCTGATTATATCTGGAGAAGCCGTCCATGAGCGACAACATCTCATGTCCTGCTGTGAGATCTAAAATCATGTCTATGTTTAGCAAGGGAAAATCATCCTTGGGACAAGCCTTATTGAGGTCTCTGAAATCTGTGCATATCCTAATTGATTTATCTAGCTTAGCGAAAGGCACCATATTATAAATCCAGTTAGAATAGTCAATGGGGCAAATGATCTTGGCGTGGAGTAATTTTTCTAGCTCCGCTTTGACAAGTAGTGCCACTTTAGGATGCATCTTTCTGAGCTTTTGTTTAACAGGTTTGATGTTTGGGTCCACTGCTAAATGGTGAACCACAAAGTTGGGATCTAACCCTAGCATGTGAGAGTAAGACCATGCAAACTTGTTGATGGATTCCTTTAATAAAGTGATAAGATCACTTTCTTCTGCTTCAAACAAAGATGCTGCTATATATGTGATGGCAGGATTTTCCTTGGTACCCAGGTTAACAGGTTTTGTTTCTTCAATGAGAATCAATGACTGTTCAGGCCTGTAATCTCAGATAAGAAGAAGAGGAGAATCTTCATCCTCTGGCACCTCAAAGAGGTTTTCACCAGGGGATACACCCTTTTTTTTAACTTTTTTATGATCAGATAGCGCCCCAAAGAGGTTTTCACTAGAAGATCGATTTTTCTCTTTTTTATTTTGATTTTATGCATCATTTTTGTGGCTAAAGATCTCCTCTTCCCCAAATTATGCCTTTGGGTCCAGTTTGTAGACATGTGCTAAATGTTGCCCCCAGTCACTTCTTTGCTCGATTGCTCCCATAAAGCTTAGGATCGCGTCCTCACTTTGGAACTCGTCAACATGTATGACACTTGGTTGGTCCCAGTCTATGAGTTCAGGATGGCGGAGAGGGAGGTCAATGAAGAGGATGGAAAGTTGTTATAGGATAGCATTGCCTAGGAAGGTTTCATCATCAAAAACATCGTCATAATCTTTCACAATTTTCTCTTCCAGGATATCTTCGATGTCAGCAATTTTGCCTAGGGGTTAACAAGAGGAATAATTGATGAATTCATTGGTGCCCCCAATCGTGTTAGAGCCCATACCAAGGCCCAGGTGATTTTCTAGTTGGGAAGGTACAATGGTATCTTTCATCCCTTGCTCTTCATGACCAAGGCCACCTCCTTGATAATTCCATTTTTTTGTCACCAGTTTGTGTGTTGTGGGGTACTTATTCTTGAAGTAATTGAGCCGACTTGTGTCCTGGGGTGTGGATCCTTGTATATCCATTGATTGATGTTTGGTTCCATTTCCTAGCCAACCAAAATACCTTGTGATACAAAAGTGGTAGGACCAAATTGTAGTATCTTGGTTGTTTCTGATTTAGTTTTACTTAAATTAGGTCGGTGGCCTTGAGTGTGAGGATCAATGGGAAGTTCTCCAACTGCGAAGGCATAAGATAAAGTGTACTCACTGCATCCTCTATTGTTGATCTTGACCATGGACAAGGTGGAGGAGAGGATTGTCTCTACATCTGAATGGGTTCGAGATGAGCTGGCGATAGAGGAGCCAATATCAATCCTGGGACAACGAGTGGAGTGTGGAAAGGATGTCTTCAATGCATTGCAGTATGTGAAGGGCTTGGGATCTATGTGGATGGTGATCTTAGTGCCTTTGTATGGGAATTTGATGCATTGATGGTAGGTGGATGGGATGGCTTGCATAGAATGAATCCATGGGCGTCCGAGGAGGATGTTGTTGGGAAGGTCAAGATTAACAACATGACATAATGTTTCTTGGATAACGGGGCCCACTTGAATGGGTAAGATAATGGTGCCTTCAGAAGTATGCTCTAGGTTTTCATATGCTTTTATGGTGATGACATCATTTGTGATATCAGCCTCAGTGTAGCCCAACTATTTTATGAATTTTAGAGTACACAGAATTAGGGCCGATGCATTATCAATCATCACCCGTTTGATGGAAAAAATTTTAACCATGACAGTGATATGGAGTGGGAGATTGTGATCGGTTTCATCAGAGGGGATGTATGTTGGTCTAAAGGAGACCCCACAGGATGTAGATAGGTGTTTGACAAGGTTTTGGAACTCAGTGAGGTTGATGTCGCTAGGAACATGGGATTCTTGCAAAGCTTTATTAAGGATCTCTTGATAGGTGGGTGATGTGCGGAGAAGATCCAGAGTGGAAATTTGGGCTGGAGTATTCCCTAGGTGCTCCAAAATGTTATATTGGGTCCCAACAGATGGGGTGGGACCAGAACCTACAACTATTATCCTACCTCTATGAGTGGTGATTGCGCATTGATTATCGGCACCCCTGACATGGATAACATTAACAGAGGACTGGACTTGGGATATGCAGCCGATGAGATTATCGTAGTTGATATAATCATTGGTATAATATTTTCTGTCAGTGTTTTCTACTTGTTTACCCTTTCCTTGATTAGAGGACTGAGTAGGATTGCCTGGACCTGTACCAGAAGTGTGTTTAGGGAATGCATTCTGATAAATTTTTAGGCTTGCATTTGGCGATGATTGAGTAGGGGAATCCACTTCGATCTCCTTACGGTCAATGAGATCTTGCCTATAGTGCTTCAGTTTCATGCATTTGAGAGTGGTATGTGCCTTGACACAGTGGTATTCATAGTACTCATTGTCTTTATACCAATCAGGCTTAGGATTTGAGACATCAAATGGCTATGTTTTAGGATATATGACTTGGTTTGCTTGGACCAGCTTGCGGAAGATGACATCTATAGGTTCACCCAGAGGGGTAAACATGTGTTGTGGCTCATTTGAAGAGCGAGTTCTTTATTGTCCATGAGGGACTGAGATAGCATTTGTATGATTCATAGGACCTTGATAGTTGTGTTGATGGGCTGTCCCTAGAGGAGGATATATGGGCGTGCCTTGAGGGTGCATGTTTTGTTGATACTGTGGTTGAGGATACGTGAGAGCGGGTTATTGATACATGGGAGGAGGTTGTGGATACATTACTAGTGTTTGTTGATAAGTCTAGGTTGGCACATTAGGACTAGCTACCACAACCTGAACATGTTTGGTGTCAGTGGCTCCATCTGTGACCACGTTCTTGTTCTTGTTCTAGTATCATGATCGGTCATTGTTATGTTTATCAGGCTGGGATTCTTTGTAGTGTTTAATTGTACCTTCTGCTATGAGGCCTCGTTCAAGGTCCATACCTTTGATCCTGATATCATGATAAGTTTGTATATAATTCATGCGCATGTGATAAGCAAGCTTAGGATAAAGGTTGTTAATGAAAATCTTGATAAGATGTTGTTCTGGGGGTCGGTAAGACAACCTTGTAGTAAGCCCTTGCCAACGTTGAAGATAATCGGCCAGGCTCTCTCCCCCCTTTTTCTTGGAATTGCATAGGTCAAGGAGTGAGAGTTCATTTTCAACATTACGCACATATTGGGCCACAAACATTTTAGATAACTCTGCGAAAGTAGAGACTGTGTCGTAAGGGATTTTGTAAAACCACTAAAGGGTAGTGCCTCCCAAGCTTTTGGGAAATAGTCTCATGAGAAAGTTATCGCTATAGGCCACTTCTTGGCATGCCATGTAGAATTACTTTACGTGACTCACAGGATCACCCTTCCCTCGATATTTATCAAATTTTGGGGTCTCAAAGTGTTTGGGGAAGGGTACAGCAGTGATGGATCGGTCAAATAGATATGGACATACTTCGTCAAACTTGAATGTTTTGGCTTCTATCCCAGCTTTTAGCTCTTTGAGAGCATTCTTCATTTCCCCCCATTCAGGATTGAATTGCGGGTGAGGATTGTTGATCGTAATTGTAGGATTCCCTTGTGCCTGATATGGATCTAATGGTGAATATGGAGGACTTTGTGGGGGATATTGTGGTGTTTGATAGGGTGGTTGGTGGTCACTGTATACAGGTTGTTGTGGTGTAAATTGGGGTTGAGTGCAATACTGCAATGGAGGAGGTGTTGGTGTCTGATAAGATTGTTGCAACTGTTGGAAATATGCTTGTATTTGTTGCGGCGTTGGATAGGTGAGGTGAGTTTGTTGCACACCCACATAGGTGCTTTGTGGCAGAATGCCTCTAGTGAGAACTTGTTGTGGAGGGGGAATTGTTTGTGCTACAGCAGAAGACGGCATGGCTATGTAACTAGTGGGATGAGTTTGCTTTTTTTGCATGGGTTGGATAAAAGGACTAGCAAACTATTGCATTGGTTGTGCCATGAAGGGATTTGTCCCCTGTGTTTGTGGTTGCAGATGTTGTATATTTTGAAAAGTAGGTTGTGCAACTGTGAAGGGTTTGATTAGTTATTGTTGTGCTTGGGATGTGAATGGGTTGGTGATTTGGTGCTATTGGATAGATTGTTGTTGGATAGGTTGTTGTTGGATAGGTTGTTGTTGCTGCTATTGCTGTTGTGGTTAGATAGGTTGTTGTTGGATAGGTTGTTGTTGGATAGGTTGGATGGGAATTTGGGGTACGACGAAGGGATTCATGGATGGTTGCAGTATGGAGGGATTTAGGTTGAACAATGTTTGAGGTGGAACCATTGGCATTCATTGTGGTTGTGTTGTTGGTGGATCGGGAAAAGTGGACCCTTGCGAAAATAAGGGTTGGTTATAGGCATTGGTTGGCAGCATGCTTGTGGTGAAGAGAGGTAGAATAGGCATGGATACTTGGGTGCTTTGATGTTGTGAACTAGTTGTAGCACCTTGAATGGGTTGAGTAGGAATAGATGGAATAGTGGTTTTTTGTGTGCTAACTGGTTGTGGTGGTGGAAAGTTTGCAATGAATGTTGGGATTTCTTGCGAAAGAGGAGCAACTATGGCTTGCGGAGGTGTTTGCATAGTGACGGGGGGTATTGTTTGTGGTGCTGATGTGACATCAATGGGCAGGGATCCCGAGGTAGATGTTGTATGTATGATGGAAGGTGGAATGGAGGGATGAACTACTTGCGCAAGAAGAGTTCCCACTTGTAGGTCTCATTGAAGTGGATGAAAAACTTTGTTTCTAGTGGGATAAGGATGTTCCCATGGAAGTGCCATAGGTCATGTAACAAGTGTGGGTATAATCCAAGGTGGAAGTTGAAGCCCTTGTTGTTGGATTTCCAAGAGTACCTGGTTGTTGTTACGTCCACTCATGGCGTTTACCATGTTAAAAAGCACTAGATGATTGATAAAAGTTTCCACGGCACTTAGAGTGGGAGTTTCATTAGTGTCTACCCAGATATGTTTGACTTGATCATTGGGCTGAGGTGCATAAGTGACCATGGTGTTGGTGTTCTCAGTCATAGTATTAGATGAGCTAGCGGCAAGATTAGGATCCATGTTCTTCCTCTTCTTAAAGGCTTATGTGATAGGTGGTATGAAATGATTATGCTAAAGGGATATGAGATGCAAGGTGTATGCAAGGATGCACCTAGGAAACTAAGGATGATGATACTAGGATTAGGATGTACTTAAGATGATGAATGCGCTTCTATGAATTAAGGATGACTTGATGTATGCAAGGATCAAGGGTTGCTCTTCCTAATGTAGGATCAAATGGATGCGATTATCTACCTGAGACAGACTTGTGGTCTTTGGTGGACAATATTCTTTGTTAAATGCAAACCAACCTTTTGATCAAGGTGATGAGGTTGCAAAAGACAAAAAGGGATTATCCCAAAACAATGCTTAGTTTAAGGACATTCAAGGATGGGGTTTGATTAAGATGTAGGTTTTAGCAACTCAAAAGGGTATGCAATACCTAAGTGAGGTGTATGATCAAAGATGCTTTGGATGATGATTAGGATGATGCTAGGTTGATTAAGATTGATTTGATTAATGCAAGATCATGCTAGGATGAGTGTGTGATGTGTTCCTAAAGATGGTAACATAAGGAGGTCCTAAAATGCAAGCTAAGTGAGCTTAAGAAGAGTAGGAACTTGTGTTTGTTGTGGTAAACCAACTAGTCATATTGTTCAATTGCAACAAAAGTGGAGTTTAGGCAATATTTTCCCATGAAGCGAGCAACCTTGTTGTTATAGATCACTTTCTCAAATAGTTCTCATTTATGGATTTCTTGCTTGATGGAATTGACAATGTGTTGGTACTTGGTAGCCTCTTGGGTTGTGTTCTTTTGTTCTCTTTGCACGGGTGGTAACGGAGTTTTCACTTTCTTTTGTTTCTTGGAATCGGTCATGTCCTATAAGTAGATCTTGATCTTGGATGAATAGTTTGAGGTTCTTAGGACATATCCCATGAAAGACCAAAATGTTTCTTTTGATAATCTGGCAAAAAGCTTGATCATGTTCTGATTTTTCAATAGGATTGTTCTACGACAAGAACCAATTTCAACATAATCAAAACTGAAAAATAACAAGCATGCGTCTAAAAACAATCTGACAAGGGACAAAGCAACCTTGAAGGATACAAGCACGTGACAAATTTGAAAGCTGGATATTTTGTTTGTGTTTTGTATTTGGCCAATATTGTTCAAACACTTCAAGCACAAATCTACCTAAGGAATTGGCTTCAATGAAATATTATAGACCCATTGCTTGGTAGTCCGCCAGCTCACACAGTAGTGTCACCCTCGAAAGGGCACCTGTGTTTTTTCCTTTTTCCAGGTATTGTTGTCATGCTACGAAGATCTCTTTCGCAACACAATACCTTGGGACACATATGATGGGGATCTTGGGGGGAGATTCTTCCCTCCTCTCGCACTATAATAAGTCACCATTCAGAGGTGAATCGGGTAGCTTTTATGCCTAGAGTTTTTAGTGTTTCCGTTCAATTGTATCCTTTATGTCCATGCAAGCATGATTTAGGTGTATAGCCCCATAGAGCGTCTTGACAAAAGTGGTCACGTAAACGTGATTAAGGCCACGAGGCTGCACTTAAGTTAGACAAGAGCTGAGTATAAGCTCAGATGCCAACTGACTCCGGGGCCTTGACCCCAAGGAGTAAATTTGATTTACGTGAGTTGGAGTGGTGTGGCTTACACCTCATTCTCACGTGGGTCATTCCCAAGAGAATTTTTTCTCAACCGACAGGCCCAACTAAAGGATTAGCTTAGAATTAAATGGGATTGGTGACAAGAAGAGTCTGGATTTCTAATTTTCCCATAAGGGGAAAAGAGCATAAGCTCCTATCCAATATCATTTTCTCCACAAGCACGCAAGACAATTTGTTTGTTTCCAAAGATTTATTTGTTTAACACCAAGTAAATGTGTCTAGGTTTTTGATCTTCCCAAAAAAGGAAGAGAGCATAATCCCCTAACACTCACTTAGGATTAATCAAAATATCTTTCTAATTAAGTCTAAGTGCCTAGAAAAGATTACAAACATGATTGTTTGGTCGATTTGGATCAAGGCAACCTGCAAGACAACGTGAATAGTTTCAGTTTAGCATCTTTGACAAGCGATGTTGCAAAACAACTAGTTAGAAGTTTGAAGGATAATCTTTGACAACCGTTAGCACAAAAACCACTTAAAAAGTTGTGAGAAAACACAAAAAATAAAATTCTGCCAAAGTGCAAATGCTGGTTTAGGGCGTAGACACTGATTCTATATTTTGGTTCAAAAATGACAGTGACAGTGAAATAACCAGAAAACACCAAAGAAAGCAGAAACTTGTTATACTAGGCGCAGACGCTGATTCACAGAGTGCAAATGCTGATTCTGCGTAGACGCTAATTCTTCTGTCGTAGACGCTGGTTCATGAACCAGCATTTTCGTAGACGCTAATTTACCTGCAAACATGAAACGCAACAAAAAATGACACAACAAGTTATGTTTGCTTCTTAATTAGCTTCCAAACATGTCCAATAACCTATGCTGAAACTAATTAACCCCTTAAAAACCATTATTCCTTAATGATTTATCAAAAGAGTGTTCCTTTTAGTGAAATTTTTCCATTATGACTGCTTGTAAAACTGACTTCTGCTAAAAAAAGAATGACCAAATACTAAAAAGCAGTAGGAAACACAAATGAACTTGATAAATGAGCAACAGGGTTACTAAAGCTTCAAAAATTTTATATCAGGCGGAGGCGCCGATGCAGGTCAAAGACGCCGGTTCACAGAGACGTCGAACGGCGGTTGAGGAAGAACTGACATTTTTGCAAATGCCTCTGTGTGTATCTTGGAGACGCCAATCTGCATTTTTGACAAAATTTGAAAGAATTAGACAAGAAGTAAGAAGTTCTAGGGACGTGGGTCCCACCGGGCGTGCCAAAATGTGTATATGGAATCCTTCAACCTGTTGGGAGCAAGCTCAAACATGCAAATATTAGCGGGTTAGCACATGAATTATATCAAGAAAGCATGCAAGAGATCAAGCAAGCAACAAAAGACACCAAATAACATCAGATTAAGCTAAAAATGAGTAAACAAAGCACCCTATTCTACTCATTTTGATTTTCTTATTAGATTAGATGTGAGTGTGCTCTCTCAAACACACAAATACTATAGATCCCAATGCAAATGCAAGATTATGAGATCAAGAAGAAAGATTCAAGAGCTAGTATGAGGAACTAGTCTCAAATCTTCTTACAAGATGATAATCTAAGCTTATGAAAATGAAAATGAAATACATATGCTAATGTAAAAAATATGATTCATTCACCAATTAAGATCCTAGCATATGATTTCTAAGATGATTTAAACAATTGAAAGCATGAAACTAACATCTAAGAGAATTAGCATAAAAATGACTATGAAAACTCTAAGACAATTCTAGCATGATAACAATGCAAATTGAGAGATGAAAATATGAGAAGAGAAGGCCTCTATTTATAGAGTTTTTGGATAGAAGAAGAGGCTTGGATGAAGTGGCACTTATGTGGCATCCACATAAGAGCCACATAGGAGACACATGGCTTTGAAAAGATGGCCAATTTTGAGTCAAAATTGGCATTAATATTGAGTAGCTCAATA
>MU227141.1:4770457-4784998 GCA_018584345.1 Thuja plicata | reverse complement strand
TAAGAGCCACATAGGAGACACATGGCTTTGAAAAGATGGCCAATTTTGAGTCAAAATTGGCATTAATATTGAGTAGCTCAATATTTCAAATGAGGAGACAAAGTTGTAAGAAAGAATTTAAGAGGAACGGGTACCCATTTTGGAGAGAATTTCCCCATGTGGGTGAGCATTCCATTATCCTTAAAAAGGTTAGGAATCACCCATTAAACATAATTTAGAGGACAGTTAGGTGTGGAAGCATACTTATGAAAATGAGGTGATGGGAGTAGGGTAGGAATAAGGTAGGCTATAGGGTAGGATTAATAGGTTTCTAGCTAGGGTTTTAGGGTATTATTCAAATCAAATTTGAATAAATTGTGGTTTAGAAGAATTAGGAAAATGTAGGATTTTAATAAATATAAATTTATTAAAAAAGGAATTTCATGAGACAAAATGTATTTAAATAAAATACATTGGAATAGTATTTAAACTATGGATAAATGAAACTATTTAATTGATTAAATTAAATAGTTAGATGAAATAGGGAGAATAATATTAATATTTTTGGACGTCTACAACAAGTAACAATATAGTGCATCTTCAATAATGCTAATTTTGTCAATATGATCAATGTGTAATGGAACCGATGCATAATATAACTTTTCATAATGCATTTCCATACTTACTTGTGCAACTTAGTTGGGAATAGTGATGCCACCAGATCCATTGGATGGGGTGTCATCATTTGCATTGCTTTTTCCATCACCTTCAGTGTTTGTATCTTTTCTCCACGTCTTTTTTCTCATCTTCTTGATGTCATCAATGGTGTTTCCATTGGGATAAGTGCTTGTTTCTGTCAGTCAGTCTTTGCAATGTTTTATCACATGTCCAACCTTATGACAATGTAAACATGCCATACCTAGAATGGTCCATCCTCTTGGTCTTCTAGTCCATTTTCTCATATAGTTGGCAACAATATGACCATACCTTCCACATGTTGTATAGTTTATCCATGTGTTATAGTCCCAAACATATGAGTTACCAATTCTTGTTGGTTTATAGCCATTATCAAGTTCTTTCGATGTCCATGCTTTCTTGTTCTTTTTCCAACACTTCTGATGTGTATGTCCATTCATTTTGTAGGTAGGGTAGTACTTGTCCATGTAGGTTTCCTTCTTTGAAATTGTCTCCTTGGATCTGCATTCATGTGCCTTGTGTCCTTTCTTGTGACATTTATAACAATTACTAATGAAAGTAGATTGTGATTGAGGAATACTTTTCATTTTGTTTCTAAAAATGTTTCAGCTGTGTTCTGGTTTTCCACAGTGATTGCATGACATCTTCTTGGTTCTTGGAGTTATATAAGCATTCCTTTGACCTGATTGATTAGATGACTCTCCATTGTCGGTGTACCCTAGACCTGTGTAGTTGTTGACTCTTCTTTGTTTGTCAAGAAAATCATCCATTCTTTTATTTATATCTTCATCTTTCTTGATTAATTCATTGTGTTGATTCTGAATTTTGACTTCATGCTTTAGCTTTTCATTCTCTTCTCTTAGCTCACCGATGATCTATATTATTTCACTAAGTTCAGTATTTAATCTGTTTACCTCTTGACTCATAAGAATAATATGATTGGTAATCTCATGGTGATGATCAGTAATTCTTTGAATCTCTGATTCTTTTTCTTGTAGCTTCTCTGTGATTTTCCTTCTATCATCAATAGCTAATGTTCTCTCTGATTCATCTTTTCTTGTATCATTCATGACATCAATAATTTTTACCATCTGAGTCTCTTGACTGATTTGCAGCATCTTGATTTTCTTTGTCAGATGTAGATTGACCTCTTGTAGACTTGTGATCTCTTCTACTGATGTGTCTAATGCTTTTCTTGTTGTTGATTCAGCTGAGTTGAAGTAATCTGGGATCTCCTCTTCTTGATAATCTTTTTCATTAAGCCTAGATTCCATAATCTTTCTTTCATCAAGAAACTTTCTCATGCTCACTCTCGCCTCTTTGTACTGCTCATAGTAAATCTGAATTTGTAACTGCTCATTCTCAATAGTCTTGTCTAGTCTGTACATTTTCATTGTCTTGATCTTTTCTGTTAAGTCTTTTGTTAGTAATAACTGAGAGGGGGGGGTGAATCAGTGGCCTCAAAAATTTATCCTTCAAACTCAACCACCAATCTTTTAAACCTCAGATTATTATGTCCCTACAAGATGCATACCATGAAATACTAATAATGATTAACTATCTGTCAGTTTTCTCTGTCAATCCTTATTCTCTCTTGATTACCGATAAGCAGTATAACTATTTCTGAAACTCAGTAAATAAGTAGAGTATACCGATCAATCCAGAGTTAGCTATGTAAGATACAAAAAAGTAAATAAATGAATCATACACACATAAAACATGAATTTTTAACGTGAAAACCCTATTAAGGGAAAAACCACTAGGACCAGTACCCCAAATTTTCACTCTTCTGAAGTGAGCCCTGTTAGGAACCAACCCTGTTAAAGGTTACAAACACACTGTTAAGTGCGACCTTGTTAGAGGATTTTATACATAGAGGTTGTCACTTGGTATCAGGCATCTATTGCTACCATCCTTGAATCAGCCTCCTTCTTAGACTATCAATAGGTATCGGGAAATTCCAATACTACTTTCATGAATCAACCTTTTTGGCACTACTTGAGATGTACCTCAATATATAGAAGATTGTTAAGTCCTACTCGGTTAACAGACTTGATGCTTCAATGGTTAAACTGAAACACTATGACCTATTCATATTGCAACTTTGAATTTGAAGATTTTTAGATCTATTTAAGTACATTACCTCTCTGACCAATGTAGAAATTCAATCCTTTGTGCTCCATACTTTCTACTCTATGATGTTGTGCTCACTGTTCGTCGGTGTCTGTAGAATTCCTTAGCTCTTCCTTCAGCTTGTTTAATCAATATTGCATGAAGTTTTTCTTCATCAATTTCTCTTTAGAATCCTCTTTCTATTCACTCCCCTTAATCCCATTCATAAATGAATTAAGCTTGTCTCTTATATAGACATGATATTCATTGTTTCTTGATTCTTGATTCTTGATTCTTGGCATGAAAAACAATCCAGCCAATTAGATTTAAAGCATAACTCCAGATTTGACTTGTAGATATCTTCTTGCCAATTGTAAAAATCATCTTTAAATCAATCACTTATCTCTGGTTGAATAAAATAAAGTAGACAACCAATTAAGTCTATCTTTAGCTCTGTCAGCTAGATATTTTGTCATTTTTTGAACTTTTTGTTCCGTCGGTCACCATTGCAGTTAGTTTCCGGTGACAACTGATAGTTCCATCGGTGAGACTCTAGTTAGCTTCATGATCTCCGTCCATTAGGAATCATTGGAATTTTACTTGTTGGGCAACCTTCTGACTTTGCTCATTGGGCATCCTGTGGTTTTGCTTTGTCGGGCAACACTATACTTCTGATTTTCAGGTATCACTGTGACTCTTCTTCTTTTCTTTGACCATCGGTGTGCACTCCGTTAGTGTTGTTTTTCACTTAGTGAGTACTTGACTTTTATGCATTGTTGAAAGCATAACTTTTGTTCCTTTGATTCTCTGAATTCTTTGGCATTATGTACATGATCGTACAGATGATATCAAGTTGACATCAATGAAAATACAATACATTAACTGATTTAATGTCTTGCATTATCTTCAACTTAACATTGTCAAACATTCAATCAGTTACATGTCATCAATCTCTCCCTTTATCATTGATGGAAACATACTATATTATCACACTATACTATATCTAATACAATATGAAATACGACAGTTGAGATTCATCAAACTACCAATCTTTTTTTTTATAACTGATAAATGTCTGACCATTCATAAGCTTTGTTTTAGCTTAGATTTGATTCTTGCAGCTCTCTCTTTTCTGATGTGTTGAGTTCTCTCCTTGTGTCAATTTCTCTCCCTTGACTATTTTTTCTCTTTTGATGTCTTTTTCTCTTATCAGCAACTCTCCCTTTGTATAATCTTTCCATACAATTTCTCTCCATAAGGATATAATCTCTCCCTGTTGGAGTAATGTGATAATGGATAATCTCTTTCCCTTTCTAGAAAGATCTGATAATATGGATAATTTCTCTCCCTTTTACAACAATGCCACACAATTATCTTACAAATATATGACATTCATGTCAAACAATCATTTCTCTCCATCCATAATATATTCTTTGAATTTCTCTTATCCATCAGCAATATGCTCTGGTGCTCGGTGAAGATATATACCTATCTGTATATAGATGTATCTTTTAAGTTCATCTCTTTGCTTGCATCAACTTACTGATATTCTAATAGTATGTAGGTTGATGTAGCCTTCTAGTCATTTTACTGACTGGTAGACAAGGGTTTGACCCCTAGTCTCTTTCTCAAGTATTCAAATGTGTCCTTAGGTAGTGGCTTGGTGAAGATATCAACTAAATTTTCTTTGGATTGCACATACTCAAGTGTCACTTCCTTTGCTTGAACTTGTTCTCTCAAATAATGATACTTGATGGCAATGTGTTTGGTCTTAGCATGCATGACTAGATTCTTAGAAATGTTTATTGTACTGGTGTTATCATAATAGATACTTACTGGTTCTAAGATTTTCATATCCATAACTTCCAGTAACTGTTTGATCCATGCAATATTTGAGCAATTTGTAGCAGCAACAACATACTCTGCTTCTATAGTAGACTGAGAGATGCATCCTTGCTTCTTGCTAATCCATGTGAGAAGTTTGTCACCCATAAAGAATGATCCTCTAGTTGTTCTCTTTCGTTCATCAAGATTTTCAGCCCAATCAGCGTCGGTAAACACCTTAAGTTCAAATTTGCCTACTCTTCTATACCATAAGCCATATTCCTGCTGCATGTGCAAAATCTGGTCTAGTGTGTACAACATACATGAGTTTTCCAATCATTGATTTGTTCAAAGTCTGATTTACCTCTGTTGTCTTGTCCTTATTTGTCAGCTTACATCCAGTAGCCATCGGTGTTCCAACTAGTTTGCAATATTCCATCTTGAATATTTTCAGGACCTCTTTAATGTATTTGGACTCTGTAGTGAAAATACCTTCACTTTGTTGAATGATCTGTAGACCAAGAAAGAAATTGATCTCTCCAAGCATAAATATCTCAAACTATTTTCTCATCTCATTAGAAAATGATTTGCATAGCATATCATTGCCTCTAAATATGATGTCATCAACAAATATTTCAGCAATCAAAGTGTTAGCATCAGTATCTTCCTTCAAATAAAGATTACTGTTTTCACTAGTCCTTACTGTTAGAGTAATAGATATATTTGAATTTATAATTAAATCATTTTGGTTTAATTAATTAAGTCCTCTATTATTCTATTTCACTTAAGCTTACTCAATTTAAGTGAATAATAATTAATATTTATATTAATTATTATTCCTCAACCTAGCTTTGTGTGGCTTTAGGGTTTCCATCCTTATAAGCCACTTTTGTAATTATTTGTTCATTCTCTCTTAATACAATTTGAGCTCTGACACTTTTGAGCACAAGAGGGTTTTGCTTTTTCCATATTTTTGCTTCATTCTTTGTGATAGGTATTGTGAATGCAGCTGGATCTTGGAGTTGAATCTGATATTTTATCAGTTTCTACATGGTATTAGAGTCTTGCTATTGTGGCTTGTTTGAGTTTTGTTGAAGCAAGCTCTTCACATCCCGAGGGTTTGAAGCTGTCAGATCATTTTTGGATTTTGTTTATTGGTTTTGGGGGGTCTCTATTTTTTGGAGCATTTTGGACCAAAACCAACCTCACGATTGAGTCTGGAAGGCCCAAAAACCCTAGGATTCATATAAAACATGTCTGATTTAGACACCGGAGCATCTGACAAATTTTTCTTGGCCTACTAGGGTCATACGGGCATGATTTTCAATGCAAAAATTTAAAAAAATTAAAAATGCAGCATTTTTTAGCGTAGACAGAGCACAACCGGGGCGTGCCACCCTGGTGCCACCCTGCCACCGTCGCTGCCCTGCCCGACCCGGCCCGCGCCCGACCCACCTGCCAACACGTCGCCCACCGGTCGCCGCAGCACCACCGGCGGTGCTATGTAGTGGAGCCACCCAGGGGCCGCCACTGCACCACTGGCCAGCCACCTCTGCACAGGGCTGACGTCATCAGTGACTTCAGCAGTCAGAAAAAAATTTCTGACAGTTTTTCAAAAATTTTCGGCAGGTTTCAGTTTTTTCTAGCAACTGAAATTTTTTTCTGACAAGTAGCGACGGGCGTCAAATTTTGCTCGTAGACGGGTGATGGTCATTTGGAAGTCAAATTTTTTCCCGTGTCTATGTTTTTCCAACGAGTGGTTTTTCGGAGGGGCACTTGGTTTTTTGGTCGTAACTTGAGCATATGGTGTCCATTTTTGAAAAATGAAATATTGCCGGAAAGGTGTTTCCAAGCCAGATGTGTTGATACTGGTTTTGATCACTGGTTCCACCAGTTAAGCTTCTTTTTTTGGCATCAAAGTGGAGGCTTTATTTTCCTCCTTGTCTGCATTCAGAAACTCAGGTTTTTCTCTAGTTCTTTATGTTTTTTGCTTCATCTTGTGGTGTACGGGAGTGAGTTTGATATTTTGTGGGGGGTGCATATTTCTTTCTGCATTTTCAATTCAGAGAGACCCTTCTACTTTTGTCTTATTCTCTCAATTTTGGACACATCCATTGTCATTCTGACTCTACATAACTACCACACATGGAAGCCACAAATGACTAACTCCTCATGTCACGAGGTTTATGGTCCTGCCTGGATATAATTTAGCCAGTTCTTCAGAGGCCTTATGAGGCTCTTATGCATATAAATAGGATGGATGAGGCAATGGGCCTCATTGCTATGAATATTTCAGATGGCTTGTTGTTCCACCTGGATGGTCTGACCACACCCAGGGATATGTGGGACAAGTTTTCCACCTTGTTTGGCACCATGAATCAGTTTAGAATTCTCCAGATAGATGCAGAGTTAACCTCCTTGGTACCTGAATCATTCACCAGCATTAAGGACTTCTTGATGAAGTTCAAGTCTCTTCATTCTATTTTACCGGTTGCTGGCAAGACAAAGTCAGATGATGAGTGTATCTTTCTGATACTCTCAAAGCTTCGTGGCCCTTATAAGATTTTCACTTCTACCTTCTACTCCACTATGGATGCACTAGGTGCACATCATGTTATGCCCTCTTTTGAGACCTTTTGTGACAGGTTAACTCGTGAGCAGTCCAAGCTTAGTCAGATGGATTCTCTTATAGGTTCACAGTCATAGGCATTGCTTGCCAAGTCATCTCAAGATACACAGAAGCCGAAGCCAAAGCAGATATTTGATTCCTCTTCTCAACACTCTACTGGCCCACCATCTTCTTCTAAGAAGGAGAAATAGAAGACTCAGAACCCCACATGTTCATATTGTCAGAAGGGGTCCCATGATGAGTCACAGTGTTTTCAGAAGAGATTTGATGGCTATGAGAAACAGATTGCAGATTTGCAAGCTCTCCTTTAGAAGAGCACTATTTCCTCTCCATCCTCACAAGGGTCTGCTTTTTAGTCTTTTGCCTCATCTTCGACATCTCGACAGGATTTTGGACATGGTCATGCATTATGATCTTCCGTTGTATCCCCTTCACAGGTCCCTTGGATACTTGATTTAGGTGCTTATCACCATATGGCATCTTCTCCGAAGATCTTCTCTTCCATTGAGGCTTCTCCTATTCCCCACATTCTCATGGGGAATAACACTATTATACCAATTTGCGAGAAAGGTTATGTATGCATTCAGGATGGCACATTCAATGATGTATTGTATGTTCCATCTCTGTCTGCAAACCTTCTCTTGATTTACCAGATTACATACAGTAGATTAGGGAAGACAATTGAGTTCATGCCAGATTTAGTCTTCATTCAGGATAGTGTGACAGGTGGCATTTTTTCTATAGGGACAGTTGATTATTCCACCCGTCTCTACACCTTCACACATTTTGGTCCACCATATCCATTATCAGAGCTCAGCTCTCCTCTTCTGCGAGAGCATCATGTGGTGCAGTCAGGTCACTTGAACCTCTGTGTTGTTCCTGAGACTACTGTTGTGACTGCCACACCACATCTTACTGAGGTTCTTTCTCTTTAGCAGAACTCTTCTTCAGCACTGCTAGACCCTCCAGCTTCATTCATCGAGCCACCAGGTGCAGTTGTTGAGGATTCTATAGAGGACACTCTTCTCCTCTCTCATGAGAGTGTCAACACACCTGTCATACCACTTGCATTGGGGATTCTATTTCAGGATCCTCGTGTCTTCTCATTTGAGCATCAGCTCGGCCTTCCAGTGACACCTCATCTTTCGAGGTCACCTCTTTAGTGCTCACTTCCTTTCACTCCTTTGTATTGGAGTCATGGTGGTTTGTTCATTGATCCAGGGGTTCTTTCATTCTGGGTTGGCTTTGGAGCCTCTACCCTCTCTCACAGGGGGGTACGCATTGTACTTATGGCTTTGAGAGAGTCTCTTGAAGTCATTCTTTTTGTCTTTGCTTGCTTTTTCATCTTTTTTTGGAGAGGAGTTTTTCCCACTGGGTTTTCTCCTTTACTCTGGTTTACAGATATTTTCTTGTATTAGGTACCTGATCAGGCCTTGTTGCTGGGACCTTTCTTTTTCCTACTTTCTTAGCTGTGCTAGGTTAGCTTCCTCCTGAGCTATGCTTAAGGGGGGGTGTTAGAGTAATAGATATATTTGACTTTATAATTAAATCATTTTGGTTTAATTAATTAAGTCCTCTATTATTCTATTTCACTTAAGCTTACTCCTTTTAAGTGAATAATAATTAATACTTACATTAATTATTATTCCTCAACCTAGCTTTGTGTGGCTTTAGGGTTTCCATCCTTATAAGCTACTTTTGTAATTATTTATTCATTCTCTTTAAATACAATTTGAGCTCTGACATTTTTGATCACAAGAGGGTTTTTCTTTTTCCATATTTTTGCTTCATTCTTTGTGACAGGTATTGTGCATGCAGCTGGATCTTGGAGTTGAATCTGATATTTCATCAGTTTCTACACTTACAAATCCAATAATTATAAGATAGAAATGAATTCATTCATACCAGGCTCTAGGAGCTTGTTTTAATCCATAAAAGGCTTTATGAAGTCTACATACCATGTTTCTCTTGTCTGGATCTACAAACCCTTATGGTTGCTCAATGTATACTTCTTCTTCAAGTATTTCATTTAGGAATGTTGACATGACATACATCTGGTATACCTTGAATCCTTTGAATGCAGCATAAGCAAGTATTATTATTACACCTTCTAGCCTAGCAATGGGTGCAAAGGTTTCTCCATAGTCAATACCTTCCTCTTGTGCATACCCCTTTCATACTAGTCTTTCTTTGTTTCTTGCGACTTCTCCATTCACATTCAGCTTATTCCTGAATATCCATTTAGTACCGATGACATTCTTGTCATCTGGCCTTGGCACAAGTGACCATGTCTTGTTCTTTTCATTCTGCTCAATCTCGTCATTCATATCACTTATCCATTTTTTATTATCAAGTGCAGCATTGAGATATTTTGGCTCAAATTCACAAATTAAACAACTTGAGTTTAAATACTTACTTCTTGTTCTTGTACCAACTTTCTTATCTCCTATGATCTGGATCTTTGGATGGTTCCTTCTTACATATCTTGCAAGTACAAGTACAACTCTTTGTCTATCAGCTTGATCATCATTTTGTCCTTCATTTGTTCTTCATCAACTTGCACATTATTTTGATCATTATCTTGACCATCGGTATTTGCAGCTTGACCGTCGGTTACAACATTTTGTTGCTCGAGAATTAAGCGTTGTTGCTTAGGTAGAATGTTGGGTTCTTCATAGTATACAAACTTGTTGCAGTCCTCTGGTTCTTTTGTGCTTTCCAGCTCATTCTTTTCTGCAAATTCATCTATCTTTACATTCGCACTTTCAACAATTTTGTTAGAGGCCTTAATAAGACATTTATAAGCCTTGATTTTGGTGGAATACCCTAGAAAGATACCTTCATCACTCTTGGCATCAAGCTTTCCATTTCTATCATCCTTTAAGATATAACATTGACTACCAAAGATTTTGAAGTAACTTACATTGGGTGTTTTACCATACCATAGCTCATAGGGTGTCTTCTTTATGTCCTTTAATTGTACTATATTTAATGTGTATATAGTAGTACTGACAACTTCCCTCCAGAAGATTTGGCTAATGCCTTTCTCTATCATCGGTTTTCTAATACAATCAACTATTGATTTATTCCTTCTCTCAGCAATTCCATTTTGTTGTGGTGTTCTTGGTGCAGAAACTTGTCTTTTTATACCATGCTCATTACAAAAATTAGTGAATTCATCTGATATAAACTCTCCTCCTCTATCTGATCTTAAGCATTTCAAATCCTTACCACTTTGTTTCTCTACCATGGCCTTATACCATTTAAACATCTTGAATGCTTCAAATTTATCTTTTAGAAACATAAAAGTCATCATTCTAGAGTAATCATCAACAAAGAGAATAAAATATCTATCTCCATAATAAATCTTTGTCCTCATTGGTCCACATAGATCAGTATGGACTAATTCAAGAACATCATCAGATGTATGGGTTTTAATTTTGAAACTAGACTTTGTCATTTTACCTTTTTGACAATTCTTGCACATGATGTTGTCGGGCTTTGTCATCGTCGGTAAGCCTCTTACATTTCTCCTTCTACTTATTTTCATCACGTTGTCAAAATTCACATGACACAATCTTTTGTGCCACAACCATGTCTTTGTTTCTAGTCATTAAGAAAGTGGTGTTAGTATCATTCAGATAGAATAAGTTACCATTAGTTTGTTCACCGGTACCAATCAATCTTCCTGATTCATTGAAGATCTTTGCCTTCTTATTCTCAAATGCTACTTTGTGACCTAAATTATTCAGTTGAGAAACACTCAACCGATTATAATTCAATCCTTTTACCCAATAAGCATTTTCACATTTAATCAAGTTATTCAACATTATAGTTCCTTTACCTTCAACTGGACAAGGTGTATCATTACTCATTCTTACTGTACCACCATTATAATACTCAAAAGTGTTAAACTTTTCTTTATCACCTTTCATCTTCATCTGAATCATCTTTCACAGCCACAAACACCATCTCAATGTCTTCATCAGTTTCGGTGTCAGTATCTTCATCTTTGCAAGCAGCTAGGTAGCTGTCTTTCTTTCCTTTATCCTTGTAGTCTCAGGTATCTCTTCTTTCTGATTTTTAGTAACTTCTGTAATCTTTGTTATCACCTTTGTCAGATTTCTTCTTAAAAGATATGTCATTAATTTTGTCATATTTTCTTTTGTTAGGACATCTTGTAGCAAAGTGTCCAATCTCTTTACAATTAAAGCATACAAGTGGTAACTTGCCTTTGTATTTACCTTTGCCTCTTTGCGTTCTTCTAGCCATAAGTGCTTCTATTTCATCTAGATCTTCTTCTTCACTTTCACTTTCACTCTCTCTTTTAGATGTGTGTCTATGACTTGATTTGCTTATTTTCATAGAAGACTTAAATGCAGACTCTAAGTTTAGTAAGATACTATTATCAAAGTTATTCATCTCAAATGAAATCAGTCTACCAATTAAACTATCAAGAGTAACTGTATTGTTTGCTACTGCTCTCATTTCTTGAATGGCAGAAACTCTAATAGCATATACAGGCAGTAAGGTTCTGAAGATTTTACTTACCACTATCTCTTCTTCAAGTGTAGCTCCAACTCCTCATATAGCATTGACTACTTCTTTGATTCTTGTGTTGTACTGTGTGATGTTTTCTCCCTCTTTCATTCTAAGATCATCAAAATTTCCTCTAAGGTTTTCTTCTTTGGCTCTCAGAACATTTGTATCACCTCCATGTACAAGCTTTAGTTTGTCTCACATCTTCTTTGTAGTTTTTCAATCTTTGACATCTTCAAATTCAGCATCAAAGAGTGAGGAAGAAAGCTCTATGACCATGCAGTTGTGCTCATGCTTCTCTCTCAATTGATCTACTGTCAATACTCCTGTGGGAAATAGATATTCAGTATCTAGGAATTGAGTAACATCATTACCAATACCTGATAAGTGGAGTCTTATCTTTCTTTTTCATGAAGCAAAGTTGTCTTTGTTCAACTTAGGCACATCTCATCTGTTCATCTTGTGATCTTGACTTAGGTCTTGAAACCTTCCTTTCTCAGCACACAAGCTCTGATACCAATTATTAGTAATAACTGAGAGGGGGGGTGAAACAGTGGCCTCAAAAATTTATCCTTCAAAATTAACCACCAATCTTTTAGACCTCAGATGATTATGTCCCTACAAGATGCATGCCATGAAATACTAATAATGATTAACTGTCTATCAGTTTTCTCTGTCAATCCTTATTCTCTCTTGATTACCGATAAGCAGTATAACTATTTACTAAAACTCAGTAAATAAGTAGAGTATACCGATCAATCCAAATTTAGCTATGTAAGATACAAAACAGTAAAGAAATGAATCATACACACATAAAACATGAATTTTTAACGTGGAAACCCTGTTAAGAAAAAAACCACTGGGACCGATACCCCAAATTTTCACTCTTCTGAAGTGAGCCCTGTTAGGAGCCAACCCTATTAAAGGTTACAAACACACTATTAAGTGCAACCTTGTTAGAGGATTTTATATATAGAGGTTGTCACTTAGTATCAGGCATCTATTGCTACCATCTGTGAATCAGCCTCCTTCTTAGACTGTCAATAGGTATCAGGCAAGTCCAATGCTACTTTCATGAATCAACCTTTTTGGCACTCCTTGAGATGTACCTCAATATATAGAAGACTATTAAGTCCTACTAGGTTAAGAGACTTGATGCTTCAATGGTTAAAATGAAACACTATGACCTATTCATATTGCAACTTTGAATTTGCATATTTTCATATCTATTTAATTAAATTATCTCTCTGACCAATTTATCAATTCAATTCTTTGTGCTCCATACTTTCTGCTCTGTGATGTTGTGCTCATTGTTCATCGGTGTCTACAGAATTCCTTAGCTCTTCCTTTAGCTTGTTTGATCAGTACTACATGAAGTTGTTCTTCATTAGTTTCTCTTCAACATCCTCTTTCTCTTCACTCCCCTTAATCCCATTCGTAAATGAATTAAGCTTATCTCTTATATAGACATGATATTCATTGTTTCTTGATTCTTGATTCTTGATTCTTTGGGTGAAAAACAATCCAGCCAATTAGATTTAAAGCATAACTCCTAATTTTTATTGTAGATATCTTCTTGCCAACTATACAAATCATCTTTAAATCAATCACTTATCTCTAGTCGAATAAAACAAAGTAGACAACCAGTTAAATCTATCTTTAGCTTTGCCAGCTAGATATTTTGTCATTTTCTGAACTCTCTGTTTCGTCGGTCACCATTGCAGTTAGTTGTCGGTGACAACTGACAGTTCCATCGGTGAGACTCCAGTTAGCTTCATGATCTCTATCTGTCGAGCATCATCAGAATTTTACTCATCGGGCAACCTTCTAAATTTTCTCGTCAGGCAACCTTTTAACTTTTCTCGTTGGGCATCCTGTGGTTTTGCTTCGTCAGGCAATACTATACTTCTGATCATCGGGTATCACTGTGACTATTCTTCTTTTCTCTGACCATCGGTGTGCACTTTGTCGGTGTTTTTTGTCACTTAGTGAATACTTGACTTTTATGCATTGCTGAAAGCATAACCTTTGTTCCTTTGATTATGTGAAGTCTTTGGCATTATGTACATGACCGTACAGATGATATCAAGTTGACATCAATGACAATACAATACATTAATTGATTTAATGTCTTGCATTATCTTCAACTTAACAATGGCAAACATTCAATCAGTTACATGTCATCATCTTTAAGCTTTTCAAGAGAGAGACTTGGCTTTGATACCAATTGTTGGAATCACTGGAATGATGTACTGAGAGGGGAGGGGTGAATCAATACCTCTAAATTTTTTATGTAATTAGCCCATTAACCTTTGTGTCATCAGATTTGTATATTCATATTTCTTTATGTATGTGAAATCATAACATAAGTTCTTTACATGTGTAAACATTCAAGAAACATACATGAAAGTAAATAACACATAACACAAGATATGATATCATAGAAAACTCATGTTAGGAAGTAAAAACTGCGGTGGGGATGTCACCCACAAAACTTCACTATCTGCAGATAAGAAGGGAGCTGGTTAAGTCTTACAATTTGATCACTTCTGATGATCTAACCTATTAGGAGTATTAGAGTGGAGATCTGTTAGGATCTACTTCATTCGAAGCTTTAGCAACGTCGTTAAGTGTACACTTTGTTAAGAGATTTGTCAAGAACTATTAAGTCCACCTTCTACTAAAGGATTTCTGGTGTGATGCACTTGTTAGAATGCAACTACATTATAAATGTTGATCTGATAGTATATGCAATCTCTAAT
>MU227141.1:4748511-4760581 GCA_018584345.1 Thuja plicata | reverse complement strand
TTGAGACTTGACCTGAAGAAGATCCAGAAAACCCTAATTACTTTTTGTTGTTTGTGAATGAGCCGTAACTTTCTGAAGCCCACACAGATCTCCACGATCATGAATAAGAAAGTTCAGAAATGAACAATGGGGAGCCATTAAAGGGATGCTTTTATCATCCAGCTAGGTGTTTGGGAAACATGGGTGCCCACATAACACAAGTTGTTCCCTCTGACGAAGGGAATGCCTGCGTAAAAAAAGGCTTCTTCTCTCGCCCTTTAAGACTGCTAGAAAATATCGGCACGCAATAATTGACTCCATTATCTTATTCTTCCAACTACATTGAAGTCATGTTTTCTTTGCTTTTGTTTTCGACATGCTTTATGTCGGTCGTTGAAAAAGTTTATTTTGGACATGCTTATGTTAGTTGTTGAAAGTTTAATGTATTTCTTTATTACTACTTTTTTGTATTCAATAAAGCATTTTTTTCTATTAGTAGTCGTTATAGCTAACTTCGTTCACTCACACAATCTAAATTATATATCGAACTTTGACATTTTTTTTCTATCTTCATAAACGACTTAGCTGCTTAAGAAATATTTTATAGCTTTTCGGTAGTAACGACACTCTTTGTAGAGTTTGTTAAGGGCGGAAGGATCAAAAAATGGTCATTTCAAAGTGTCACCCAATATTTGCTTAAAAATGCCTCAATAATCGTGCACTCAAAATTCTTACTACTTATGGACAAATGTCTCAGTAGTGGTGCACAAATGTCCTACTAGTGGTGCACAAATGGGCCAATTATGAACCAAAAATGCTAAAAATGATAAGCTATTGGTACATGTGAAACTTATTAATGGGCTTTTAGTTATCATTTTTATGGCTCCTTTAAAATTAGTGATTGAGGGGTTGGGTTCACATAAAATGCATTCTTATTGGAACACACTCAACTACTAGGGGAAAAGACCTAGTAGCTGCCCAGGCTAACTTCGCACACCTAGAACTCCTAAACCGTAAGTCAGATTTTGCCAAAAAAATTTGGTGTACCTCCGTACATGAGTGAAGTGCTTAAAGCTAATGTTTTGACTTTTGGGTATTCACGGATCTCTCTATAGAGATCGTGGGGTGCAAAGTGGTCCAAAAGTGTCATTTCAAAACGCTCGCTCTATACCCGCTATGTTCTTCACCAATAGTTGTTCACTCAAAAATATCAGTACTTGTGGCCAAATGTCCTCGTAGTCGTAATAAAATGTCCCAATAGTGGTGCAGAAATGGGCCAATTACCAACAAAAAAGCTAAAAAATGATCGGTTATTAGTACATGTGTGATTGACTATTGGTACATGTGTTATCATATTTTGGACTCTTTAATATTAGTAATTGGGGGATCAAAGGGGACGGTTATTAGACCCCCTAACAGTTACTAGGTCATTTCCCCTAGTGCTCTTCCCCTAATTGGAAAGTTTATTTTTCATTGTTAGAATATTTTTAATGATTCTAATCCTATTTCACTTTCTACTATTTTAGTTCTTGTTGTATATTGATCTTGTTTCTTGTTTTTCTTATAAAAAATTACCTTTTTAGGCTTAGAAATGCTCGACTTTGGAGCCCAACTTTTTCGACCTAATTTTTATTACAGATATGTTGAATATAGACATCTTATTAAGTATGTTTTGTTTTACTTTAAAATTGTTTATTTTATTCTAATTTCAAATGTTTACTTTATTTTATTTGTAATACAATTGTTTATTAATATGTAATTTTCAATTTTACTTTCACAAAATTCATCATTCATTATTTCAATTATTCTTTTTATTTTATTTTGCTTTGAAAGTCTAATAAATAATATATATTTGTGACACGAAAATAACTAGAAAGAGCATGAAATATAACGCTACAAAACCCAAATTCCAATTCGATTATCCTAACCAAATCAATAGAGAGTAAAAAATGAATGCAAAATCATGAAATTAAATCAAGCCCATTGCATTCAAGACAAAATTGCAAAGGAGCAATTGAAGCCCATTGCATTCAAGACAAAATTGCAAAGGAGCAATTGAAGTTCTTTTATGGTGATTGGGGGAATATTCCAACTCTTTAGGGAGCAAATGCTTTCCTTAACATGTGTTAGTGTCTTTGTATTCTTGTTGCATATTTGTTGTTTTTGTCAGCTTCAGTTTTTGTATTGAGATTTGAACTCAACGACATGTAAGTACTTGCAACATGACTTTAGTGTTAATATAACCTAAGTTTGTTTTCCTTTCTTAATATTTTATTTATCTTAACCTCATTATTTACTTTGTAACAAGAAAATTACCCATATTTTTCTTTTATATAATAAAAACGTCCTTTAGACATTTTTATTATATAAAAGAAAAATATGGGTAATTTTCTTTAAGTTTTAGGTTGTATGGGCTATGACTGGAGGTTTTCTTGGTTCTTTCCTTCCCGTATGTTTTTGAACCAAGTCTGATATACTGACTTCGGCCCCTTATTCATAAAAAAAAAAACGTCCTTAAGAAGCTCTTTTATTTCCTTCGAATATTTCTTTTTAATCTACTATTCTTTATTTTTTATGTCATTTGATATATATCAAATAAAATTATACTCTTCCAAATAAAATTATAAATATCTATATTAAAAAATCAAAATAATATAGTAATTAGATGCCTCATACATAAAAATTATATGATTAGATGCCTCATTCATTGATGATAAAGAATATGGAGTAATTCCATTAGCTACAAACCACTACCAAACTCCATTCTATTCTATAGATGTTGTAAATAATAAGCATACCAGAGATTCTCCTCGGCTTATGCTTTCAAATAATGAAGCCATCATTTTCTTGACTGAGACCAGCGTGGACATCATCAGAAAGAGGCCTTGTCCTTCATATCATCTCAAAACAAACATTTGATATGTTTTTTGGAAGTTTGTATTGGAACAAATTATTGACGAGCTCATATTTTTTTCAATCTGCTGAAAGGAATGGCTCTGCACCAGAGAATTTGCCACTTGAGAGAAGGAACAGATTCAAAGCTGCCGTAAATTTGCCAGTCTCACTTTTTCATGTAAAGCTTTTTCTGTTTTATTTGGTATAGTGTAGCATTGGCTGATTGTTTTGAATTCCTCATTGTGCCAGGCTTCTTTCGGACGTTCCAAGCGACATTTCTGTAGAAGCGGGGGAAAATACGTTTGCTCTTCACAAAGTAAATCTCTATCGATTGATCTATTTTCTTTAAACTACTTTTACAGAATTTCTTGAGTTCTTAAGAAATTTTCATATTTCATCATAAATTTCATTATAGGTTAGCTCTATGATTTCTGAATTTGATAATGTAAATAATTTTTTCACAATGTTTCATATTACTTAATGATCAACAATTTTTTCGTATCATACTTAATGATCAACAGTTTTTTCATAATATTTTGTATGATCAATTTTCTTACATCATAAAACATGATCTAAGAAATATTGATAAGAAATTATTTACATAAATCTTTGAACTATCTTAAAGCAAATCATGTAAATGAGTTTGTATAGGGACTGTGTTTTTCACTTACCTTCTTCCTTGCTTTGCATGTCAGAGCTGTTTAGGCTTATTTGTTGAAAATTCGTTTGATTGAGAATCTTTGGCTTAATTTTCAAAATTTTAGGTTCTGGGTGCTCATCTAAGAGCCCCTTTCTTCTTCCCTGTTGTACTTTCTCCAGCCCCTGTAGATTAGTTCAGTCTCCCATTTTTAATCATTTATAATTCCTAAATCTGTTCAAGTCAGTGTACTGTTTTCTCTGTGAGTTGATTTCATTTTGTCCTAAGAAAGCGTTCGTAAAGAAATCAGTTCCAACCAGTGTACTATGTTCTCTGAGTGGATTTCCTTTTTTCTTCCATAGAAATCCTTGATTTGACAGTAAAGATATCGATTCAAATCAGTGTAATATTTATTCTAAAAGTAGACTTCATTAATATTTTTTCTCTGAGTGGATTTCATTTCTGTCCTGAAAAAGCCTTCTGGAGTTGTATTTTGACTTATAATTTAGCAGGCATATTTTGATGCAGTGATACCTATTATTCTTGGTTTCGATTGAACTCTCTAATGTCCTAAATGTGTTCAAATCAGTGTGCTGTTTTCTCCGTGTGTAGATTTCATATTTGTCCTAAGAAAACCTTCGTACAGAAATGAGTTCAAATCAGTGTACTATTTTCTCTGTGAGTGGATCTCCTTTTTTCTTCCTAATAAAGCTTGATTTGTCTTGTTCTGGAAGTTGTATTTTGACTTTTAATTTAGCAGGCATCTTTTGATGCTGTTGATGATAGATCACAAAATGCTATATAACACAATGGAAATAAAATATCAATTGAAATCAGTGTACTATTTTTGCTAAAAGTCGATTTCATTTAATATTTTCTCTCTGACTGGATTTCATTTTTGTCCTGAAAAAGCCTTCTGGGAGTTGTATTTTGACTTATAATTTAGCAGGCACACTTTGATGCAGTCGATGTTGTTTCTGGTCTTGATTGAACTCTAACGTCTTATGTTGTTTCTGGTCTTGATTGAACTCTAACGTCTTATGTTGTTTCTGATCTCGATTGAACTCTCTAATGCTTATGATAGATCAGAAGAGCTCTGTAATGCTTATGATAGATCAGAAGAGCTCTGTAATGCTACAAATTTCACAACCAGTCTCATGAATTGTGAAAATCTTTCCCATATTGATGCTAAAATCTCTCATGAATTGTGAAAATCAGTGAAAATCTGATAACATTAATATTTGTTGCGTTGCAGTTTCCTCTGGTATCCAAAAGTGGGCGGATCCGCAAGCAATTAGCAGAATCCAAAGACACCACAAGACTCCATCTCCAGGACATGCCAGGAGGAGCCGAGGCCTTCGAATTAGCAGCAAAGTTCTGCTACGGAGGCAACCCAGAAATCACAGCCTCAAATGTAGCCATGCTCAGATGCGCCGCAAGCTACCTTGAAATGACCGACCATTACACAGACCTAAGCCTGGAAACACGCACAGAGACCTTCCTGAAGGAAATAATCGTCCACAGCCTCCCTGATTCAGTCACAGTCCTCTACAGCTGCGAAAGCCTTCTCCCCTTCGCAGAAGACCTCAAGATCATAACCAGATGCATCGAAGCCATAACATCCGCTGCATCCAACGAAGAGCTCAAAAGAGGCCTCTCTCGACTCACATCCAGCGGAAGCAAGTCTCAATGGCCGACATCTCAGGACTACCCACAAAACTCCCAATCCACAAAGCCCATGGAAGCCGAATCAGATTCATGGTGGGGAAAAGAACTCGCAGTTCTCAACATCCACATGTTCCAGAGGGTTGTGACAGCAATGAAATCCAAAGGCCTCGGCCATGACATTATCAGCGGAGCCCTAATGCACTACGCCAAGCACTCTCTCGAACCCTACTACTCAACCCAGGTTCAAATCCCGCCCACGGACGCCCAGAAATTCCCAACTAATGTCGACCCAGATCGACCCAGGTTCAAATCCCGGGGACCCCCAAGCCTGGCAGAAAGGGAAAAGAGATCCGTAGTCGAAACAGTAGTAAGTTTACTCCCTCCACAGATGAAAAGAATCCCAGTGTGCTTCCTTTCATGGCTTCTCAGAGCCGCCATGATGCTCAACGTTACGGCCTCTTTCAGAACAGAACTGGAAAAACGATTTGGCAGCCGCCTGGAACAGGCCGCCGTCGACGATCTGCTCATTCCGGCGTATTCAGGATACAAAGACGAAGGGCAGACTCTGTACGACACTGATGTGGTGTTACGGATCGTGGCCAATTTTTTGCAGTTTGTGGAGGAGGGAGAAGCAGAGTGGTGGGATGGTGCTGCTGATGATGAGCGTGTGAACAGAGAAATTATTGATGGGTATGAATCTGATTCGCCTACCAAACATCCAAACAACCATAAACAGAACCAGAGCATGGTACAGGTCTCCAAACTTATGGACAGCTGTCTTGCTGAGATTGCTCCCGATCCCAACCTGTCGATCTCCACTTTCATTGCTCTCGCAGAGGCCGTTCCTCAGCATGCCCGACTCGTCGACGACGGCTTGTATAGAGCCATCGACATCTTTCTCAAGGTATTATTATTACTCTTTATTAATGTATCTATTTTCTAGTTTTAATGGTGGGTATGTTATAGAACATTATAAATTTTGATTTGTTTATGAGGCTCATCTTAAATCATATTATGTGGTGGTTTTTAATAGAGAAATTAGTGTGATTTTAAATGAACCACTTAAATAAGTCATATAGTAATAGTTGTAATTTTTTGATTTGTGTGAGTTTTTGAATCAATGTTTTGGATGACACGTCATGATTTTTTGAATCAATGTTTTGGATCACATTATAAGTTTTGACTTGTTTGATGGCTCATCTATAATCACGTTAACTAGCGAGTCTTTAGAAAAACTAGTGTGATTTCAAATGAGCCACCTAAACAAGTCATAGAGTGATAGCTTTAGTTTCTGGATTAGATCGTATGTGAGTTTTTGAGTCAACATTTTGAATCACACTCAATGATTTTTTTAATACATGTATTTTCATGTCTGTAATGGACTCTAATACATATACACACAACCTAAGGTAATTATATATAACATGGTGGTTCGGTTCAATTTAAATAGCATGTTATAAGTTTTGACTTGTTTACGAGGCTCATCTTAAATCACATTAAATGGTATTTTCTATTAGAGAAACTAGTGTAATTTCAGATGAGTCACCTCAACAAGATTAAATAGCATATTATAAGTTTTAAATTGTTTGTGTGGCTCATCTTAAATCATATCAAGTGGCGAGTCTTATTAGAAAAACTAGTGTGATTTCATATGAACCACCTAAACAAGTCATAGAGTGATAGTTGTAGTTTTTGGATTAGATTGTGTGTGAGTTTTTCATATTACACTACATGATTTTTTGAAAACATTTATTTTCATGTCTTTAATGAACTCTTAAACATTTACACACAAGCTAAAGTAAATATATATAATTTGAGATTCAGTTCAATTTAAGGAACATGCTATAAGTTTTGACTTGTTTGCAAGGCTCATCTTAAATCACATTAAATAGTGTGTTCTATTAGAGAAACTAATGTGATTTCAGATGACCCACCTCAACAAGAATAAATAGCATATTATAAGTTTTGAATTGTTTGTGTGGCTCATCTTAAATCACATTAAGTGGTAAGCCTTATTAGAAAAAATGGTGTGATTTCAAATGAGCCACCTGAACAAGTCATAGAGTGACAATTGAAGTTTCTATATTAGATTGTATGCAAGTTTTTGAATCAACATTTCATATCACACTCCATGATTTTTTGAATACATTTATTTTCTTGTCTTTAATGGGCCCATAAACATTTATACACACACTGACTTTATTACATATAATATGGCAGTCCAATTCAGTTTAAATAGTATGTTATAAGTTTTGACTTGTTTACACAGTTCATCTTAAATCACTTTAAGTAGTGGGTCCTATTAGAGAAACTAGTGTGATTTTAAACGAGCTGCCTAAACAAGTCATATAGTGACAATTGTTTCATATCACACCATTTCATGATTTCTTCAATCAACATTTCAAATCACACTTCGTGATTTTTTGAATCAATATTTTAGATCACACTTTATTATCCATTAGTATGATATCTCCTCCAGCTCTTTATCATCCCGATGATGGATCACGAAGTGTGAGTTTTTGAATCGATATTTTGGATGACACTACATGATTTTTTGAATTTGATGTTTTAGATCACATTATAAGTTTTGAGATCACATTATAATTTTTGACTTGTTTTTGTGGCTCGCCTTAAATCATATTGAGTGGTGGTGTCTTATTAGAGAAACTAAACAAGTCATAAAGTGATCATTGTAGTTTCTAGATTAGACTATGTGTGAGTTTTCAAATCCATCTTTTGGATAATGCTCATGATTTTTTGATTCGATATTTTAGATCATGCTACGTGAATTTTTTGGATCATTTAGAATCACAGAGTGTGATCCATCATTTATGTCTCCTTCAACTCTCTATTATCCTTCAAAATTATTTTTAGTTAGATATCTAGTTATTAAATATAAAATATTTTATGTGAATTTACTTTTATTCTATTAATTTTATTGGTACAATCAAAACCTTTTCAAAATAGCTCAAAGATAAGCATCAAATTATTCAATAGAAAAAAATTAGATAAACTCATGTTAACTCTACAATGTTTTTAAAAACTATATTTAGATACACATATACTTAATGTAAAAGGCTTTTTACAAATTGACTTCCACTTGTTAATTTTGTTAATATAATCGAACCTTTTAAAACAACTCTTAGATAGACATTTAGTTGCTAATAGATTTATTATATATAAACTTATTTTAACTCTATTAATTTTGTTAATATAATTGAAGCCTAAAAAATCTTAAATAAACATCTGATTATTTAATAGAGAAAAATTATATGCATTGTTTTTAATATTTTCATTATTTTTTATTCTAATTTTAAGGATATTTAAATAATAATGAGGATTTAAATTGACTAGATTCCTTTTAAATTATAATTGTTTAAAATTAAATTTAATTCATATTTGTGCAATTTTTTAATATGATGCAGGCACATCCAACAATTAAAGAGATGGAGCGTAATAAGCTTTGTAAATTACTTGATTGCCAAAAACTCTCTCATGATGCTTGCACCCATGCAGCACAAAATGAGCGCCTTCCAGTGCAATTAGCTGTTCAAGTTCTTTACTTTGAACAACTTAGACTGCGTACTGCCATGAACGGAGATCCTCATCATCCTCAGCGTCACCATCACCATTCTCACCAAAGTGAAGGACCTAGTGCTTCTATTTCTCCACGTGACAACTATGCATCTGTTCGAAGAGAGAATAGAGAACTTAAGTTGGAAGTGGCACGAATGAGAATGCGTTTAACAGATTTGGAGAAGAACCATGTTTCCATGAAACAAGAACTTGTTAAAACTACTCCCCCTCATAAATTCTTACAATCATTCTCTAAAACTTTGAGCAAGTTGAACTCTCTCTTTCGAGCCAAAGACAATTCCATCAATCCTCTTTTCCTCAACAATAATAATAATACTCTCATGTCTAGAAGGAGACGTCATTCCATATCTTAGACACTAATAGTTTTATATTCTTCTTTTTATTTGATAATTTTTCTTAAATGTAATATATTGTGCATCCTCCTATGTCTAGTAGGTTCCACCAAACGTGTTAGATATCCAATTTCAATACGTTATTATATTATCTAAAGATTTGAACTTGTTTTTTTTCTAATTTGAAGTTGCTTTTTCTAATATTTTAATAAAATTTCAAAGATTCATCCCATTAAACTTAACCTCTTGTTTTCTTCTAATAAAATATTAAATTATGTGTGTGAAATTATTTATACTAAAAAAATATCCTTAATTATATATAATATTTGGATTCAGAGCATTTTTGTGATGTTATTGTAAAAAATTTATAGTTAACAAATATTATTTTTGTATAACTTAAATATTTTAGCTATCATTTTTTACTTTCTTTTTTTCAGAGACAAAATATGTAACAATCTTAGTATTTAATTCTTGAATTATCATAATGACTTCACATTGTTCTTATGTGTTATAATGGAATTTTACTTTTTAAAGAGTAATAATAACTAACCATTTAAATAATAAATAAAAAATGTAAAGAATATGTGTATCAAAAAAGTAAATGAGAATGGGTCCCATTAGATATATTTAAACTAAATTTATGAATTTGTCATTCTATATATAACTACAATTAAAATTTTATTGCTTCAAAAACTAAGCACTTTTTTAATTAGATTAAGAATAAAATTATAAAGTTACATCAACTACAAAGCAAAATAGCTACAACAACAACATTACATCAACAATAACTAACAAACCAAACTTCAAAACTTATAGTCTTTGATATTCAAGACATTGTTAAAATATTAAAAAAAAATTAATCATAAATTCATCATAACCACTTTCATTGCCAACACAATAATAATATCCATGAGGTAGTGACAGAGAAGCAATTTTCGGTAGAAGGAGCTAAAAAAGGACAACTTCATAACAGAACATGAAAGGGGTGGTGCTTAAAGCACATCCCAAGCCACCAAATGGAGAAGACACTTAACACAAGGATATCATCTCCATGTCATAGTGGATTTCCATACATGAACATAAGGATATAAACTAAGTGAAACCCAAGCCATCAAAAAGAGAAGACAATGAACGTAAACTAAACACACTTAATATCATTACCATGTTATAGTGATTTTCGAACGAACATAAGAATATAGTGAGACCATGTTATTAATCCATAGTGAATGAGATAATATATTTCTATTATTTCCATTGTGCATGAAGGAATGGAGAAAGAATAGTTGAAGAAGTTTTTGTATACAATAAAATCTCTTCCTAGAGCATTTTTGGTAATAAAAACTGTAAAATTATTTTGATAATAGTAAACTGTAAAGAATTAATGAAAAATGAATCATAAATTATGTTTATAATAAAGTAAAACAATTTGGTATCTTCAAATAATAATATTAAAAATAAGAAATATATTTTTATGAGATTATTATAAGTTATTATTTAAAAAAAAATCTAAATGATGATCTATTAAAACTTAAGTAGTAAACTAGGAGATATATTAACACAAACATAAAATATCAATACAAAATTTTAAATAATTTTTAAATTTATATAAAATAGTTAATATTAAGTAGAAATATGGTGATTTACGAGATATATTAAGTAGAAATAAATTTTTAAAACTATATAAAAGTTTCTATTAATATTAATGATTGATGTAGGAGCATCTTAGAGGAGGCATAAGTGATCTTGCACAATTTGTTTAGAGTTATAGTTTGTAATTAAATTAGTAAGATCTATATGTTGTCCTTCGTTGTTTATGCATTAGCTTGCAAATATAGAAGTTGAGTGTGTGCATCTTATTGGTGGCTAAACTATACAATTTACAAACATTTTAATGGATAGGGAAACCCACCACGGGTAAGATAAAGTTGCAAAACAAGGATGCTTTGGAGAAGGAATACCAAGAAAGAGGGGCACAACCTTATAGCTTTACTATGTATTGAAAATTAAAAGATTGTATTGTAGTTAAGGAAAGAATAAAAAATACATGACAGAGATAAATAGAAAGAAGAAAAAGAAGCTTGTGCAAGGGATAAGAAGACAAAATAACATGCTTGGAAAATGAAAGGAATACAATGTATGATAGGTAAAGAGAATGCAAGAAGGGGAAAAATCTTGGAATGCAAACCAAAATTTAAAAAAAAAAAAAGATTTAAAAATAATAGAGGGGGCGTCGAACTATAGGAGGAAGAAAGTGTAGGAGAGAGCAAGAAAATTTGGTCGCATGACATAATCTATACTAAAGAACCAAAGAATTTAAATTGTAGTTCGTAAAACATAATAAGAGGGCACATAGGAGAGAAGAACAATGTTAAGAAGAATAGAGAAGGATTAAATAACAAAAGTATAACACGACATATTCATAAAGAATGACAGTCTAAAGAAGGATATATTATTTTCTAGTTTTGAATAAGTTAAATTAAAGTTTGTTGAGAGCCTTATTTTGCCCCACACACACACACACACACATAATCTGATAAGAGTCTATATTTGAACTACATTGATTGGTATCAGAGCTAGATTGAGAGATAGTGTTGAAGAGAATAAAATCATGGAATCGAATGATGATGATAAAATCCAAATTCTTGCCAAAAAATTATCACATTTATGTATTTAGAAAAATTCAAAAATTTAAGCAAAGAGAAATTATTATTGAAGAATATATTAATGAATGAACTATAAGGGTAAGTGCACAAAGATGAGGAACCAAACATATGTCACTCACCTTTTTGGTCCCCAAAAAAGTGTATGGTGCATGTCATATAGTTCAGTGTGTCAATCCTTAGGTTTGGGTACACCAAACCTATTTGGCATGTGCCAAATGTTTAGCATTGAAAAATTACCTCTCTCTCTCTCTCTCTCTCTCTCTCTCTCTCTCTCTCTCTCTCTCTCTCTCTCTCTCTCT
>MU227141.1:4722671-4737660 GCA_018584345.1 Thuja plicata | reverse complement strand
TTAACAAGGTTGACCTAACAGTCATTTGTATAAATCCTCTAACAAGGTGACATTCAGGTGGAATGTTCTAAGTCCTCTAACAAGGCCACTCCTGACAGGGTGATTAAATCTTTTAACTAGGTCACACTTAGCAGTGTGTTATTGTAACCTTTAACAGGGTTGGCTCCTCACAGGGCATCACTTCAAAAGAGTGAAAACTTGGTAGCATGTTACTAGTGGTTTTTCCCATATTGGGTTTCCACGTTAAATACTTGTGTCAACTTGTGTGAATGCTTATGGTTTGTTTTACTGTTATGTTTCTACAAGCTAATTTCAATTGACAGTAAACTGCATGATTAAAGTTGTTGACTTATGCTACCGCTGCCGAGTAGATCTGAAATACAGAAAGTTTTTATTTGCTACATCTAGACCTGAGGATAACTGATTCACCCCTCCCCTCTCAGTTATTCTAAATTCATTCTAACAGTTAGTTTGTTGCCAAAATGCTTTCAACCTGTTGTTGAATGCTTCTAATTTTTGATGTTCCTGAGTGTGTTGATGGACTCTGTTGGTGGTTTTTACGCCCTTGAGTTGTAGTTTTCTAAGGGACAACACCCTTGTTTTGTTGTTAATATCAAAAACTAGAATGTCATCTTACCAAAACAAATTAAATTCAATAAGCATGAATTGAGAATTTCAACATGATTTGTATTTGTTTGAATTAGATTAATGCATGAA
Organism: Thuja plicata; assembly: GCA_018584345.1. Classification (NCBI taxonomy): domain Eukaryota; kingdom Viridiplantae; phylum Streptophyta; class Pinopsida; order Cupressales; family Cupressaceae; genus Thuja; species Thuja plicata. The sequence goes on along the minus strand of MU227141.1, from coordinate 4,736,943 downwards.
AGAAAGACTCGACATTACAATTACCATATATGAAACCAAAATAATCTAAGGTTCCTACAATTTATGCATGTTTCATAATTGATTTGTGATATAAAATATAAAATAACACTACAAAGAATACTCCCCATCACACATAAAATTAAAAACAACCATCTCTTTATCAAAGTAATAATACTTGAAAACATGTTCTAATATTCTAATTAAATTCATCTCTAAATTAAATTGATTGTTATATATATAAACCTAACTATATAATCTGGCTGTAGATCTTCCTGCTTAAATAAATTTTCACCCCTCTTTTATTTAAAAAACCTAACTATATAATATAAAATGTTTCTACTATATTTTATCTATTTTAACATGCATTTAACACACATAAAAAAGGACTCAAAAGACTAAATGTGCTAATCCTGCTTTTTAACACAACACATATAAAAGGCATCAGCTTGAGTCAGCTCTCAGTGCATAACAAACATTAGCAATTTACTCTTTAAAAAGAAAAAGGAAAAAAAAAACTTTTGAAAGAGCATCTTGACAAATTTTACTGGTTAGCCAACTTTCATTAGTCTCAAAATCTGAGAGATATGATATTCGCCGAACTTATGCGGAGACATGATTATCAGCAAATTCAAAACAATATTTGTGCTGTTATCATTGTTTTTTTGGCCCACCCACCATCCACTAACTTGATTGAAATCCTCTTTTTAACTCTTTTGCTACTCTGCTGCCAACAAACACACAGTTAAGTTACACACACAAATATTGTGTCCACTCACATTAAAACTAACTGCAGTTCCATTTTGCACATTTCGGTCAGTACACATGAGATCAAGTAAGTGTTCTGATTATTAATTGCTTCTAGTGCTTTCTTTTCACTACCCAATGCTTATGCTTTTCAGATCCCCCCTGTTTGGAGATTTTTCAGTTTTGCAAACCAGCTGCTTTTCAGTGTTTTTTTCTGAGCTCTGAACATAAGGGCCACTGAGAAATAAGATAAACAACATAAAACTAGAAGAAAAAGACTGGAATCCAGGTAGATTTTGGCCCAGAAAAAATAAGTCAAAAGCTGAAGGAAATTGGCAGAGCTTTGATGGCGTGCAGTTACATTACAAGTGAATACTGGAATTTGGGTCCCTCAGATGACCCCATTTCTGTACAATTTTGACAAATTGTTTCATGCTATCATTATGGGGATCAATATTGTTTATATGCTCGTTTTCATTTCTTTCTGAGCATCTCAAGGAGGAAGGAGAAGGAACAGGTGTCCAAAATCAGATAAAACTATAAAACTTGATATGAGAAAATGGGTGTGATGACTATGATGAGCGAGAAGCCAAGCATGGCAGCCATCAAGCGCAGCTCCACTCGCTCCACCTTCAGTATGAAGCGAACCCATGAATGGTACATCTAATCATATTCCTTACCTGCTCCATTTTCAGTTTCCATCTAACAAGATTGCTTTTCTCTACTGGATTACTCTGTTTCTATCTGATTGAGGTGTGATCTAGGGTTTTTGTAATTTACCTTGTCTTGTTGTAACCCAGGTCTTTCATAATGCTAGTTATAACTGTTTGCATGTTTCATTAATGTTACCTCTGAGATACAAACAAGTTACTGATCAAAATCTTCATAGACCACCTAAGTTAACTGATCAAGATTTGCATAGACCACCTAAGTTACTGATAAAAATCTGCATAGACCACCTGAGTCACAATCTTCAAGAAGGTGCTACTAATCTTAAAGTTGGGTGAAGATAAAATATAGAAAAGACCCAATAGATGGTATTAGACCATCTAAAATCACTGATTAAAAATTTGAATAGACCACCAAAGTTAACTGTTCAAAATTTGCCTAGACCACCCAAGTTACTGATAAAAATCTGCATAGACCACCTGAGTCACAATCTTGAGAAGAACGTGCTACTAATCTCAAAGTTAGTTGAAGATAAAATATTGAGTAGACCCAATAGATGATTTTAGCTCACAGTCATAGAATGGGAATTGGGATTTTCATTAATGTACCAAATCTGTCAACAAGATCTGACTGGTTTCGGTAGGTTGCTCGGTGTGCCAACTGAAGCAGTAGATGGATATGTCATAAATGTTTTAGAACATAAAGAACTGAAATTTCACATACATCATGTAAAGGTGAATTACAGAGAACAAGTGTAGATTGCAGCTAACTTGTGAAAAGTATATAATCTACCAAATCTTGCACAAATTGTACTATAGAATCTTGTATCTTGTACCAATTGCACTGAAATGGGCATCCCTTGCACCTACATCAAGCTATTCTATTCTATTCTGTAAATCAGTATTGTTCAGCAAAATATCTCAAATTTCATCATATTAATGCATACAATGGAGCATTACATCAAATGGCTCTCGTTGTCAAACCTAGATATCTCCTTGTTGCACAAGCTCAGGTGACATTTTTGATGTATGTTTGCTCCATTCCCCTGTATTGCTGTTTGAGTTAACCATGCAATAACATATTGCTTGATTGTGTTGTAGGGCCTTTCTCCATAGCAGTAAACATCTTGTATAAAATAAAAGACAAGACACTATTAGCAGAATTTTTTTTCCCAAACACCCAAGCAACAAAACAAATAGACAGCTGAATGCATTCTTGTAGCATAAACAACTTTACTGAACCCGGCTGTATATAAGATGCTCATCAGCCTTGTCCTGAAAAGGATAAACCCAGGCTTGAAAAACTATAATTCATAGCCTCTCATTAAACAAATGGTAGGAATAAGCTTCATCCACCCTTCTAATGTGCCAAGGATATGGCCAAATCCAATCTTACTGTCGCCTTGATTGGGACAAGGCAGATCCCTTTCTCTGGTACATACGGATAATGAATTTGGGCTTTTATCCTGAATGGCTAGAACAAATCTTTTGCAGGATAGGGTTTTAGCATTAAAATATAGGGAAGGTATTTTTTCTTAATTGGGTGGTCCCAATTGTCGTCTGCAGTCTGAGAATTCCTTGCAAGGGACTATATTATAATTTTATATGTTCATATATATCATTCATTGAAGTTGAAGACCACAAGTTCTAATTTCAACAATTTACCATTATACTGGACCAAATCTTGTGGACAAGTCCTGCACTTTTCCAAAATCAGGCCATTTGTGGAAAGGCCAGGCAGCTTTGGACTCTGTATAGGCTTTTCATGCAGGTGGTGCACATGGAAGGTGGCCATTACCATTTCAGTTTACAAAAACTCGATGTCTCTAGTGCCCTTTCATGCTTTATCAATTTGGAGTCTTTTCCCTCAACTTTCATTGTCAATTCACTACAGCCTCGCAATCTTGCCATGTTTTCTCTGTACACAAAGCTGGTCCATACATTGTAGCATTTGTTCCTTTGCCAAAACATAATGTATATCGGAAACTGATATACAGATGGTCTTTGAGACTACGTGAAGAAAGCCTGGAAATCATAAAAAGTTTGTGTTTGTTGTGAATGAGCAGTAACTGTCTGAAACCAACCAAGATCTTCCCCACCATGACCTGCAGCTTTCAGAAATTAACGAAAGATATCATTTTAGCCTTTTTTCAGTATCATTCATTGAATGGTGAGGAACACCAGGATTGAGACTAGGCAGTGGGGAGTCGACAGTGTTTAAACATCTGTCAAATCATCTACCAACTCCAGCTGGGTGTCTTTTTGTCAGGCAGGGGATTCTTCATAGGCTTGAATTTGACGGTCGATTGTGCCTGTCAAATAGAAACCCTTTCCATAAATAGTTACAAATTTTAAAAAACTTTTTTTTTTTTTAAATTTTAATGTGAATAGGGGAAAGGACCCACTCTCGGGCTCTAATAACCGTTATCTTTTCTTCACTTTGATCTTGCAATTACTAATATTAAAGTAGCTCATTTGTGCACCACTATTGAGACATTTCGTAACGACTACTATGACATTTGACCATAGTACTGGCATTTTTGAGTGAACGACTATTGGTGCAAGAACATAGCAAGTATTAGGGGACATTTGAAATGACCACTTATTGACCACTCTGTGTTTGACGGTCTCTACAGAGAGATCTGTGAATACCGTGAAGCTGAATCCTTAGCTTTAAGTAATTAACTCGCATACAAAGAACCAAAAAATGTCAAAATCCAACATACCATTTACGATCTATAGGTGCACGACGTTAGGGTGTGCGTGTATTGGGTGCTTTCCCCTAGTATGTTGTTTTCAAGATTTTAAATAAGGTTGGGGTTCATTGTATAGTGTGATAGTTAAGTGGGGTTCAAACTCTTGTTGGGTCATAATGAACAAAGGGTTGCACCTTCGCTGATCCAATGGACACAATTGGTGAGAGTGATGGTATGTGTCTTTATTACGTCATCTGCCAAGGTACGGTGTTAAAATCATCTCATGGATGACTTTGATGGAATGGATACCCCAGAGTCATTGACAAGATCATCTCATGGACGACTTAGACATAATGAATCCTAGTGAGTCATTAACTCTTATCCGAAGAGATATTTGCATAGAATTGTGTTCTCATATCAAGTGGCAAAACAAATCTATCGATGATATTTAATAAAAAAATAAAAGTGTCTTGAGAAACAATTTGATAAAATCGATACATTTTTAAAAAAATATATGTTTTTTAAATTTTGATAATGAATGATAAAATCAATCTCTCTCTCTCTCTCTGATTGCATTCTCTCTCTCTCTCTCTCTCTCTCTGATTGCATTCTCTCTCTCTCTCTCTCTCTCTCTCTCTCTCTCTCTCTCTCTCTGATTGCATTTTCATAATGATAGATCATAAAATGATGAATTATTCATTTTTTCACTTCCTAATTATAATCGTTTGAATATTTTGTGTAGTTTGAATCTTTACTTTTCAAAGGAATTATTTTAATATAAAATATTATGACAATTAATTATAGTGAATAAGAGAGTTTCTATAAAAAAATATTTTTAAATTAGTACATTTAAAACTATATTTTGTGATCCATCATTATTTATTATCTTAATGATGGAGTACAAAGCATGATTTGAAATGAGTTGTTGTAAAAATTACTTTGGTTTTTTACTAGATAGAAAAAATTTCATTTATATTCTCATTTAATAATGTAGAAAAAAAAGTCCAATAAATTTGTGAAGTAGAAACAATGCATATAGAATAATTTTTTACATTAGAAATAATGCATAAAAAACACACCTCATAAACAACGTCTCATTTAGGAAAACTCCATTAATTTTAAATTTTTTTTTTCATGGAGAGTTTTATACAAATCTATTGACGTGTAGCTACCCCAACACCCAGGATATGATCCTAGCGTGATGTCACATAGGACATGATCTTAGCGTGATGTCCCAACACCTAGGACTTGATCCCTAGTGGGCTCATTAAAGAACCATTTGGTAGACTCATTGAGAACTATTCAACTTCACAAGCAAACCAAGAACCCATTAACCACTTCTAACATTTTCATAAAAATATTAATAAAAAAAACTTATATAATTTTTTTCTCAAAAATATTTTAATTTAATAATAATAAAAACAACAATGAACTATAGAAAAATATAGTACCTATATATTTGTCATGTAATAACAAGAAGGAAGGATAAAAATATAAAACCTATATATTTTGTAATCTAAAATGGAAGTAATGAGCAGCCCACCTTATATATACTTTAAGTAGGACCCTCTTCCCACTTAAACATCCATAAGTGGATTTTGCTTCAACCTAAGTTGATAGGATATACTTTAATATTATTTATTAAAAATGATTGGATATTGGTAGTCAACGTCTATTGGAGTGCGTTAAATTCTCCATGATGTGGGCTCCATGTGTCGTTTAAGGAATGGTTGGAATATCAAAGCTCTTAATGATTTTACATCATGCAAAATTAAAGCAACTAGTTTCGAGGATTTTAGAATGGAACAAGTTTTCCAACTTTATAATAGTTGTAACTTGGATACCATGAAATCTAAACATTGTGTCATGCATTGAAGGGACATAAACTTGCATGGTACTAAGTTTATTTCATCTTTTCAAATTTAATGAATTCATGAGTGAAAATTTAATTTGTGAAAAAGTTAAGTTTGTTTTAATTATTTTTATATTAGTAAAAAATTAGAAGTAGACTATCATAATAAATCATTTAACATTACATTAAATCAAATATTAAAAGTAAAGAGTTATTGTCTTTCACATGGTGTAGGTGTAGTGTATTAGGAAATCTATTATCTAATAACTATAAATATCATTGTTACCCAGAAAAAACGTTATTAATTCCATTGTTGCCACCATCAATCTTATTGGTACCTCTAAACTAAAGAACTTGAATCTATAAATAAGTTATGTCATAGCCACAAATACTAGTTTGTAATGAATATTCACTTGATAATTCCATAATATCTTCATGCTATGACACCACCACATGTTTTATAACCTGTTACAAGTTTGGGTAGAACATCTCTTAACTTTTGTGTATCTTAGTAGATTACTTCCCTCATTATTGCATTGAGACATATATTCAAGTCAAGTAATTCAATTATTTGTAAAATAATTTTTAAAAACTAATATATAGAATAATAATAATAAAATAGAATATTGAAGCAATTTATATATGGGAAATGATTTAATAAATAAGCATAGATTAGTAGTGGTTATGGTTTCCCATAGTTAGACCTCTAGTTAAATATGTTAAAAATTAATAGTTATTAAATTATATATTTGTAAAGATTTAGTAAGGAACTAATATATGTACATATGTATGTAATATATATCTTGGTGTATATGTTTGAGTTTAATTGTTTTAATATACTTTTGAGCAATTTAATATTCAAAATGATAGTGTTAAATTCTTAACTAAGAAATTAAGACATACTACAATTTAACATATCATATCACTTTTTCACAATATATAATATATAGTTGTTTTTGGTATTTCTAGATTTGATTGTGCATTTTTTTGCATCAATATTTGACATCACACTTTATGATCTATCATCAGAATAATATAAATTCAAGATGCTCCATGATACAATATTATTTTGATATACCACTTTAAAACTTTAATTACAACTAAATTAATATACACACTACATATTTTATATTAATATACCATTTAAGAACTTCTGTTTTTTTTAATTAGTTTAAAAAATATAGAGCATAAGAGAACTGGATCTTAATGTACAGAAATTTTAACATAACTGAAGGAAATAGTTTGCAAAGGTGCAAAAGAGAAATTAACATTTCTGGGAGGAAGGTTGAAAGCATTTTAATCAGAATTCCTTGCTCAATCTAATGCAAGGTTATATAAAGCCCATTTGTGGAAGAGCAGAGGAACACAGAAGAACAATGTGGCTTCTACATAAAAAGCTCCTCCATTGCCATTTCTTTTTTCACTACATTTGCCTCTGCCAACTTCATTTTGCCAAAAACTGATATCAGAATACGAAATGCTTGTGACAGGCTCCTCTCCGACGTTCCCAGCGACATTTCCATTGAAGTCGGAGAAACTACATTTGCTCTCCATAAAGTAAGTCTCTGCTTCCACTCTTATTTTAGCATTCAATTTATGCCATTCTCCGCTGCAAACCCCATTTGGGCATTTCATTTATGCAATTCCCTGCTTTAAATTGTGTTTGAGCATTCAATTTATTCAAGTCTCTGTTTGAAATCTTATTTGGGCATTCAATTTAAGCAGATCTTTGCCTATATTTCATTTGGGCATTCAATTTGTGCAATTTTCTACTTGAACTCTTATTTGAGCATTCAATTTGTGCAATTTTCTGCTTGAACTCTTATTTGAGCATTCAATTTGTGCAATTCTTTACTTGAAATCTTATTTGGGCATTCAATTTCTAGAATTCTCTACGTAACTTTTTTTTGGACATTTAATTTGTACAATTCTCTGCTTTAACTCTTATTTGAGCATTCAATTTCCACATTGATCTGCTTGGATTCTTATTTGATCTCTGCTTGAGCTCTTAATTGGGCATTCAATTTCCACAATAATCTGCTTGAATTCTTATTTGATCTCTGCTTGAGCTCTTAATTCTTATTTGATCTCTGCTGGAGCTCTTAATTGGGCATTCAATTTCCACAATTATCTGCTTGGACTCTTATTTGAACATTTTCTGCTTGAAATCTTATTTGCACATTCAATTTTGTGCAATTCTCCGCTTGAACTCTATTTTGGACTTTCTCTACTTGAAATCTTATTTGGACATTCAATATGTGTAATTCTCTGCTTCTAACTCTTACTCAGACATTCAATTTGTGCAATTCTCTCCTGCAACTCTTATTTGGGTATTCAATTTGTACAATTCTCTGCTTGAGTTCTTATTTGGGCATTCAATTTCTGCCATTCTCCCCTTCAACTCTTATTTGGACATTCTCTGCTTGAAATCTTATTTGGATATTCAATTTGTGCAATTCTCTGCTTGAACTCTTATTTGGGTATTCAATTTCTGCAATCTTCTGCTTGAACTCTTATTTGAGCCTTTAATTTCTGCAATCTTCTGCTTGAACTCTTATTTGAGCCTTTAATTTCTGCAATTCTCTGCTTGAACTCTTATTTGGACATGATCTAGTTGAAATCTTGTTTGGACATTCAATTTCTCTAGTTGAAATCTTGTTTGGACATTCAATTTCTGCAATTACCTGCTTGCACCTCTTATTTGGACATTTTCTACATTCAATTTGTGCAATTATCTGATTGAGCTCTTTTTTGAAAATTCAATTCCTACAATTATCTGCTTGAACTCTTATTTGGACATTCTGTACATTCAATGTCTGCAATTCTCTTATTTGGACATTCAATTCCTGCAATTCTCTGCTTGAACTGTTATTTGGGCATTCAATTTTCGCAATCCTCTGCATTCAATTTTTCAAAAAAATCCAACCATCCATAACACATTTCTGTGAACTGTGCAGTTCCCACTGGTATCCAAAAGCGGGCGGATCAGAAAACAGTTAGCAGAATCAAAAGAATCCAGCAGAGTCCATCTCCAAGACATGCCAGGAGGCGCAGAGGCACTAGAGTTCGCAGCAAAGTTCTGCTACGGAGGCAACCCAGAAATCACACCCCTAAACGTAGCCATGCTGAGATGCGCGGCAAGCTACCTGGAAATGACCGACCACTACACAGACTCAAGCCTGGAAACACGCACAGAGAGCTTCCTGAAAGAATCAATCTTCCCCAGCCTCCCTGACTCAGTCACAGTCCTTTACACCTGCGAAAGCCTTCTCCCCTTCGCAGAAGACCTCAAGATCATAACCAGATGCATCGAAGCCATAACATCCGCTGCATCCAACGAGCAGCTCAGAAGGGGGCTTTCCCGACTCACTGCCAGCGGAAACCAATCTCAATGGCCTTCATCTCAAGACCCACAAAACCAACAACCTACAAAACTCTCATCAGATTCATGGTGGGGAAAAGAACTAGCAATCCTGAACATCCACATGTTTCAGCGGGTGGTCACGGCCATGAAATCCAAGGGCCTGGGCAACGACATCATTGGGGGATCCCTAATGCACTACGCCAAGCACAATCTCGAACCCCCAAATCCACCCACATTGGAAAAACAGAGCATTGTGGTGAGCAACGATTGTGGGGATCAACGATTCAGGCTCAAGTCCACCGGAATTGGGGCTCCGACATTGGAGGAGCGTGAGAAGCGTTGTGTGGTGGAGACTGTGGTGAGTTTGCTTCCGCCGGAGATGAAGACGATTCCGATGAGTTTCATTTCATGGCTGCTCAGGGCGGCCACCATGCTCAACATCGGGGCTTCCTTCAGAACGGAGATCGAACGGCGTTTTGGGCGGCGGCTGCAGGAGGCGAGCGTAGAGGATCTGCTCGTGCCGGCGTATTCGTCGTACAAGTACGAGGGGCATACGCTCTACGATACGGATGTCCTGCTGCGGATTGTGGGGAATTTTATAGGGTTTTTGGAGGAGGAGGAGGAGGAAGAGGAGGAGCGTGAGGAGGATGGGTTTGATTCAGATGGCATGGGCTTCCGGTCGCCCGGTCGTAAACAGAATGGGAGTGTGTTGCAGGTTTGTAAGCTTGTGGACGATTATGTTGCAGAGGTTGCTGGAGACTGGAATCTGTCGGTTGCTGCATTCACTGCATTGGTGGAGGCCGTGCCTGAGCATGCCCGGATCGTCCATGACGGTCTTTATCGAGCTATCGACATATTTCTCAAGGTTTGCCACATTTCACATTGTTTACCTCGTCCCTAAATCCAAATTGCAGGTCTCTCTCAAACAGCACTTCCTAAGTTTTGCAGGTCTCTCTCAAATAGGACATTCTAAGTTTTTATTCATTAGTTAGCTGGGTAATCTCAAATCACACTCTTAAGTTTTGATTTATTTACGAGACTCTCGGAAATTACATTCTTGAACAACACATTCTAAGTTCTGATTGGTTTTGCAAATTCATATAAAATTACACTCTTGAACAATACATTTGGAGCTATGATTTGTTTAGCAGGCTAATCTGAAATCATACTCTTGAATAACGTACTAAGATTTGATTTGTTTTGTTGGCTTATTTGGAATCACACCCCTCAACATCATAGTCTTAAGCTTCGACTTGTTTAGCAAGTTCATTTGAAATCACTCTTGAATGGCACACCCTAAGCTTTAACTTGTTTCGCTGACATCACACTCTTAGCTTTGACTTGTTTGATAGCTCATTTGAAATCACAATCTCGAACAATACACTCCCATAAGCTATCTTTAGCCTCATGGACGTTAAAAGTAATTTCTTTCTTTCTTTCTTTCTTTCTTTCTCCAAGCTTTAACTCATTTAGCTGACCCATTTGAAATCACACTCTTGATCAACACACTATAACCCCATGTCCCCATGCAGCTGCTTAAGTGTCATTTCTGCTTAATTTAGTGTTCCCATGCAATTTTGTAAATGTAGAGAAAGGATAATTTGGAACCTTTTGCTATTTTGGTGGAAACTTGTAAATAAGCTTTGAAAGGGCGGGGCGGGGGGGAGAATAAGCAACAACTGCTTATTGAGAAAAGCAACATGTGTCTTTATCATGTTTCTTCATCTCCATTTTATTTGTCTATAATTTTGCATTCAATATTATTTGCAAGAAATATAACTAAAAAATTAATATTTATGAAGACTGCTCCACAAATTGTGCCTCAAAAAGTTAAGTAGTTGCTGCTTGCATAAATAAGTTAAGCAATAGCATGGGGACTTGCCCTAAGCTTTGACTCATTTAGCTGACTCATTTGAAATCATACTTTTGAACGACTAACTCTAACCTGTGACTCATTTAGTTAAAATCACACTCTAAGCTTTGATTCGTTTGATTGGTTCATTGAAAACCACACTAATAGGTGGGTCATATTGGAGAAGCTAGTGTGATTTTAAATTAGCCACTTAAGTAACACTCTTGAACAACACACTCTAAGCTTTGACTAGTTTAGCTAACTCATTTGAAATCGCACTATCAAATAACACACTCTAAGCTTTGACTTGTTTAGCTAGCTCATTTGAAATCTTACTCTTGAACAACACATTGTAAGCATTGACTCATTTACCTGAAATTATGCTCTTGAACATCACACTAGTTTTGATTTGTTTAGCTAGTTCATCTAAAATCACACTAATAGGTGGGTCCTTTCGGAGAAGCTGGTGTAATTTTAGTAATCCACTTAAGAAAGTTAAGGCTTAGAGCGTGTTGCATAAGCTTGTCCATGTTTATACTACTAAATTTTCTCAAAATTGTTATAAGAAGTCTGCCATGTATTATTCCAATTTATTGCTTTTTCCTTTTTCTTTTTAAAGTAAGATTAGATTTAGTTGATTCTCATATTTTTACTACATGATGCAGGCACATCCAACAATTAAAGATATAGAACGTAACAAACTCTGTAAATTACTTGATTGTCAGAAGCTATCTCATGAAGCTTGCACCCATGCAGCACAAAATGAGCGCCTCCCTGTGCAATTGGCTATTCAAGTCCTATACTTTGAACAACTCAAACTTCGTTCTGCAATGAATGCAGATCATCACCACCATTATCCTCATTGGCATCATCACCATCCCCATCACAGCGAAGCACCTAGTGCTACCATTTCTCCACGAGATAACTATGCTTCTGTACGAAGAGAGAATAGAGAACTGAAGTTGGAAGTGACACGAATGAGAATGCGTTTGACAGATTTGGAGAAGGACCATGTTTCCATGAAACAAGAGCTTGTCAAACCAACTCCCACACACAAATTATTGCATTCATTCTCTAAAAAGATGAGCAAATTAAACTCACTCTTTCGTTCTAAAGACAATGCTACTAATCCTATTTTACTCAACCACAATCACAATAATGCCCTCTTGTCTAGGAGGAGGCGTCATTCTGTATCTTAACATGAATGGACTTCCCTTAGAATAGGATGGTATATTCTCTTTTTATGTGACCTCTTATATTAGGTAGTTAGTACATAGAGAGTTTGTATCTAAAATTTGACTAGAGTTCAATATTGTATTAGATTTATTGAAGATTTGAGCCTAAAACTTTGAGATTTAAGCTTATCTCATCAACCATAATGTTTACTTGTGTTATTAGTATGTACGTATCCACTATTATTGTACTTGCATGATTAAACTATTACTATGAAAGAATTATTGTAGATTATCAACATTCTATGCTCAAATGAACTTGTGTAGTGTTAGTACTATGGTCAAATCTCATGTCTAGGTCTAATAATTTATCCTGTTACATTTTTTTAAGGTTTAAATTATATACTTTTTGTAGAATTTTTGGTGAATGCTTGACATATGGTATAGCCAAGGGTAGGGATTTTGAATGTATTTTGGGTAAACTATTATATTACGTATGTAAATAATTAGATCAATGTGTTATTATTTTATGTTATAAATATATATTTATATTTTTTATGTTACATGATGAGTTGTCACGTGAGTATGAGGATGTTGAGTGAGAAATATTACATAACTAGTCATATGTTAGTTGTAATAACAAAACTTCTCATAAGAAAGATGAATGAAATTCCTAACAATAATTACAAATAACTATATGTAACTAATTCTTCATTGTATAAATTCACTTTTCATTAACCAATTAAAAATCTACAAAGCTTATTGTTGAACAATTTACAAAATATACATTAAGAGGGCGAATTGACACAACTATTAGAGGAGGTAATATGTCTATTTTAAAAACAATTCTTAGTATATGTATGTATGTATATATTTATTTATTAAAATTATTGAGTGAGATCACATCCAACTATGTATGTATGTGTTATAATTAATGAGTTAGACCACATCCAACTCAAATATAGTATTTGGGACCTAACAATGGTAATAGAGCCAAGTTAATAAAGTAAAAATTTTAGAAATTTTAATCATTTTTATTGTTATGAAGATAGAGAACACACATACAACCTAAACAAATGAGGGCGGCTACCATTAAACCATAAACATGGTAAATTACGACGGCTTATAAGAAAACAAAAGGGAAACTATTTTATTTTTGTGAGGTTTGCTAGCTTCAAATCATTACAATGCATAATCAATTATCATGACCACATGAAGTTATTTACACTAAAACATAATTAGCAGCGAGCTTTCCATACTTGTACATCAGGAAAATACTAGTGTATTGAAGGGGAAATTTTAAGTACATGCAAAAATTTATTCCAAGTAGAAATCAACAAAGATTATAATTCTTTTGGTGGGTTGCATTAAAAATGTTTGGCAATATACAAGTTGTTATTGTATGAAAGAATTTATAAATAATTTACAATATTTACATTAAGAGAGTACATTGACACAACTAGTTGAGGATGTAATATATCTATTTTAATTGTAATGCTTAGTTTATATGTACGCATGCATCCATGTGCTAAAATTAATGAGGGAGATCACAACAAACTCAAATATGAAAAAAACAAATTCATCTCAAGTAGTCTTAGAGAGAAAGTAAGGTTTGTTGACAAGTGAATAAGTCGCCCATTGCTACTAGCATTGAATCTTCACATAGCATCAAGTGTGTTGCATATGTATTTCTTATATTTCTACTCATCTCTTTCATTTCTACATTATGGACCCTATATTTATTTGAGCTGCAATTCTTATAATTCACAACTACTATGAATGGAAATCTAATATATTAATTTGTTAAAAAGTAAAGGATACCATACATATACAATAGGAATAGTTTCTAAACATACTAATGCAGAGAGAGAGAGAGAGAGAGAGAGAGAGAGAGAGAGAGAGAGAGAGAGAGAGAGAGAGAGAG
>MU227141.1:4691063-4722609 GCA_018584345.1 Thuja plicata | reverse complement strand
TGAATTAGTATTACAACACTTTAATTTAAACTTTAATAATTTCCAACTTAACCATACAATAGCTGAAATGAAAAGAACATACACATAAAGAAGATAACTCATAACACCATGATTTTGTTCTTAAGGAAGTGCTCGCCAAGGGAAAATCCCGGTGGGGATGATACCCACAAATTATGCACTAAAAGTATAGTGTCCCTGTTAGGAGAACTAGCTATGTTAGGAAATGAATATTACATTAGTACATTTCCTTGTTAAAGGAATAGAAAACCCTGTTAGGAGTACACACTGAGCACACTGCTCTTACAATCAGAAAATTGTTCTATTACAATGCTTTACCAAAAGTGAACTGTACAAGCATCTGCTTTTCTCAAGTAGACCCAATTATAGCTCGCACCAACTTCTGTCTGATTCTGACATCACAATGCATCTACGCATCTCGTTCCTATCTTCACATCCCAAAACATCTTCATATATACTTGATCTCATAATCAGTCGTCTCTCAAGAACATTGCCAAACGTGTCCAACACTTATCCAATTATCAAATCCATAGTCAGCGATCATGTTATAAAAAAAGTGGGATAGGATCAATCCAAATCCAACTTAGCACATCTAGATTCACGTTATACTTCCTTAATCATCATGACCATTCAACTGCTCTGTTTCGCTGCTATATTGTCTTCGCATGACTTCAACGGGCTATAACTCTCTAAAATGAACTCCAAAACCCAAGCGACTTTAACTGAAGGTCTATCATGTCCCAAAATACCTTCCTCTAAGCTTGCATGACTTAGTTCATCATATATAGTGCTCGCTTACCAAAACTATGCTACTATACCCAATAGACTACTTCCTGAACTTAGTCACTTTTGTAGAATTGAATATCAAAACTAAGTTTCACTCCAAGCGACCATACACAAGAGTAGTGTTTCCATAAACAACATCCTCTATACAATCCAAAATGGGCCACTTGCCAACATATATAGGCTATGTACCCTCTTCTTGAATCTAACTTTTTTTCAACAGGAACATACCACATGGACATATGCATGATGCACTAGCACCACAAAAAATGTGATTTGAGTGGCTTTTTGAGTATTACTCTCTCCTTGACACCACTAACAATTGAGAAGGTAATGAAATTGCACCTTTTTTCAAATGATAATATGAACCGTGCTCTCTCTATTCTTTAATTTGAAAAAAAAGATCATTACTCTCTCTCTCTCTCTCTCTCTCTATATATATATATATATATATATATAGTCCACAACCTCAATGGTTATTATATGCACGGGGCCTTCACTTAGTGAACCTGGGTCATATCACATGTATTCGTGGAATACTAAACAATACCCATTTTTCAAAAAATATTGCCCCAAACTCTTTTTTTGTCACACCTCCAAAAACCATCCAATACCCCACACACCCCTTTTCCTCTATAAACCCTCCTAACCCCCCACCTCCCAATATAGGCAATATATTGCCCTATTTTTTGCCCATTTTAAATCCACCAATATGAATGCACTTGATATGGTACTGTTCCATCAAGAAGGCCTCATGATTATACAAAGATTTTTGTTCATGTAAACACTATTTTCAATGCAAAGTGACATTCATGGAGTTGTGACAAAACATTATAGCAGTAATAGTATCCTTCTTAATGGCTTCAATGTCTAGAGGTAATACTATGCTTGTTTTATAGTTCGACCTTTTGCTCCTTTTGAGTTGATCATTCACATTTTCATTCTTGGATGCTAATTAAGTTTGCATATATTTTGTAGTTTTTCATTCTATTTTATATTATATTTATCACTTAAATATTTCAAAAATTTGTTAAAATAAAGGCCATCTATGGAGGTCCATAGGTCAATATGGGGTTTGAAAGAGGCAAGCCTCGAAAATAGCCACCAATTTTTTTCTCCATTCATTTTTTGTAAGTTATAAAGGAAGATAATATTTATTTCATTGTTCTGTAAATTTGATAATAGCTTTCTAAAATTATTTTTAAAATTTTAGTTTTATTTTATCTTTTTATCCTTGAAGTGTTGTAATGGTTGTAGTAGAGTTGGCATTGTTGTTTCTATTATTTTTTCCTTTTAAAAATCTTTCATGATTTCTATGCATGCAAGGAATTTTTGTGAAGCATTATGTGTGTTGGTTCCTCTAAGTGATGTTCAAGATAACCTAAAGATTAGCCTTCTCCTATTACTGAGTATCTTGAATTAGTGGCCAATTGACAAGACTCAGTCACAAGACTAAAATGTTCTACACTTTAGGCTCTGCAAGACCTAGGGGTGACCCTTTGTAATATTTATGGATATTAACTGCTTTAATACAAATATTGTTAGGATTAAGTAATACTGAGAGGGAGGGGGGGGGGTGAATCAATATTGCAACACTTTAAACTTAATAAATTCCAACTTATCCAAATAGTTGCAGAAATGAAAAGAACATAAATGCAAAACACATAACTCATAACACCATGAATTTGTTCTCGAGGAAACCCTAACCAAGGGAAACAGCCAGTGGGGATGGTACCCATAAATATGCACTAAATGTATATTGTCCCTGTTAGGAGACCTAGCCATATTAGGAGTAGAATATTACATTAGCACATTTTCATGTTAAAGGAATACAAAAAGTCTTGTTAAAGGTATACACTGAGCTCACTGCTCATACAATCAGAAATATGTCTTTGTTACAATGTATATAAAAAATGAACATAAACAAGCATCTGCTATGCTTAGGTAGTTCCAATTGTAGCTTGCATCATCATCTATTTGATTCTGACATCACAATGCATCATTTCATCTGTTCACATCCATACCATTCCATCCATACTTCGCTTCTCAAAAGCTCTTCACATATATACATTATTATATATCCAGTCAGCTTCCAAATACATCAAAAAATGGAATAAACACTTATACAAAAAGTAAATACAAAGTTGGCAAGTTTACACTACCAAAATATAGGTAATACACAATCCAAATCCAACATAACACATTTGGATTCCATCTCATACTCCCTCAATCATCACAACCTTTCATCTGTCATGTATCACTGCTACTTTGTCTTTGCATGCCTTCAACATACTGTAACTTATTGCGATCGAATCCAAAACATAAGCAACCTTAACTGGAGGTCATACATATATCGAAATAGCTTCCCCTAATCTTGCATGTCTTCATTCACCATGCACTGTGCTCCCTAACCAAAACTGTACTCATGTACCATGCAAACCTACTTTTTGGACTTAGTCAATTTGCAAGCCTTAACTCCAAAATGTGTTTCACACCAAGAGATCATCCATAATAGACATGTTTCCATAAATGATAACCCTAATGTGTTCCTGAACACTCCTGAATGAGCCACTTGCCAACAATCTCTCCCTTTGGCATTGATGGCAACACTTAATGAAAAATGTCTAAGTGTCAATACCAAAAAAACATTACACTTCTTTATCTCCTTTACATATTTACTATATTATCTTCTCTATCTGTTCTTTGCACACTTTTCATATCTTCTCTTCTCCCCCTTTGACATTAATGACAAAGGTATACAAAAATGTAGAATTCATAACAAAATTGATACAATTGCTTACCCAAAAATCTAGACCATCTTAAGCACATCCTGGAAAGAACTTTCCAAGATATTTACTTCCTCTGTCCAAGTCTTTACCAATATGTGACATACATGAATCTGTCCATTTAGTGCAAAAGAAGATGTCTCTTCTGCCTTTAACTCAATAAGCATGTTCCCAGTGAGAGCTTGCTCTGTTTTCTCCATGTCTGAAATGTGTATCTCAAGAATTGATAACTTAGGAGTAATTAAACTCTTTAACATACCAAATTTGCCCATAACTCTCCCTTTCTCTGTTTACAACACACTCAACTTGTCCAATATTCTAGACACTTCTTTTTCTAGCTCTAGTAAAATGTGTGAGGAGGTCTCACAACTATGCGTTAGCTTGTGTAGGATTTTCTTGTCCTTTGCTATGATGTCCTCAATATTCTGAAGATGTCTGATAGGATTTACACAGTAGTTGTATAACTTCCTTCCATGTGACACACAACTCTTTGCTTCAGTCATTGTCTTTCCTAGTATGCCCAAGTCCCATGCAATAGACTTGCATACCTCTTCCAACTTCTTCTCTAAGTATTCCTGCTCCGCCTTCTCTTCAGAGATCTTCTACAAGGACTCATAGTGACTGTCAAAGTCATCCAATACCTTGTTCAAGTTCTCTGCATTGTCCTTTCCTTGGAAAGTAAGAGGTATATGTAGGAGTTGTTGAAAGTATCAATTGCTCTTTCAATTACCCTTGACTCTTTCTCACCTTTCTTCTCAGATCTCTCTTTCGCCTTTGCAAATGCGATGTAGGATAGATTCATCAACTCATCCTATCCATGCTCCCAACGTTATTTCTCAGAGTTCTATCTCCACTTGCCAACAATAAAGATGAAGAAATAGATACATGAGTTTCTTGTTTGACTTGAACTTTATTTATTGCTTCCTTAGCTTCCTCAGCTTCACTCTCTTTTAGCTCTTCCTTCTTTGCCACTTTCAAATCAATGCTTCCTCTAATATCTGCAACATTGTCAGCATTCCCTCCAAAAGTTGTCACTAGCATCCTGCAAAGTGTCCAAAGACACAGGCACACCAGTAACAAAGAAATATGGCTTCTTCATAGTACTGATAAATTGGCTATCATCTGCAACTTCTGATGAATCAAGTTTTACTTCAGCTACCCTTGACGACTCACCTTTTAGAATAGTTTTAGGCTTAGTAGCTTTGGGAGGTGAGGACTTCTCAGGTTCAATCCCCATCAGAACCTTGTCTACTAATTTTTGTGTCTCCTCAATCACTTCATCATATTTTCTCCCCATTATTTTCATCAATCTTGACTTAGTTCTCAACAAAGGTTTTATAGCATTTAATATCCTTTCCATCTCTTTAATAGAAACAACAGGTAACATATCTTCTTGTAAGATATGAAAAATGTAAGATTTAAAATTGAATGTATAGTATAGGAAGAAATGATGTTAATGTTGGTAGTATTGAGGAGAATATAAGATCCCCTTCCTAGCCCCAAATTTTACAAAGGAAAGATCCACTTTGATCAACCATAAACAAATGGTTAATGCACAAATGCATCAATCGATTGGAAATAAGAAGAAAGAAGAAAGTCTTACAATTCCGAATAATGGATGAAGAATATAATATATTTGAATTGATTAAGACCTTAATTGAAATGAATTAGAAGACAAATACTAACCTCAAAATATCACAGATCTGAAGAATGTTGTTTTTAGGTGTCTACACTGAGTTTCCAGAAGTTCTACAATCAGATTGGGCACTGAAACACAGAGACGGATAAAACCCATAAATCTTTTTCAAATTTGGCTCAAGTCAATTTTGACCCAAAAAAAAATATCAAACCTGACCCAAAATAGAAAGTCGATCTTGACCCAGAACAGAAAGTCGATTCTGACCCAAAATAGAAAGTCAACCTTGACCTACACAGTCCGACGGAAAATCTATTTTCGGATCCTGAAAGTTTGCCGAAAAGGGTATTCAAATCTACACTTGAATCTGTTGTCCCGAACCTATATGTACAATAAAAATGGTTTTGTTTTTTGAGGGGGAGGGGTTTGCCTTGGTCAAACCATGGTTTTGGAATTAACCTTAAAGTATAATTGAAATTGCATAAATAAAAAAAGCAAATAAACCAATTCACCTTGCTTGTATAGAAACCCTTGTGGCGGATTCAAATCCTTGGATCCACAAGTATGTATGCACCAAATGAATGTAGAATGTAGAATGTAGGATGTAGGATGTCTCAAATCAATTACTTGTAAATCTTCATCACCAATCTTGAATCGATCTTGGAATAGGAAGAGGCTTGCATGGATGTGGATGGAGAAATATTCAACAAGAGGGCTCCATAGAGCTTGAATCCTTCAATGGCTACCAATGGATCTCCTTGATGAATTGAATGCTTGAATCTCTTTGAATGCTTGAATGCTTGCTTTAATATATCATGCATAGAGTTGTCTTTTCAAGTCTTAGATGGTTTGTGCTTATGCTTAGAGAAAATGAGAGGAGAAAGCTTCCTTACATACAAATCTAGGGCACAATATTCTAGAGAGGCCTACATAGGAGAACTAAATTCCAATTAGAACTATACCCTTAGAAGTGGACCTATATTATATATAATTTCAAGGGTCGTTTCCTCGAAGATGGAAACAACCGACCAGGAAGCGGGAATTAAATCTTTTTGAAGCCAGACATCCGGAAACCCTGGAAACGTAAAATTTGGACCCTGGGTCAGGGTCGAGGTTGACTCTGACATAGTTTAGGGTCGAGGTCGACCTTGACCTAGGTTAGGGTCAAGATCGACCTTGACCCTGAGGTCAAGGAAATCAGATTTGCAGATCAGGGTGCCAGAAATAGGCCGGAGAGAAGTGGAAAAGGGGGTAGAATAGGGGTAAAAGCCAGATCCAAGTCAGATACCCATTCAAGGCACTTGACGTGACCCCAAACCACTTACTCGGAGGGCTAAACCAGTCCAAAATGGAAGTGCTTCCATTTTCCAACTATACATTTAGCCCCCACTTTAGAAAGTGTATGGACTCGATGCAAACTCTTGGTAAAGGAGATAATAAAGAAAAGAATCTTATTGAAATAAAAAGGGACAAAGGAATACTCAAGCCCCCAGGGACTTAAGTCTTTATCAACCCTAAGATCACGATAAGAGAGACATCACTAGTCAAAGAGAAAAAGAGAGAGGGTGCGATTACCTCGCCCAATGAGAACCTATGTCCCATTGTGAATCACACAAGGTAAAAGTGCAACTGGAAAGATGGAGTTGAACCACCTAGTGAATGTGGGTACTTACTAGTCAAACCATCAAGGTTTAACTCTTAGGAATATTCTACTCCAAAAGAGCAAAGTCAACATATAGAAAGATTCAGTCTTAAGGACACCTTCCATCCTTAAGGGATCAAAACATTGTAAATTGAAACTGGAGGGATCAAGAGATCATATAAGGTAAAAATCCATGCTTTAAGGATTAGTCTCTAATCCATAAAGGGAGAAAAAATTTTAAGTTTTGAAAATAATTTGAAAGTGCGTGTGTGCAAAAAGGTGAGTAGAGCGTATGCCCCCACGTTAAAGTCATTGCTAACACTTTAACAAGAGCAATGACTTTGATGGAAACATAAAAAACTCTACTGATTACGTTTCCACTACGAGATGCCCCCAAGCAAAGACAAATCAAGGAAAATACCACATAAACATACAAAGAATACAGAAGGGATCTACCTACTGTGGGGTCAGTATGATCATCAGATAATATGTATACATAGATATGATATTATTGCAAATGAATTGACATCATTT
Source organism: Thuja plicata (assembly GCA_018584345.1). Lineage (NCBI taxonomy): Eukaryota > Viridiplantae > Streptophyta > Pinopsida > Cupressales > Cupressaceae > Thuja > Thuja plicata. Next base: position 4,715,210 of record MU227141.1, on the reverse strand, counting down.
CCCAAAGAAAGTAGAACTACAATCACAATGGAGGAAAGAAAATGAAAGAGTTACGAAGAAGAGTCTTTTCGGACCATAACATGGAGACCAAAAAGAATTAGTGCTACCATGTCACAAATCCAAGTAGACTACACAAGGAAAAAATTTACGAACAATAGCACAGGTACAACATACCATGAAATAATATATATAGAAGAATAGAGATACATATAGAAGAATTGTACAACAAGTTAGATTCCTTTATCACCTTGCACCAACAAAGTAACAAGGGTTGTATAAAAGAATCTAACAAACATTTAGTAAATACATTACGGGAGAAGTACAATACAACAGGCAAACACATAAAAGGCTACCATGAAGGACAAGCCTATCAAGCACATTGCCTACTCTCCCCATCTCGGTATATATCATTTAGGGAAGGTGGGAAAATTGCAAGAGGGACTATATACAACACAGTAGGAATAATAGCCAGTTCCAAACAAGGATCCTCTTGAGAATCGCGATGTTTGATACTAGGTGTAATTATCAGTTGTGTGGAAAAATATGAGGTAAATCAGTATCAAGATCAATAGTCTCATATTCATCATTAGCATCAATAGGATCATCAAGAGTATCTTCTTCATCAAGATTAATTGAAATAGAATCTAAGATGCGAATAGAATCATCATAATCATTCATCTTAACATCATTATTAACATTAAATTCCTCCAACACATCAGGCATAGGTTGGTCAAAAGAAGGTAAAGAATTTTGAAGAATAGAGGCATGGGCCCTAGCATTAGCTCGACACTTCTTACGACGTTCATTGGCACATTTGTTACATTTTGTCTTGTTTGAAATAAGTTGAGAACTAGGAGGGACAACTAGTTCCTTCACAAGTTCTATAGGAGGATTAGTAGGACTCTCAGTAGGCTGAAAAGTGATACTAGGAGTTTGATTAAAAAAACTAGAAGCAATGGATAAAGGAGGTATATAAGGCGTAGGAAAAAGACCACGGTTAAGATCAATGTGAGGCATGCTTAACTCCATAATCTTGCGATGTTTATAGGCTTGATATGAGCGAAAAAGGTTATCAGGATGAGGAGGACATGAATTGGGTAACGAAGGCCAAAAGAAGTCAAGTGTATCACAATCCCTAAGTCCAGAAGGTTGTTATAAACTATGATTAATAGTCTTCACCTCTTCATCATGAATGAACTTAATACACTTATGGATAGGAGCAACAATGACACACATGACAGTTAACCAAGGCAAACCCAACTTAACTTGAAATTGATCAGAAGTAGGGACAACAATGAAGGTAGTGTCCACAACTTTACCACAAAGTTCAATAGGCGAGGTAATAGAACCGAATGATAGATAGAGAAAAACATTACAAGTTTGAATACACACATAAGATGTATCATAATAATCATGTTGTAAGTTCTTCATAAAAATATTTTCTCCAATGATGACATTGACTAAGGAAGTATGATCAACAAGACAAGCACGCGTAGGTATCTTAGAAATCCTAGCATAAATGTAAAGGGGACCATCAGGAGCTTTAATGGTTTCAGAATCATCAAAGGTGATCGATAGTTCTTGAGGTCTTTTATCCTTAGGTTGTTTTAAAGGTTTAAATTGAGGTTTCGGTTTAGGTTGAGGTGGAATTTGGAGTTGAGGTGGAGGCGAAGGATATTGAACAGTAGGTTGAGATGAAACAATGCACTCCACATGGTTAACAATATGGTTGAGATCATCCATCTTTGAATCATAAATAATATCCATAGAAGATGGTTGAACAATGGTATTAGTATCATCTGTAGGTAAAGGATTCGTATAAATTTGGAGATTTTGATTAGGAGGAGAGATAGATTTGTTCCCACTACCATCAAAATTATCAATAGATAAAGCATTAGAATCAATTAAGTCCTGAACCTTATGCTTTAGAGAATAACACTTATCCGTATCATGACCATGCTGACGATGATATTGACAAAAGGCTTTAGGATCAAAAGATTTGGATGCCATCATAGTAGGGAGAAGAGGTCGAATATGAGGCAAAGTAATCATATTAGCACTTAACAATTTACTCATAATAGAATGTAAAGATTCAGAAAGAGGAGTAAATGTATGATTTAACAAAAAGCAGTGGATGCAGAAGTGGCATTGTGGGATGCAACATCAACTTGATCAGCAACTGCATTTGCTTGTTTATTTATTTTGACATAGTTGTTAGGCTTTTGAAACTTGTTGGGATTAGGAGTAGCATCACTCTTATCAACTGGAACATGAGCCATTGGAGTGTTGCTCTCAAATTGACTCACTTGTAATTGATAATGATGAAGCACTGCACAAAGTTGTTGAAGAGAGGTAAATTCAGTAAGCAGAATCTTATCTCTAATATCCTTTTGAAAATTTGAAATAAACATATGTTGAATATCAATATCAGGAATAAGATAAGAAATTCGAGCGCACAAATGCTTAAATCTACAAATAAATTCAGTCAAATTTTCCTTAGTATTCTATTTACAATGCATTAAATCAGTTAAGGAAACTTGTGGACCGATGTTATTTTGGAACTGTTGAATAAAGGTATTACCAAGTTTTGGAAAAGAATCAATAGAATAAGGGGGTAAAGAACAATACCATTGCAAGGCCTTATCACAAAATGTTCTAGCAAACAACTTAGTCAAATCCTATGGTCATGAGCATAATCACTACAAAGGATTTGAAATGTTTTAATATGAGTGATAGGATCTCCCTTACCATTGTAATTCTCAAGGTGAGGCATATCGACTTGCTGAGGGACAGGAGCAAGAATAATGTTTAGGGATAAAGGAATACCCATGTCATATGTAGGAATGCTGTTAGAATTAATCTTTCCTTAGTAACTATGTAATTAAAAGATATACCAAGGTCATGTCTTATTTGTAATTCCTTTAATAAAGGAAAATAGATATTCCTCCTTAAGAGGATTCCTACACATGGCACACACCAAATGTGAATGTGGCAAACATTGAGTATGGGAGTTACATGCAAACTCCTCCACTCATCTCTACTTAAGAGATGGCTCTCACACACTTATTAGGGTTATAGGGTTCTCATAGGGATTCTAAGTTGGATTTCTTCTCTCATCTCTCATTTTCATTCTCTCAATATTGTAATGAGCTTATTGCTCTCATTCTTTAGGCTTTGAGCCATATTCATATTGTTCACAAGGGGTTTTTCTTGTTTTTCCCCTTTCAAATCCTTATGTTCTTGCCTTGGTTCTTGGAGCATTTTGGTGTACTTGTGGTTGATCTATTGAAGGAAAATCTATCTCTCTCTCTCTTTGCATTTGGTAAATCTTTTCCATTGCATACTCTCTTGGATTCTTTCCCTATCTTTTTCATTTTACTTTATATTTCTAACATGGTATCAGAGCTAATAATCCTTGTTTGAGTGTTTGTAGGATTTCTCGATCTAACTTTTGTTGCAGATTTTTTGAAAATTTGTTTGGGGTTTGGCTGGTTCACAGCCAAACCCAGTTTCTATTGTTTATCTAGTCTATAGTTTTTTTAATCCTTTGTCGGGCAACCACAAGGGTTTTCAAATATTTTCTTCTCTATCAATCTACAGGCTTTATCTACGTTTTTTTTTATTTCAATATATATATATCTCTAACGTTTTGTGCCGGATTATTATAATAACTCATTTATTCATTTATCTCTGCAAGTTGTTTCATATTTTCGTAGTTATCTCTGTTTGTATCTTGCAGCTCTGCCTTCAACTTCTAACTATTCATAGTTTACTGAGTTTTTATATAGATCCGTATTCAAAGGATCATAACTTTTGTTTCTGACATTATATTTTTAATCAGTCTGGTGAGAATTTGCATGATTTGGTTGTTAACCACATATCCGAAATTCAACCACCTCCAATGGTTAATCTTGGAGATATTGCCTGTGCACTAGTCTGTATTTTTTTTAGGCAAAATTATTTTTAGTTTATCTGTCTTTTATAATATTTTTCACTTTGGTTACAGGCTTTCATTAGCAGAGCCAATCAAATTTATTCTTGCATCCCTTCCTCCTTGGATTTTTTTTTTTGTGTTCTCCAGCGCTGCCAACCATCTCTCCTTTAGCTGCTCACGCAGCTCCCTCTCCCTCATTTCTCCTGCAACTCTTTACACCAAGCTGCTCACGCAGCATTTTTTTTTCTTCCTACGGTTCCATTTTTTGTTTTGGCCTGCCTCTTTGTCAGTAAAGATTGATATTATATTTTCTCTATATTTTCCCTCATGCAGCTTGAGATTCATTAAAGTTATATATGTCTTCCTTGTGCATATACTTATTTTGCATCTCTTGTCTCACTTATGTTGTCTCCCTGCCATATTTAGTCTCTGCGCATTGGTCTGTGTTTCTCTTCCATTCAAAGTAGCGTTTCACTATTGATTTGGTCTAGTTTGTTCCTTTGCCTATTCTTTTATTTCTCTACAACTTATTCTACCTATCTCTGTGGCGCGCCTTCTCCTCGTAGCAGTTTTTAACCTTTGGAAGATGTTTGTTGTTGTCTACTTGCGCACCACTCTTCCTCATCTGTCAGCATCTTCCCTATTTCCTTTTTTAAATTGATTCTTGCAGGTTATTCTCTTTTCTAACTGTTTATTTTGCAAGTTTATCATTCATTCTTCCTTATTTAACATTTTATTCAAAAAAATTTATCATATTTTAAAAAATTTACACTTTATAATAAAAAAATTTTAACGATAAAATTTATTTGGTTATATATCTTGTTTCTCTTCATATTTCTCAATTTCGTGTGAAACCCATTTCCAGTTTATGGTTATCAACTTAATTATATAGCTATCTTATTATTTTATTGCTCTAATAATTTGTTTCATCATTTAAACAAAATATTTAAATTTTTTTTAGTTAAAAATTCTTGCATAGTGGCATTTACTAATCGTGTTAAATTGGTTTTTTAGCTTCATTATTATATTCTGCAACTTGTATTTAATTTAATTTTAATTCATTATGTCGATATTAATTCCAGAAATTAAATTAACAAGTTCCAATTATCATGCTTGGAAGTCTCATATTACATTTATTTTTCACTTTAAACATATTCTTGATGTGGTGACTAGTCCGACTTTTGTTCCTGCTACTACTGCCTCTAAGGCAGATATTGATGCTTGGAATGAGAAAAATGATGAGGCTTTAGGCCTTATAGGCATTTCTTTACATCCAAATTTATATGTATTAATTTCCCACTGTACTGAAGCACATGCAGCATGGACTATTTTGAAAAACACCTTTGATAGTGCAAATGAATCTCGAAAGATTCAACTCCAAGATCAATTGGAGGATCTCAGGTATACGAATTTCTCAACTATGGATGATTTTTTGCTTAAATTTGATTCTTTTCGAAGTCAATTAACTGGTTTAGGAGTAAATTTATCTGAAATTTGACTAATTCATATCATTTTAAAAAAATGCCTTCCTAGACAATTTCAACAATTCATTACTAATATTCATTCTCAATTAGCTCTTCCTTTGTTAGCAAATCAATTAACTTATGCTATATTTCAACAACTTTTACGTCAAGAAGAAGCTAAGTTAATTCAATTTGGCTCAATCAAATTTAATGAACATGCTTTCATGTCTAGATCTCATAATAATAGATTTAATAATCATAATAATAATAATGGTTATCATAACAATTCTAACAGACCTCACTGTAATTATTGTGGGAAAGATGGTCATGTGATCAATACCTCTTTTAAGAAACTTAAACATGAGAAGTCATCTAATACTAATACTCAAAATAATCATTATCATAACACTCGTCAAGCTTTTTCTATTCGATATGGGATGTCTAATTCTCACTATGATGATAATACTATTTGGGATGAATATTATGATGAAGGATACTCTTGGAATAACCCTCTTGATTACTATCTTCCTACTCAAAGTGAGTATATGCTCTCTCCTTATGATGCAATGCATTTTGATGATCCTTGCTCTTATGTTGATGATATTCTTGAACAAGAAGAGGAAATTATCTCTAACTTTCTTAATGATACTTTGCAAGATATGTGCATTACTCAAGATAAAATTCATAATGATGGTACTAATCCTATGATTGTTTTGGAGGTTAATGATGGTAGCTCTCCTCCTCTTGATGTTAAATACGTTATAAATTTATTTTATGCAACTGAAGATTGCATTCCTGATTATATGATTGATGATTCACAATATGATTTTTCTTTCCAAAGTGTTACTGATTCAGCACTAGGCGATCCCAATGATGGGCACTCTACTAGTGTTTCTTGCATTATTGCAGGCTCAGGTGTTGATCATGCTCCACCTCTATTTTATACTGAAAATGAATATACAGAATGCATAAATGCGTCTCAAGAATATCAATGGTCAATTGAAGATTTGGGCCCCCCTCTGCAAGCAATTACATCTTTGTATTGTCAAAGTGCTATCCACTTAGAAAACATTCCTCTGTACCATTCAAGCTCCACAGTTCCAGTTGAAGAAATATATGATGATCAAGCTATCAAAAATTGGCTGAAGACTCTTTCAAAAGAAACATCTCAAAATTATTGTAAACATTTGGGTGTGATACCTATTGTTAGAATTAATCTTTCCTTGGTAACTATGTAATTAAAAGACATACCAAGGTCATGTCTTATTTGTAATTCCTTTAATAAAGGAAATTATATATTCCTCCTTAAGAGGATTCCTACACATGGAACACACCAAATGTGAATGTGGCAGACATTGAGTATGGGAGTTACATGCAAACTCCTCCACTCATCCCTACTTAAGAGATGGCTCTCACACACTTATTAGGGCTCTATGGTTCTCATAGGGATTCTAAGTTGGATTTCTTCTCTCATCTCTCAATATTGTAATGAGCTTATTTCTCTCATTATTTAGGCTTTGAGCCATATTCATATTGTTCACAAGGGTTTTTTCTTGTTTTTCCCCTTTCAAATCCTTGTGTTATTGCCTTGGTTCTTGGAGCATTTTGGTGTACTTGTGGTTCATCTATTGAAGGAAAATATATATCTCTCTCTCTCTCTCTCTCTCTCTGCATTTGGTAAATCTTTTCCATTGCATACTCTCTTGGATTCTTTCCCTATCTTTTTCATTTTACTTTATATTTCTAACAAATGCTAAACTTGGATTGAGTTAAAGATGCAAGTTGTTGTTGTAAAGATGACACAGTTTGAGCCAAACTAATGATTGTGGAATCATTAGAAGAAATATGTGGCATAGAAAAATTAAGAACACTAGGAAAAGTGTATGAAGCGGTAGGAATAGAAGACACAATTGGTGTAACACTTGGAACCATAGTTGGAAGAGGATTGGAATAAGCAAAAGGAACACAATGGTATGAAGGCTGTGAGGTAGGTAAAGACATCGGTGGAACACTCAAAGGAAGAGATGGAAGTGGAAGATTCAAAGTTAGAGGATTGAAAAATGTAAGAGATGTAGTCACTAAAGGAGGAGTGTAAGTAGGATTACTAGGTAAAGGACTCAGAGAAAGTCCCATAGTAGTGACAAAAGGAGTAAATCCTACATCTTGAGCCTCTTGAGCTTATAAAGGTTTAACATTTAAATGCACAAGATGAGTAATACCATGCAAGAGATTAACACCTTGATCACTATCATGAAGAAATTTCTTAAGAGCCTATATAGCTTGATTAGAATCTTGATTATGGTTTTCTTGAATAAGTCAATTTCCCATTTTATCAAGTTGAGTTGATAGTTTTTGGACTTGTTCAGGAGGAACTCTTAAAGCATCATCCTCATCACGAGATGAGTGAGAAGATTTATGATTTTTAGAAGGATTGGAATCATAAGTGATCAAATTTTCATCCAGGATCCTAAGGAAAGGAGAGGAAGACTCAGGATCAAAGGAACCCATAAGTCTACGACTTCTTCTAACCAAAATATTATAAGTAGGAATAGAGGTAGTAAAGATCATACACCAATGCGATGTAAATGAACTAAACTAAGAAAATGTAAATGCAAGAACATAAAAGAAGGATAATCTAATATGTATGCAAGATATAACATGAAATGTAAATTTGACACCCAAAAAAAGAAAGAGTTGTCTATCACGGGTTCACCAAAATGTAAGATATTAAAAATGTAAGATTTAAAATTGAATGTATAGTATAGGAAGAAATGGTGTTGATGTTGGTAGTATTGAGGAGAAGATAAGATCCCCTTCCTAGCCCAAAATTTCACAAAGGAAAGATCCACTTTGATCAACCATAAAAAAATGGTTAGTGCACAAATGCATCAGTCGATCAGAAATAAGAAGAAAGAAGAAAGTATTACAATCCCAAATAATGGATGAAGAATATAATAGATTTGAATTGATTAAGACCTTAATTGAAATGAATTAGAAGACAAGTACTAACCTCAAAATATCAAAGATATGAAGAATTCTATTTTCAGATGTCTGCACTGAGTTTCCAGAAGTTCTACAACCGGATCGGGCACAGAGACAAAGAAAACCCAAAAATCTTTTCCGGATCTGGCTCAGGTCAATTTTGACCCAAAACAAAATGTTGATCCTGACCTAAAATAGAAAATTGATCTTGAACCAGAATAGAAAGTTGATCCTGAACCAAAACATAAAGTTGACCTTGACCTGCATAGTTCGATGGAAAGTTTGTTTCTGGATCCCAAAATTCTGCCGAAAAGGGTATCCAGATCTGCACTTGAATCTGTTGTCCCAAACCTGTACCTACAAGAAAAATGGTTTTTTTTGTTTGGGGAGAGGGGTTTACCTTGGTCAAACCCCAATTTTGGAATTAACCTTAAAGTATAATTGAAATTGCATAAATAAACAAAGAAAATAAACCAAATCACCTTGCTTGTATAGAAACCCTTGTGGCGGGTTCAAATCCTTGGATCCACAAGTATGTATGCACCAAATGAATGTAGAATGTAGAATGTAGGATGTAGGATGTCTTAAATCAATTACTTGTAGATCTTCAACACCAATCTTGAATGGATCTTGGAATAGGAAGAGGCTTTCATTGATGTGGACGGAGAAATCTTCAACAAGAGGGCTCCATAGAGCTTGAATCCTTCAATGGCTACCAATGGATATCCTTGATGAATTGAATGATTTAATGTATTTGAATGCTTGAATGCTTGAGAGTGAATTCTTGCTTCAATAGATCATGCATAGAGTTTTCTTTTCAAGTCTTAGATGGTTTGTGCTTATGCTTAGAGAAAATGAGAGGAGAAAGCTTCCTTATATACAAATCTAGGGCACAATCTTCTAGAGAGGCCTACATGGAAGAATTAAATTCTAGTTAGACCTATACTCATAGAAGTGGACCTATATTAAATATAATTTCAAGGGTCATTGCCTGGAAGATCAAAATAGCCGAACCGAAAGCGGGAATTAAATCTTTTCGAAGCTCGATATCCGAAAACCTAAAATTTGGACCCATGGGTCTTCTATGGATGTGTATTTTGCATATTTAGAAAGTACAAGTTTAGATCTCTGTTCTTCATTTTGATCTTCATTATCACCCGGTTCAGCATTGTGAGCATTTTCCTGATTCTCGGTGTGTGTAGCCTGTTTCTCGGTTGCATTGTTCTGTCGCTCAGGTAAGATGTCAGGTTCTTCAATGTAGATAAATCTGTTGTAATCTTCAGGTTCCTTTCTGCTTTCCTCATCATTTTTCTTAGCAAATTCATCCACTTTAACATTTGCACTTTCAATGATTTTGTTAGAAGATTTGTTCAAATATTTATAAGCTTTTCTTTTAGTAGAATATCCTAGAAATATTCCTTCATCACTTTAGAGTCAATTTTCCCATTTTTATCATCTTTCAATGTATAACATTGACTTCCAAAAATTCTAAAGTAACTCACATTTGGTGTGTATCCATACCATAGCTCATAAGGTGTCTTATTTGTGTCTTTCTTTAATTGCACTCAGCTTAGTGTATAGATAGCAGTACTTACAGCTTCTCTCTAGAATGTTTGTGTGATGCCTTTTTCAATTATTAGTGTTCTGGCATAATAAAAAATTGATATATTCCTCCTTTCAGCAATCTCATTTTGTTGTGGTGTTCTTAGTGTAAAAAACTGTCTTGTAGTCCCATTCTCATTACAAAATTTAGTGAATTCATCAGAAATAAATTCTCCTCCTCTATATGATCTTAAATATTTCAGTTCTTTTCCACTTTCATTTTTCAACTTTAGCTTTATACCATTTGAACATCTTAAATGCTTCAGATTTCTCTTTTAAGAACATAAAAGTCATCATCCTAGAATAGTCATCAACAAATAGAATACAATATATATTATCATAATAGCTCTTTGTTCTCATTGGCCCACATAAGTCAGTATGGACTAACTCTAGAATAACATTAGATGTGTAGGTTTTTCTCTTGAAACTAGACTTTGTCATTTTTCATATTTGACAATTCTTGCACATAACATGGTCGGGCTTTGAAATACTCGGTAAGCCTCTCACTTTTCTTAGTTATCTTAACCATTTCAAAATTCACATGACATAACCTTTTATGCCACAACCAAACATCTTCATTTCTAGACAATAAACAAGTGGTCTCAATATCATCAAGATAGAATAGATTACCTTTTGTTTGTTCACCAGTACCAATCAACTTTCCCTTTTCATTATAGATCATTGCCTTTTTGTTCTCAAATGAAACTCGGTGTCCTGTGTTGTTTAGTTGTGAAACACTCAATAGATTATAGTTAAGTCCTTCCACCCAATATGCATTTTCACATCTGATCAGATTATTTAACATGATGGTACCTTTTCCTTCAACTAGGAAAGGTGAGTCATTACCCATCCTAACTGATCCACCATTATAATATTCAAAAGTTTTAAGGTTTTTTTTATTTCCAGTCATGTGATGAGTACAACCAAAATCAATAATCTAGACATCAGTTTTTCTAACTTTAGATATGAGTGATGTTTCAACATACCTTTCTTCTTCATCTGAATCATCCTTCATAGCAAGAAATACTACCTCACTATCTTCATCAGAATCAGTGTCACAATTTTCAGCTTTGTTCTCAACCAGGTAACAAGCCTTCTTTCCTTTGTCCTTGTAATCTTGGTTATCTCTTCTATCAGAGTGTCGGTTGCTTCTATTGTCTCGATCATCACTTCTGTCATACTTCTTTTCATAAGATCTATCATTGTTTCTTTCATCCTTTCTCTTGTTAGGGCATCTAGCAGGAAAATGTCCAACTTCTTTGCAATTAAAATAGACCAATGGTAATTTACCTTTATATCTTCCTTTACCCCTATGAAATCTCCTAGCCATTAGTACTTCAAGTTCATCAAGTTTTTGTTCATCACTATCACTGTCACTATCATTTCTCATAGTGTGTTTGTTACTAGATTTACTTATTTTCAGAGAAGATTTGAATGCAAACTCAATAGTTGGTAAGAGACTGTTGTCATAGTTGTTAATCTCAAATGAAATAAGTCTACCAATCAAACTATCAAGACTAACATTGTTATTTTCTACTGCTCTTATTTCTTGAATTGTAGATACTCTAATAGCATAAAGAGGTAGTAAGGTTCTCAAAATTTTACTTACAACTGTTTCTTCCTCAAGTACTGCTCCTACTCCATGGATAGCATTAAAAACTTCTTTGATTTTGCTACTATACTGAGTGATTTCATATCCTTCTTTCATTCTTAGGTCATCAAAATTTCCTCTCAGGATTTCATCTTTAGCTCTCAATACATTGGTGTCTCCTCCATGTACTAGCTTGAGTTTGTCCCACATTTTCTTTGCAGAGGTGCCTAATTTCACATCTTCAAATTCAACATCGGTTAGTGAAGAAGCTAGTTCTATCATCATAGAATTGTGTTCAATTTTCTCTCTCAATTCATCAACAATTAGAGGTCCAGTAGGTGCAACATATTTAGTATCCAAGTATTGTGTGACATCATTTCCAATACCTGATAGATGAAGTCTTATCCTGGTTTTCCATGATGCAAAGTTGTTCTTGTTCAACTTGGGCACATCCCTTTTAGTCATCTTGTGATCTTTAGCTTAAGTACCTTTAAAATTTTCTTCCAAGCACCAAAGCTCGAATACTAATTGCTTGAATAACTAAGAGCGAGGGAGGGGGGGGGGTGAATCAGTGACCTTAAAAGTAATTCCAAGGATTCGACCAAAAAATTATATCTCAAATGTAATACCCTCTAGTTATCTTTCAGTCCATCAAGATGTATGCCTTAAATAATTCTAACAAATATAAGTTTCTTGGTAAGATATTTTGTTTATCTTTTCTAGTATTTACCGAATAGCAGTAAATAAACTTAGTGTTAATCGATCAATTCAGTTTCAGTAATGTGTAAAGAAAAATATCAATGCAATGAACCATATACACATTTGACACAGATTTTTAATGTGGAAACCCTTCTAAGGGAAAAACCACTTGGGACCGATAACTCAAAATGTTTTCACTCTTCTGAAGTGATCTCAGTGAAGAGCCAACCTTGTTAAAGGTTACAATACACACTATTAAGTGTGACCTTGTTAAGAGATTTAAAACTAACAGTTTGTCTTTTGACCTAGCACTCACTATCCTGTCAACAAGAAAACCTTTTGATACTCTTGAGTATCTCAATACAATAAGGACTGTTAAATCCCACTTGGTTAAGAGATTTTATGAATCAATGGTTAAACTGATACAATAAATATTTATGTTCAAAATACAACTTTAACTTGTAGATAATCAGATCTATTATTAGTCCAATACTACCTCTCTAATCAATATTATATTTTATTCCTTCTCTCTCTCTCTCTCTCTCTCTTCTACTCGGTGAATTCTCTATCCTCTATTGATCGGTGTTTGCATAATTCCTTGGTTCTGTTCTTCAGCCTGTATGATCAGATCTGCATGAAGAATTCTGTCTTCACCAGAATTATACTCAACATTCCTATCTTCATAATGAATTCCTTGTCTCTTTATATATACATGATTATCTGATCAATATCGTTGTTTTTTCTATAGATCACTTCTTGATCCATAAAAACTTGCCATGCTTGCTTTATCCCGTAAAGATCTGCTTTAGTTTTATTCCACAAATCTCTCCATGATAGCTATGAATAAAAATTGTTTTAAATCTCCTTCATGCTTTAGTTTAACTAATTGTTAAGAAAAAATCAATTAATCAGTCAATCTCTAAATATAGCTCTTGCCAGCTAAGTAGTTTTGTCGTTCTTGAACTTCAGTTCTGACCGGTCATCAACTCCAGTTAGCTCGGTAACAACTTTAGTTATGCTCAGTCATCAAATCCAATTTAATGTAGTGCTCGGTATACACTGTGAACTGCTCGGTGACACTTGCTCGGTAATTCTTTCTCAATTACTATTGTGCTTAGTTTACACTGTGGACTGCTCAATGTTCACTGCCCGTCGGTGTTCACTATCAGTCGTTGTTTACTGTCACTCGATGTATACAAAACTTTTATGTTTTACCGACCACATAAAATTTGTCTCTTTATCTCTTCAATTTTATGACCAATATGTGTTTGAATAATCAAACTATATCAAGTTGACATCAATGACAATACAATACATTAACTGATTTAATGTCTTGCATTCACTTTTGCAGCTCAGTGATCATCAACTTATCATCTTCAAACATTCAATCAGTTATAGTTCATCATAATCTGATGATCACAAGATATGGCTCATAAATCTATGTGATCATAGATATATGATCCATAACATTTCTACATACTCTCCCTAAGCTTGCAAGAGCTTAATCCCCACAATTAGGGACTGGATAGATTTATGATGTTTCTTTTCAATGCTCCCCCTAAGGCCATGCTTGGCCATCTAGGTTGATGTAGCAATGTTAGCATCAAGCGAAGACTCAATAGCATCTATTGACTCCCCTTGAACCCTTTACTCACTTGGTTCTTTTACCTTCCATACCTTATCAATGTTCATATCTCCTTCTTTCTTGAAATGACTGTTAAATTCATCTGTAATACTCTTAACATCACCAATATTCTTCTTTGCATAGATATGTGGAGGTCCACTTCTATTCTCAATTCTATTATATCTGAAAAAAATTTCTATGTGTCCTGGATTATGTTATTTGTAACATGTAGGAGGTGGAATGTTCTGATTAATCTGCAGCTTACAATACTCTGTGATGTGCCCAAATTTATTGTATTTGTAACATGTGAACTTACCTATTGTTCCTTCTCTAGTGTAATCTTGCTTGATTCTTAATTGATCAGGCTTCCTGCATTCTACCTTCTTGTGTCCAAATGCATGACAATTGAAACAATAGCCAGAAAAATATTTGTAAGGAATTTTACCTTTGCAGTCTCTCTTTATGCCTCAAATCTTGTTGCATCCAAAAAATCTACCTCTGAAACATTTGATCTCATCTTTAGTTTCTTCAAGAGTAGGTCTTTCTTCATCAGTCTTCACTTCAAATTTTTCTTCCTGAGTCTTTGAACATTTAGCTTCATCGAACCCAACTCCAGTCATGTATCCTTTAGGTTTCTGTCTATCTTTCTTCTCATCAATCTTATCACTTCTCATATGGAGTTTTTCAATATGTTTCTTAGCCTCAGTAAGTTCTCCTTTTATGATCTGATTATATTTATCCAATTCCAGATATTTGTTCTTATATTCATCAAGCTCAATATGCATTTGTCCCATCTAAATATTAGTATCTTTTAAGGTTTCTTCAATTTTGTTACTGTCATCCTTTACCTGTTTAATTTATTTTTCTATTTCAAAAGAAATAGTTTAATGATCAAGCTTCAAAGTATCTTTCCCTTGTTCAAGTTGTCTTATCTGATCTAAAGTATCACTGTCTGAATCCTCTTTTATCTTATCCATAAGATCTTGTCTCTAACTCCTGGATAGTTCAAGTTGTTCCTTTAGTTTCTTAATGAAACCCTCTACTCTTCTTAATTTGAATTTCAAGTCACCATTCTCTACTTTAGCCTTATCAAGGTCTTCAAGTGTTGCTTCAAAGTTTTTCTCCAAACTTTAAGAATCCATCTTGATCTCCCTTAAGCTGTTAGACTTTCTCTCCAAGGGCTAATATCTCTGATACCAATTGTTAGGATTAAGTAATATAGAGAGGGGGGTGAATTAATATTACAACACTTTACACTTAAAATTAATAAATTCCAACTTATCCAGATAATTGCAGAAATGAAAATAACATATATGCAAAACACATAACTCATAACACCATGAATTTTTTATTGAGAAATCCGTGGCCAAGGGAAAACCCCGACAAGGATGGTACCCAAAAATATACACTAAAATTATATTGTCCCTGTTAGGAGACCTAGCCCTATTAGGAGCTGAATATTACATTAGTACATTTCTGTATTAAAGGAATACCAAAATCCATGTTAAAGGTATACACCGAGCTCGCTGCTCATACAATCAGAAATGTCTCTATTACAATGTATATAAAAAATGAACATAAACAAGCATCTGCTATGCTTAGGTAGTTCTAGTTGTACCTTGCATCATCATCTATCTGATTCTGACATCACAATGCATCCATTCATCTGTTCACATCCATACCATTCCATCCATATTGTGCTTCTCAAAAGCTCTTCATATATATGCATTATTATATATCCACTCGACTTCTAAATACATCACAAAATGGAATCAACACTTACAAGAAATGTAAATAAAATGTTGATGACTTTACTCTACCAAAATATAGGTAATACACAATGCAAATCCAACATAGCGCGTTTGGATTCCATCTCATACTCCCTCAATCATCGCAACCTTTCATCTGTCATGTATCACTGCTACTCTATCTTCGCATGCCTTTAACATATTGTAACTTACTGCGATCAAATCCAAAACATAAGCAGCCTTAACTGAAGGTCATACATATACCAAAATATCTTCCCCTAAGCTTGCATGTCTTCATTCACCATGTACTGTGCTCACTGACCAAAATTGTACTCCTGTACCCTACAAACGTGCTTTCTGGACTTAGTCAATTTTCAAGCCTTAACTCCAAAATTGTGTATCACACCAAGCGATCATCCATAAAAAATGTGTTTCCATAAATGACAACCCTAATGTGTACCTTAACACTCCTAAATCAACCACTTACCAACAAATATTACAAAGGAAAAAATGGTCCTCAACTAAATGGACCAGAATACACATGGGTTTCTTCAGAATTGGTACTATTTTGCTTTATTGCTTTAGAAATGTTGCAAAGAATGGAAATAACTTATACCTACACCTAATAACACAAATTATAAGGTGATTTGAATTTTTTGAGTTGTTACAGAAGATTTAAATAGTCATGTATAGATCAGTACCTTATTTTGGGTTACAGAGTCAAATACTAGGTTACATCGAATTCCCACAAACATTTAAGGCAAGAATCATCAAGAATACAATATGCTAATTCTTGAAACTAACAAATCCCTCTCATATTGGCTTGAAATTATTGCTTAAGTATCCATATTACATACATTAATTTCTATTGTTTACCCACATCGATTTATCTCTGTCCTCAAAGGAGAGCAAATGGATAAATAATACGAATTACAAAAACATGTAAAAATGAATTCAAACAAATTCTCATTATATTAAATTCAAATAATTGATGTACATTCATGGAGAGAATTTATCACTAGTTACAACATTATAATCGCAATGAGACACCTATATTTATCAAAATGAAATACAATTGTATTTGATCCCTTTCCCAAGAACCTGAGATTTTCCTAGGCACATGCTAATTCTACCAAGATTTTTAGCACACCTTTTCTCAGTATTGGAATCCATTTTATAAGAAATAAGGGATGCTACAAGATACAAGCCAAAAAAACCTAATAGCATATTGTAACCACATTTGGTTATTTGAAAATGAAATTTATCCATCAGAAATGATTTCCCGTCATTTTGTCTTCTAATGTAGTTGATGCATTGGCTTGCTGGTAGTTCCTAAGTTAAAACAACTTAGTGAACCTGGGATATCTATGAGGCATGCCACAATCCCACCTGGATGATCAATGTTATAGAGGAGCCGCAAATACAATATTTTCAATCTCATGCTTCTAAGGGAAGACCACGGGCTATTAATTCTCATCTTCTACCTTCACTGAATAATAGGCTTTTGATGAGTCTCAGAGGGTGAAAAATGTCCATGGGTCCTCATTTCTTGGTCATTCAACTAGGTCTTCTAATGAAATCTTCCTTGAAAGGTAGATTGAGAGGTAGTGAATAGAGATAGTTGTCATTTGTGAGAAGCAGACAAAGCCTACTCTTGCACTGGAAACTTTTGATATCTCTATATCTACCTCTGAACCTTTTGATATCTCTATAACCACAAACAAATCCTCCTATTTGTGACCATAGCCTTTTTATATCTCTTGCAACATCATTAATAGAAACCACATCTCTCTCTCTGGATAACCTCATATTTATCATATAATAGAGAAATTAATTTTGAATGTAAAAACCACATGGCCCCATAGGGTATTTATCATTTTTCTTCTAAATATTTTCCCTTCAAAAATTTCAAATTACCAATTAAGGGAACAACATGCAGTTATTCTTGATGTAATCTGTACTAAACATGTCCTACATAAAAATATTTCAAATCTTCCAAAATCTCTAATAGAGTGCAGTCCAACCTGATATTCAAAATTCTTTTTCCAAAAAAATGTATTTACTCATGCCCTTACTAATAGGAAAGCTCTCTACAATTTGTCCTATAAGTGTCACTTCACAATTGGGATTCTCAATCCTTTGCAATGCCTTTGAAATGCATTGTCGAATCCCCTTAAATTTTCACATGTAGAAATATCCTACTTATGTGGCACCACATGTCATAATTTGTTTACACATATGTAACACCATGTTATTCTGCTAACAAACCGATCAACAATGACTAACTCTTACAGAAATGCAAGATTTTAAAAATCTTCACTTCAATAAACACCCTGCGCTTCCCCTGTGCATATAGTCTGCTATCCTTTCCTCTAGCAGAAGTCAAGGTATGTATCTTATTTCCACATTCATGTCTACTGAGAACCCCAGGCTTCCACACCTCATTATGTTTCTTCTCAAAAATTGAGCAAAATAACGAGGTCCTTATCCTACCACAAGCTCTTTATTGTCTTTTATTTCTGCTACATCCTTTGCATACTTGAGTAAAACTACACATAAATGCAGGGTTCTTACACCTCATAGGTTCTCAACACTTCACCCTTCAGGTTGACTACATTATTCTACATATCATTGTATGCATAGCAGAAACCCATGGTACATTTCTTTCTTTAGTTTGTTCTTAGCATACATGAGCCATGTGTTTCTGCAACCTCCACTTTTGTGTTACTATGTGCCCCAAGGAAACACAGGGTACCACCATTATGTAAGGTATATTTTGCATAACCCCACCCTTACACAACCATTCTAAATTTATTAAATTAATTTCAGCATAAAGTCAGGGACCACTACTTTTCCCTTTTACCTCATTGGAACTTTTCCATACCCCGCATTTCCATGGTCCTTTCCCTTCGCTCATCGATACTTTAGTGGAAACCTGGGGGAAAAATATCCCATTTATATGTGACCCCACCTTTCCACAACCTTCTTTGTAAAATTATAAGTGGTCCAACAAAACCACAACGTAAGTTCTCTTTGTCAAGGGAGTTTGAACAATTTGCCAATAAGGAAAATGATAGAATGCAGTTTTGGATAAACCATTAAAATGGGCCTTTCCAAATAGCTCTTTAGGGGAATCACTAGTCAAAATTTCACATGGTCACTCTAAATTTATCCAAGTTTGAGAGTACAAAAAATGACTCTAGTTGGAGATATATGCCCCTAGTGGGCATAGCAATATATAAGATCTCTGGAAAGAAGACCAAATAGCTTAAAAATACACAACTTATTCACACAATGTACATGCAAGAAAAGAAAAAATCTACCTCTATACTGGTGGTCCTAGGATTTTAAAAAAATAGAACCAATATTTCCAAACCCCACACCTTTGATGATAATTGAATAACAACCTAATACAACCAAAACATTCATTGAAAGACACATGACCACACTCACTATACTTGATATCATTCAGTATGCTTTGTAATCAATCATGGGAGCATATTATTTATTATCTTGAATTCTATCATCAAGGATCAACTCAAAGATTTGATGTTTACATGAGATGTTCATATCATATCCACAATGCAAAGCATAACACTCATCAAGGATTAGTTGATTATCATGCTTCTAAAGAATTTCATCCCACTGGACTAGAAAAAAAAACACTCGTATTCAATTACATAATGGATATTATCATATTTTTCCTCAACATTGGTTTGCATAATCAAAGTGCATTCATCATTGGATTACTGATATGAACTAGGGAGAAAGCTACCATGCTTATGAAAATAATTTTTTCATATTCTAGCTCATTGTATGATTGCATCTTATCATACTGATAAACATACTCTACTAGAATAACTGAGAAGAGGGGGGGGGGGGGGGAANAGAAGAGGGGGGGGGGGGGTGAATCAGTTTGAATCAGTTTCCTCACAAATTATCCTACAGTCCCAAATTTCTCTAGATGTACATCAAAACAAATTCAAACATATAATTCAATTCATTGAGAATGTATTCTGTAATCTCAAACTTTCATCAATAGTGTTTACCGAGTATCAGTATATTTAAAACTGTGATTACCGATCTAGGTGTGTAAAGTAAAATAACAATCCACAACATTCATGCACATTGACACAGATTTTTAACATGGAAACCCTGCTAAGGGAAAAACCACCTGGGACCGGTAACCCAAAATATTTTCACTCTTCTAAAGTGAGCTTGGTGAAGAGCCAACCCTATTAAAGGTTACAATGCAAACTATTAAATGTGACTTGGTTAGAGGATTTAAAACTAACAATTCTCTCTTGACCATGCATTCACTATGGGGTCAACAAGAAAACACTCAAAATTCATTGAAATTTCATAATAAGTACTTCACTATCTTACTCGGTTAAGAGATTTATCTGTAACAATGGTTAAATTGATACAGTAATGGTCTGATTCAAATACAACTCTATTTTGTAGATATTCTGATCTATGATAAGTACATAATACCTTTGATCCATTTGTTCACTTCAGTTCATGTCATACTTCAAACTTGCTCTGCTCGGTAATGCTCTTTCCTTTGTTTTCTTGATGATGTCCGTAGAAAAATGCTCAGTTATGTCTTTAACCAGTTTGATCAGTCATGCATAAAATTTGCATGTGTGCATCATAGCATCATGTATGATTCAAAATGAATATATTGTCTCTTATATAGACATCATGTCTCATTTAATTTTTATCCTTCACATTTTTCCTCTTAATCTCCATCATTGATTTTCCTACTTGATCCATCCTCGACAATTGTGTTTAAAACACGTTTCAATCTTTGTCATCCAATCTTCATTGAATTTTTATAACCGTTTGATTAAATAAAAAACTTTATCTTTTACCTCAATATCATCAATTGCCATCTCAACATCTTAGTCTGCCTCAGTTTGATTAAATTACTTTGTCAATAGTTGTGTCGATAATCCCTTGCTCGATTATCACCGTGCTCAGTATACACTGTGTTTTACTTGGTTATCACTGACTCTTGGTGTATACAAAACTCTTCATTTACCGACCACATAAACATTGTTTGTTCCAGACCTTCAATTCATGACAAATATTTTCCACCATAATAATACTCAAATAAGTTGACATCAATGACAATACATTAACTGATAATGTTTATCATCACATCTATAACTTGGTTGAATATCAACAAATGACTTCAAACATACAATCAGTTTTAGTTCATCAATCTCTCCCTTTGGCATTCATGGAAACACAATATGAAATATGTAATTGATGACATGTAACTGATTAAATGTTTGATAATGTTAAGTTGAAGATAATGCAAAGCATTAAATTATTTAATGATTTATATTGTCATTGATGTCAACTTGATATCATCTGTACGGTCATGAACATAATGCCAAAGACTTCAAAGAATCAATAGAACAAAGGTTATGCTTTCAACAATGCATAAAAGTCAAGTATTCACTAAGTGATAGACAACACCGGCGGAGTGCACACCATTGGCAAAGGAAAAGAAGAAAAGTCATAGTGATACACGATGAGCAGAAGATAGTGTTGCCCGATGAAGAAAAACCACACGATGCCCGACGAGCTGAAAATAGAGTTGCCCGATGAGTAAAAATCTAATGATGCTCGATGGACAGAGATCCTGAAGCTAACTAGAGTTATGCTAACAGAACTGTTAGTTGTCATCAACAACTAACTAAAGAATTGACCGACAGAACAGAGAGTTCAGAAAACAACAAAATATCTAGCTGGCAAGAGCTAAATGATAGAATTAACTGGTTGTTTTCTTTGTTTTATTCAACCAGAGTTAAGTAATTGATTTAAAGAAGATTTGTATAGTTGGCAAGAAGATAACTACGAGATAAATCAGGAGTTATTCTTTAAATCAAATTGGCTAGATTGTTTTTCACACCAAGAATCAAGAATTAAGAAATATTGAATATCATGTCTATATAAGAAAAAAGCTTAATTCATTTTCGTAACATCACACTCACAAAAAGGGGATTAAGGGGAGTGAATGAAAAGAGGATGCTGAAGAGAAACTGATGAAGAAGAACTTCATACAGTCTTGATCAATCAAGCTGAAGGAAAGCTAAAGAATTCTATAGACACTGATGAACAGTGAAGCACAACATCACAAAGCAGAAAATGTGGAGCACAAATAATTGAATGGATACAATGATCAGACAGGTAATGTACTTAAATATATCTGAAAATCTGCAATTCAAAGTTGCATTAGAAACAAGTCATAGTGTTTCAGTTTAACCATTGAATCATCAAGTCTAGAGCAAGACTTAACAGTCTTCTATATATTGAGGTACATCCCAAGGAGTACCAAAAAAATTGATTCATGAAAGTAGCAATGGATTTTCCCGATACCTATTGACAGTCTAAGAAGGAGGCTGATTCAAGGATTGTAGCAATAGATGCCCGATACTAAGTGACAACCTCTATGTATAAAATCCTCTAACAAGGTCACACTTAATAGTGTGTTTGTAACCTTTAACAATGTTGGCTCCTAATAGGGCTCACTTCAGAAGAGTGAAAATTTGGGGTACCGGTCCCAGTGGTTTTTCCCTTAACAGGGTTTCCATGTTAAAAATTCATGTGTTATGTGTGTATGATTCATTTCTTTATTGTTTTGTATCTAACATAGTTAACACTAGATTGATCGGTATACTCTACTTATTTACCGAGTTTCAGTAAATAGTTATATTGCTTATCAGTAATCAAGGAGAATAAGGACATATAAGGAAAACTAGCAGATATTTATTCATTATAAGTATTTCATGACATGCATCTTGTGGGGACTTAATAATTAGAGGTTTATTTGATTGGTGGTTAATGTTTGAAGGGTAAATATTTGAGGCCACTGATTCACCCCCCTCTCTCTTATTACTAACAATTGGTATAAGAGCTTGTGTGCTTAGAAAGGAAGCTTTCAAGACCTAAGTCAAAGATCACAAGATGAACAGATGAGATGTGCCCAAGTTGAATAAAGACAACATTGCTTCATGGCAAAGAAGGATAAGAATCCACTTATCGGGTATTGGTAATTATGTTACTCAATTCCTAGATACTGAATATGTGTTGCCTATAGGAGTATTGATAGTAGATCAATTGAGAGAGAAGCATGAACACAACTGCATGGTTATAGAGTTTTCTTCCTCACTCTCTGATGTTGAATTTGAAGATGTCAAGGATTGCAAAACTGGAAAGAAGATGTGGGACAAACTGAAGCTTGTACATAGAGGTGATACAAATGTTCTGAGAGCCAAGGCAGAAAGGCTTAGAGGAAAATTTGATGATCTTAGAATGAAAGAAGGAGAAAACATCACACAGTACAACACAAGAATAAAAGAAGTAGTCAATGCTATACGAGGAGTTGGAGGTGTACTTGAAGAGGAGACAGTGGTAAGTAAAATCGTAAGAGCCTTACTGCCTGTATATGCTATTAGAGTTTCTACCATTCAAGAAATGAGAACAGTAGCAACCAATACAATTAATCTTGATAGTTTAATTGGTAGACTGATTTCATTTGAGATTAATAACTTTGACAATAGTGTCTTACCAAATTTAGAGTCTGCATTTAAGTCTTCTATGAGAATAAGCAAATCAAGTCATAGACACACATCTAGAAGAGATAGTGAAAGTGAAAGTGAAGAAGAAGATCTAGATGAAATTGAAGCACTTATGGTAAGAAGAATGTAGAGAGGCAAAGGTAAATACAAAGGCAAGTTACCACTTGTATGTTTTAATTGTAAAGAGATTGGAGACTTTGCAGCAAGATGTCCTAATAGAAGAAAATATGACAAAATTAATGACAGATCTTTTGAGAAGAAATATGATAGAGGTGATAACAAAGATTATAGAGGTTATCGACAATCAGAAAGAAGAGATACTAGAGAATACAAGGACAAAGGAAAGAAGACTAGTTACCTAGCTGCTTGCAAAGATGAAGATATTGACACCGAACTTGATGAAGACATCGAGATGGTATTTGTAGCTGTGAAGGATGATTTAGATGAAGATGAAAGGTATGTAGAAACTGCAATCATATCTAAGGTTAGCAAGAATGACATCTAGATTATAGATAGTGGCTGCACTCACCACCTGATCGGTGACAAAGAAAAGTTTAACACTTTTCAGTATTATAATGGTGGTACAGTAAGAATGGGTAATGATACACCTTGTCCAGTTGAAGGGAAAGGAACAATAATGCTGAATAACCTGATTAAATATGAAAATGCTTATTGGGTAAAATGATTGAATTATAATCTGTTGAGTGTTTCTCAGCTGAATAACTCAGGACACATAGTAGCATTTGAGAATAAGAAGGAAAAGATCTTCAATGGATAAGGAAAATTGATTGGTACCGGTGAACAGACTAAAGGTAACTTATTCTATCTGAATGATACTAACACCACTTGCTTAATGAATAGAAATGAAGACATATGGTTGTGGCACAAAATATTGTGTCATGTGAATTTTGA
>MU227141.1:4637926-4681775 GCA_018584345.1 Thuja plicata | reverse complement strand
AGTGACTGTATTATTTTCTACTGCTCTCATTTCTTGAATAGCAGAGACTCTAATAGCATATATAGGCAATAGGGTTCTTAAGATTTTACTTACCACTGTCTCCTCTTCAAGTGTACCTCCAACACCTTGTATCACATTGACTACTTTTATTCTTGTGCTATACTATGTGATGTTTTCACCTTCTTTCATTCTGAGATCATCAAAATTTCCTCTAAGGCTTTCTTCCTTGGCTCTTAGAACATTTGCATCACCACCATGTACAAGTTTCAACTTGTCTCACATTGTCTTTGCATTTTTGCAATCTTTGACATCCTCAAATTCAGCATCAAAGAGTGAGGATGAAAGCTCTATAACCACACAATTATGTTCATGCTTTACTCTCAATTGATCTACTATCAATGGTCCTATAGGCAACACGTATGCAATATCTAAGTATTGAGTAATATCATTGTCAATACCTGATAAGTGAAGCTTTATCCTGCTTTGCCATGAAGCAAAGTTGTCCTTGTTCAACTTGGGCACATCTCGTCTGTTCATCTTGTGATCTTTACTTAGGTCCTGAAACCTTCCTTCTAAGCACATAAGCTCTGATACCAATTGTTAGTAATAACTGAGAGGGGGGGTGAATCAGTGGCCTCAAAAATTTATCCTTTAAACTTCAATCCACCAATTAATACACCTCAGATTATTATGTCCCTACAAGATGTATGCCTTTAAAATACTTTGAAATCAATAACTGTCTGTCGGTTTACCTTGTTTGTTCTTCTTCTCCTTGATAACCGATAAGCAGTAAAACTTATTTATAGATGATCAGTAAATATGCAGAGTATACCAATCAATCCATAAATGCTTATGTGAAATGTAAAACAATAAAGTAATAAACCATACACACATAACACAAGGATTTTAACGTGGAAACCCTGTTAAGGGAAAAACCACTGGGACCGGTACCCCAAATTTTCACTCTTCTAAAGTGAGCCCTGTTAGGAGCCAACCCTATTAAAGGTTACAAACACACGGTTAAGTGCGACCTTGGTAGAGGATTTTTATACATAGGTTGTCACTTAGTATCTGGCATCTATGCTACCATCCTTGAATTAGTATCTAGACTGTTAATAGGCTTTATGCTAATCTTACTACCATCCTTGAATCAGCCTCCTTCTTAGACTATCAATAGGCTTTAGGTAAGACCGATGCTACTATCATGAGTCAACCTTCTAGTAATTTGTTCGGATATACCTCAATTACAAAAGATTGTTAAGTCCTGCTCTGTTAGGAGACTTAATGCTTCAATGGTTAAACTGAAACACAATGACCTATTTCTAATGCAACTTTGAATTGCAGATATTCAAATCTATTTACATACAATACCTTTCTGACCAATGTATCAATTCCATTCCTTTGTTATTCATTCTTTCCGCTCTGTGATGTTGTGTTTTACTGTGTGTCAGTGTCTGCAAAATTCTTTAGCTCTCCCTTAGCTTGATTGATCAGGACTGCATGAAGTTTAACCTTCATCAGTTTCTCTTCAGCATCTTCTCTCAATTCACTCCACTGTGTATCTGAGTGTATCTGAAATGAATTAAACTTGTCTCTTATATAGACATGATATTCCTTAATTCTTGGTTCTTGATTCTTGATTCATGGCGTGAAAAACAATCCAGCCAAATTGATTTATGACTTTAACTCCTAATTTATCTCGTAGTTATCTTCTTTCCATCTGTATAAATAATCTTTAAATCACTCAATTAACTATGGTCAAATAAAAAAAATAAAACAACTAGTTAAGTCTTTCCTTAAGCTTTGCCAGCTAGATATTTTTTCATTTTCTGATCTCTCTTTTATGTCGGTCAATTCTGCAGTTCGTCGCCAGTGACAACTGCTAGTTTCATCCGTACAACTTGAGTTAGCTTTGGGATCTTCATCCTTTGGGCATCATTGGATCTTTCTTATTAGGAAACACTGTCTTCTACTCGTTGGGTATCACTGTGACTTTATCTCTGTCTTTACCGATGGTGTGCACTCCACCGGTGTAGTCTGTCAGTTGGTGAATACTTGACTTTTATGTATTGCTGAAAGCATAACCTCTATTCCACTGATTCTCTGAAGTCTTTGGCATTATTTATATGACCATATAGATGATATCAAGTTGAAATCAATGACAATACAAACCATTAACTAATTTAATGTCTTGCATCATCTTCAACTTAATATTATCAAACATTCAATTAGTTAGATGTCATCAATGGTATGGTAAAATACCCAATGTAAGTTACTTCAAAATCTTTGGTAGTCAATGTTATGTCTTAAAGGATGATAGAAATGGAAAGCTTGACACCAAGAGTGATGAAGGTATTTTTCTAGGGTATTCTACCAAGAGCAAAGCTTATAAATGTCTCATCAAGGATTCTAACAAAATTATTGAAAGTGCAAATGTAAAGATAGATGAATTTGTAGAAAAGAATGAGCTAAAAAGCACAAAAGAACCAGAGGACTACAACAAGTTTGTATACTGGGAAGAACTCAAAAATCTACCTGAGCAACAATGCTTAATTCCAAAACAACAGAATGTTGCAACCAACGGTCAGACTGCTGTTACTGATGGTCAGGATAATAATCAGAATAATGTGCAAGGTGATGAAGAACAAAATGAAGATCAAAATAATGATCAAGTTGATACATAAAGAGCTATACTTGTACTTGCAAGATATGTAAGAAGGAACCATCCAGAGATCCAGATCATAGGATATAAGAAAGCTGGTACAAGAACAAGAAGTAAGTCTTTAAACTCAAATTGTTTAATTTGTGAGTTTAAGCCAAAATCTATTAATGCTGCACTAGATAATGAGGAATGGATAAGTGCTATTAATGATGAGATTGAATAGATTGAGAAGAACAAGACATGGTCACTTGTGCCAAGACCGGATGACAAGAATGTCATTGGTACAAAATGGATATTCAGGAATAAGCTGAACGAGAATGGAGAAGTCACAAGAAATAAAACAAGACTAGTATGCAAGGGGTATGCACAAGAAGAAGGTATAGACTATGGAGAGACCTTTGCACCCATTTCTAGGATAGAAAGAGTAAGAATATTGCTTGCTTATGCTACATTTAAAGGATTCAAAGTATATCAAATGGATGTCAAGTCAACATTCCTAAATGGAATACTTGAAGAAGAGGTATACATTGAGCAACCAGAAGGGTTTGTCGATCCAGACAAGAGAAACATAGTATGTAGACTTCACAAAGCCTTTTATGGATTGAAACAAGATCCTAGAGCTTATTATGAATGACTTCATTCCTATCTAATAAGTATTGGATTTGTAAGGACAAGTGAAAACAATAATCTTTATTTGAAGGAAGATACTGATGCTAACACTTTAATTGCTGAAATATTTGTTGATGACATCATATTTGGAGGCAATGATATGCTATGCAAATCATTTTTTAATGAGATGAGAAAATAGTTTGAGATGTCTATGTTTGGAGAGATCAAGTGCTTTCTTGGTCTATAGATCATTCAACAAAGTGAAGGTATTTTCATTACACAGTCCAAATACATCAAAGAGGTCCTGAAAATATTCAAGATGGAAGATTCCAAACCAGTTGGAACACTGATGGCTACTGGATGTAAGTTAACAAAGGAGGACAAGACAAGAAAGGTATATCAGACTTTGTACAGATCAATGATTGGAAAACTCATGTATGTTGTACACACTAGAGCATATATTGCACATGTAGTAGTAATTGTTGCTAGATTTTTTGCTAACCCCAGGGAATCACATATGACTGCTGTAAAAAGAAAATCTAAGATATCTGAAGAACATTGAGGAATTTGGCTTATGGTATAGAAGAGAAGGCAAATTTGAACTAAAGGTGTTTACCGATGTTGATTGGGCTGGAAATCTTGATGACCGAAAGAGCACAACTGGAGGAGCATTCTTTATGGGTGACATACTTGTCACATGGATTAGTAAGAAGCAAGGATGCATCTCTCAGTCTACTATAGAAGCAAAATATGTTGCTGCTACTGCAAATTGCTCAAATACTGCATGGATCAAACAGTTACTAGAAGGTATGAATATGAATATCTTAGAACCAATAATTATTTATTGTGATTACACTAGTGCAATAAACATTTCCAAGAATCTAGTTATGCATTCCAAGACTAAACACATTGCCATCAAGTATCATTATTTGAGAGAAAAATTTCAAGAAAAGGAGGTGATACTTGATTATGTGCAATCAAAAGAACAACTGGCTGATATCTTCACCAAGCCACTGCCTAAGGATACATTTGAGTACTTGAGAAAGAGACTAGGGGTCAAACCCTTGTCTGCCAGTTAGTAATATGACTGAAGACTGCATCAGCCTACATATTATCAGAATATCAATCAAGTTGATGCAAGAAAAGAGATGAACTTAAAAGATACATCTATATACAGACAGGTATATATCAGAACCGAGCACCAGAACATATTTTTGTATTGCTGATGGATAAGGGAAATTCAAGGAATATATTATGGATAGGAGAAAAATGATTTCTTAACATGAATGTCAAATATTTGTAAAACATTTGTTTGACATTGCTGTCAAAGGGAGAGAGATTATCCATATTATCACATTCTTCTGAAAAAGGGAGAAAGATTATCCATTATCAGATTACTCCAACAGAGAGAGATTATATCCCAAGAGAGAGCAAATTGTATGAAAGATGATTATACAAAGGGAGAGTTGCTGACAAAAGAAAAAGACATCAAAGAGAGAGAACAGTCAAAAGAGAGAAATTGACACAAGAAGAGGACTCAACACATCAGAAAAAGAAGAGCTACAAGAATCAAATCTAAGCTAAAACAGAGCTTACTGGAGTTCAGACATTTATCGGTTATCAAACAAAAGGATTGGTAGTTTGATGAATCTCAACTGTTGTATTTTATATTGTATTACAAATAGTATAGTGTGATAATATAGTATGTTGCCATCAATGCCAAAGGGATAGATTGATGACATGTAACTGATTAAATGTTTGATAATGCTAAGTTGAAGATAATTCAAAGTATTAAATCAGTTAATGGTTTGTATTGTCATTGATGTCAACTTGATATCATCTATATGGTCATGAAAATAATGCCAAAGGCTTCAGAGAATCAATAGAAAAAAGGTTATGCTTTTAGCAATGCATAAAAGTCAAGTATTCACTAAGTGACAGAAAAAACAGACGGAGTGTACACCATCGGTAAAGGCAAAGAAGAAAAGTCATAGTGATACCTGACGAGCAGAAGACAGTGTTGCCCAACAAAGCAAAACCACAGGATGCTCGATGAGTTGAAAATAGAGTTGCCCAACGAGTAAAAATCTAATGATGCCCGACGGACAGAGATCCTGAAGCTAACTGGAGTCATACTGATGTAACTATTAGTTGTCACCGACAACTAACTAAAGAATTGACCGACAAAATAGAGAGTTCAGAAAATGACAAAACATCTAGCTGGCAAGAGATAAAAGATAGACTTAACTGGTTGTTTTCTTTGTTTTATTCGACCATTGTTAAGTAATTGATTTAAAGAATATTTGTATAGTTGGCAAGAAGATAACTACGAGATAAATCAAGAGTTATACTTTAAATCAAATTGGCTGGATTGTTTTTCACGCCAAGAATCAAGAATGAAGAAACAGTGAATATCATGTCTATATAAGAGACAAACTTAATTCATTTTTGTAACATCACATTCACAAAAAGGGGATTAAGGGGAGTGAATGAAAAGAGGATGCTAAAGAGAAACTGATGAAGAAGAACTTCATACAGTCCTGATCAATCAAGCTGAAGGAGAGCTAAATAATTTTGCAGACACCGATGAACAATGAAGCACAACATCACAGAGTAGAAAATGTGGGGGACAAAGAATTGAATTGATACATTGATCAGAGAGGTAATGTACTTAAATAGATATGAAAATCTACAATTGAAAGTTGCATTAGAAACAAGTCATAGTATTTCAATTTAACCATTGAAGCATCAAGTCTCTTAACAGGACTTAACAGTCTTCTATATATTGAGGTACATCCCAAGGAGTGCCAAAAAGGTTGATTCATGAAAGCAACATTGGATTTTCCTGATACCTATTGACTGTCTAAGAAGGAGGCTGATTCAAGGATGGTATTAATAGATGCCCAATACTAAGTGATAACCTCTATGTATAAAATCCTCTAACAAAGTCACACTTAACAGTGTGTTTGTAACCTTTAACAAGGTTGGCTCCTAACAGGGCTCACTTTAGAAGAGTGAAAATTTGGGGTACCGGTCCCAGTAGTTTTTCCCTTAACAGGGTTTCCATGTTAAAAATTTATGTGTTATGTGTGTATGATTCATTTCTTTATCGTTTTGTATCTGACATAGTTAACACTGGATTGATCGGTATATTCTACTTATTTACTGTGTTTTGGTAAATAGTTATACTGCTTATCGGTAATCAAGGAGAATAAGGACAGACAAGGAAAACCAACAGACAATTTTTCATTATAATTATTTCATGGCATGCATCTTGTAGGGAATTAATAATCTGAGGTTTATTTGATTGGTGGTTAATGTTTGAAGGATAGATTTTTGAGGCCACTGAATCACCCCCCTCTTAGTTATTACTAATAGAAATATAAAATTCCATAAAAAAATACCAAAATTCTATTCTACAACTGCAATAATTTTGTAGCTCTCCCTAGCTTGAATATAGAAAACATATGTCAGCATAAAAATTCACCATGCAGACTCTCCCTGTAGTTTTGACTTTTGAGCTCTTGAATCTCTCTGTACATTAGATATGTCTCTCCCTTTCTCTTTTCTCCCTTTAGTGGATAAATATTTCATTGATCATTTCTCTCCCTTTGACAATAATGCCAAAAAGAAATATATAGCTCTGTAGTAGCCAAATAAAATATCTCTAAGTTTTGGTGCAGTAGGTACCTTTCAGTGTACTGATATCTCTGTGTCAGTCCAGTTCAGCTTTGCATCAACATGATTGATATTCTAATTTCATGTAGGTTGATGCAACCTCAAAATAAATTTAGTTATCAATAGACAAGGGACAAACCCCTAATATACCTCTCAAGTACTCAAATGTATCCTTTGGTAAGGGTATTGTGAATATGTTTGCAATTTTCTCTTTTGATTGTACATATTCCAGTATCACTTGTTTGTCTTGTACTTGTTCCCTCAAGTAGTGATATTTTATAGGTATGTTCTTTTTCTTTGCATGCATCACATGATTCTTTGAAATATTTATAGCACTTGTATTATCATACTAAATCATCACTAGATTAGTGATCTCTTCATTCATTCCTTTCAACAATTGTATCCATGCTATGTTTGAACAATTTGCAGCAACAACAACATACTCTACTTCTGTAGTTGAGTGAGATTGATATGCATCCTTGCTTCTTTCTTATCCAAGTAACTAGTCTTTCTCCAATAAAGAATGCTCCACCAATAGTGCTCTTTCTATCATCTATGTTCCCAGCCCAATCAACATCAGTATAAACTTTCAATTCAAATTTTCCTTCTCTTTTATACCATAGTCCATAATCCTCAGTATTCTTCAAATATCTAAAAAATATTTTTACATCAGTCATATGTGATTCTCTGGGATTAGCAGAAAATATTGCAACTATTCCAACTGCATGTGCTATATTAGGTCTTGTGTGTACAACATACATAAATTTACCAATCATAGATCTGTACAAGGTTTAATTTACCTCTGGTGTCTTGTCTTCTTTTGTTAGTTTGCATCGTGTCACCATAGGTTTTCTGACTAGTTTTGATTCTTCCATTCTGAATGTCTTTAGTACTTCCTTGATGTATTTTGATTGAGTAATATAGATACCTGCAGTCTGTTGTAAAATTTACAATCCTAGAAAACATTTGATCTCACTAAACATCAACATCTCAAATTTGTTCCTCATTTCATCAGCAAATGAAGTGCATAAGTTATCATTACCTCCAAATATGATATCATCAACAAATATTTCAGCAATAAGAGTCTTATCATCATTTCCTCCTTTTAAATATAAATTGTTGTTGTCACTTGTTCTAATAAATCCAATGCTTATAAGATAAGAATGCAATATTTCATACCATGCTCTCGGTGCTTGTTTCAGTCCATATAAAGCTTTGTGTAACTTACATACCATGTTTTTTCTGATCAGGATCAACAAATCCTTTAGGTTGTTCAATGTATACCTCTTCTTCTAGTATTCCATTAAAAAATGTAGACTTCACATCCATCTAATATATATCTTGAATCCTTTATATGCAGCGTATGCAAGTAGTATTCTTACTCCTTCAAGTCTAGCAATGGGTGCAAAAGTTTCTCCATAGTCAATTCCTTCTTCTTGTGCATACCCTTTGCAAACTAATCTTGCTTTATTTTTGGTTACATTCCCATTTTCATTTAGTTTGTTTCTGAAAATCCATTTGGTGCCAATGACATTTTTATCACTTGGTCTCGGTACTAATGTCTATGTCTTATTTTTCTGTATCTGCTCAATTTCCTCATTCATAGCATTAATCCATTCTTTATTTTCTAATGCATCTCTAACATTCTTAGGCTCAAATGCACAAATTAAACAAGTATCATCTCTCAACTTACTTCTTGTCATCATGCCTGCTCTTTTATTTCCAATAATATGATTTTATGGATGATGTCTTCTCACATATTTAGCAAGTACAGGTTAAACTCTTTGTTCTTCATTATCTTCTTCTGTAGGTTCATGGTCTTCAGTTTCAACATTTTCCTAATTCTCAGTCTGTGATACCTGTTTCCCGGTGACATTAACCTGTTGCTTGTAACATTACACTGTTGCATGATAATGTTAGGCATCTGCGTCAGTATAGTATCAGGTTCTTCTCAGTAGACAAATCTACTATAATATTCCTTTTCTTTCATGTTTTCCTCATCAGTTTGCTCAACAAATTCATCAACTTTTACATTTGCACTCTCAATGATTTTTTTAGTTGTCTCTTTCAAACATTTGTAATCTTTAATCTTAGTAGAATATCCAAGAAATATTCCTTCATCACTTTTTGAATCAAATTTACCATTTTGATCATCTTTTAGAATATAGTAACAACTACCAAATATTCTAAAATAGCTCACAATAGGTGTATAACCATACCATAACTCATAAGGTGTTTTGTTTGAATCTTTCTTTAGTTATTCTTAGTTCAGTGAGTAAACAACTGTGCTGACTGCTTCTCTCCAGTATGTTTGTGCAACATTCTTTTCAATCATCAATGTTATAGCACAATCAACAATTGATTTGTTCCTTCTTTCAACAATTCCATTATGTTGTTGTGTCCTCAGTGCAGAAACCTATCTTTTGATTCCATACTCATTACAAAAAGTTAGTCATCTCATTAGAAATAAATTTACCTCCTCTATCAGATCTCAAACACTTTAGATCTCTACCAGTTTCTTTTTCCACTTTAGCTTTGTACTACTTAAACATCTTAAATTCTTTAGATTTTTCTTTTAGGAACATGATAGTCATCATCCTAAAGTAGTCATCAACAAATAAAATAAAATATATGTCCCCATAATAGCTCTGTGTTCTCTTTTGTCCACATAGGTCTATATGAACTAACTCCAAAATATCATTATATGAAAAATTCTTTCTCTTGAAACTAGATTTTGACATCTTTCCCATTTGAAAATTTTTGCACATTACATGGTCTTGTTTAGATAAGCTCGGTAAGCCTCTAACTTTTCTTTTATTACTAATCTTAACCATGTTGTCAAAATTCACATGACAAAGTCTTTTATGCAATAACTATATATCTTCATTATTTTCCAACAAGAAAGTAGTTTCAGCTGTGTCAAGATAGAATAGGTTTACCTTTAGGTTTTTCACCAGTGTCGATCAACTTTCCAGTTCCATCATAGATTCTTGATTTTCTATTCTCAAATGCGACTCGGTGACCTGTGTTATTCAACTATGAAAGACTCAACAGATTGTAGTTAATTCCTTTTACCCAATAAGAATTTTCACATTTGATTGGATTGTTCAGCATAATAGTACCTTTTCCTTTTACTTGACATGGTGTATCATTTCCCATTCTTACAGATCCTCCATCATAATGTTTAAGAAATTCAAATTTTCCTTTATCACCAATCATGTGATGTGTAAAACCACTATCAATAACCCAAATGCCATATTTACTAACTTTAGAGATAAGTGTTATTTCTACATACCTTTCATCTTCATCTAAATCATCTTTCAAAGCTACAAACACTGTCTCAGTATCTTCATCACTGTCAGAACCACTGTCATTATCTTTATCTTCAGCAATGTAACAAGCTTTCTTACCTTTATATTTGTAATCTCGGTTATCTCTTCTACCATACTGTCGGTTGCTTTTGTAGTCTTGGTCATCCTTTCTATCATTAGATCTATCATTTCTATCATCATTCTTTCTTAGCATTAGCAATGGTATCAACAACATGTGAGTCATTTTCATGCTTATGAGCACTAACTACTTCCAAATAAGATCTAGAAAGGGTTTCATGAATATTAAGACAATAAGTATCATTGGGCACCTTAAGTATAAAATTAAACTCCCAAGCATTGTAACTATCATTCGATAAAACCTAATGAAGGGTGCTCCCCTTATTAACACAAGCACACAACAAAATTGAGAATAACAAGATTTACAAAGACAGGAAATGGGCTTTCTATTATCCACCATGAAATGAAATTACAATATTCTAAAATATAACATGCACCTTCAAAAATGAAACATGCACAACCACATGGGAATTTTATTACAATAATCTACAAGCCAAAGCCACCAGCTGCATAACCCAACACTTCCCTAGACAACCCTACGAGCCTTCAATATATAGGCAATTTTAACCGCCCAAGAAGATTCTAGAAAGTAAACCCTAAAGTTTGAGGCTGACCATCCATAAGATATTATTATTCATTTTTATTACATAAGAGTAGGCCCAAACAACTTCAGAACCCAAAAAGAAATTTTGAAGAAACTTTAACATTTTCAATTTCAGGTAGCTCAACTTTCGAAGACCATAACTTATCAACTGTTGACCCGATGGGACGCCGTAACCCCATTTTGGAAATGCCACAAAGTTATCTACAACATATAATTTGGGAAATCCCATTCAACCAAGGTTTCAACCCCATTTAGAGCCTCTAAATCCTTCAAAACTAAGTTCAAAGTTTCTGTACCCTGCTGCCAATACCAAAAATATCCAATATCTACAAAACTAGACTTGATCTGGCAATGAAACTTTACTGGCAGGTTGATACAATCAAAGTGAACCTCTAGGGAAGAAAATATAGCATTCTGAGCTCAAACAAAAAACTTACTAAAAATAGTAACTTTCCAGAAATAGTAACTCTGCACAAAATAGCCCTTATTGAAAAGAAACCAAAAAATATTTTTGGGTGATGCAAGATTGCTCTTACACCCAGGATGCTCTTGCATCAAAAACTTAGGATCAATTTCACCACATGTTTTTTTCATTTTTTATTGAAAGTATCCTTTTACTTTCATCAACAAATGTGAGCTTCCCACTTGGACTAATATCACTGTATGACTACCTTTCAACTTCTCTTGATGAAGTATCTTTACTATTTGTAAACCTCATTTCTTCAAAGTTAATCAAATCTTGTATAGGCATTATGGAATCACTGATATCTATAAATTATCGATGAAGGCTTTGAGGCTAAATCTGATTTTTATTGTTGGATGGTATATTATTAAGACCAATAAGCTTACTTTTGCTTGAAATTATCCTTTTAGGAACACATATTTTAGTAGGTTGTTCATATATATAATCTTGAGCAGGTAAACCATAATTTTGATACATGTCCAATATACCCATGTAAGTTTCACTACCTTGTGGCTCAATTAATGCATTTCAAAAAAAAGATTATCAGTACTTTGATATGAAACCAAATTTGGGACAACAAGCTGGTTAATATTTTGAAGAATATTTACAACTTTTTAATCACACTTTTCACTTGCAAACTTAGAAACCATCTGTCATGCAAGTGTCATTCCATACTTAGAAACCATCTCGATGTTCATTGAAATATGGAATTCCTCATGCAAATTGGATTGATCTTCATTCCTTAATTTGTAGCTCATATTTTTGTCAAATGCCCCTAAGTATACAAGAAGTGCTATTGCATCCTGAGGCCCACACTTCTCTAGAAATTTCCTCAATGCCCTCACAAATTTGAAAGTAAACTCGGGAACCAACTCATCTTGTTTGACATGAATATCATGAATTCATTAACAAATGAGAACTCACAAACAGTCTCACCAAAATGCTTTATAAATATTAATTTGAACTCATGCCATGATTTGATTGAACATATTATCAAATTAGAGAACCACTCTCTTGCATCTTCCTTGAATGACTATACAAAAACTTCATGACCACATCTTCATTTTCTATTTCATAATCCTCAAGAAAATATGCAAACAATTGCAAGTGTTTTGAAGCAGACTAATATTTATGTCCCATGAATTTAGGTAGTTTGTCCTTGATCTTTGGTGGTATAACATTAGGGTAACATGGATTAAGAATGAAATCTACAGGCTTATAATTCTGAATAGTGAAGTTTATTCTATTACATAGCTGTGACTACTCACCAAGTGTGGTCACACTTGGAAATATACAGGAATGAAATGTTTCATAGTAAATTTTTACTTGCTTTCACAATTATACGACATAAAACCTTACAATTTATTTATAATACAAACTAAAGCATACAAAAACATACGACTTTGATCATTACTATGCTTGACACACTATTTTAATGATATTGCATACTACAATAAATATGAGATGAAGCTTATAACAATTAGGCATGCAAATACATTTCTAACACTTCCCTCTCAACTAGTATTGATTTCACTAAATAGGAAAACTAATTTTCTCTAAAGTAACTTTCAGATTTGACAACATTACTTTGAAACTTTTGAAAATACATTGAACTTTTACAGAAATAGTAGAACATTGTAGATCTTGATATTTTATTCAA
This sequence comes from Thuja plicata, assembly GCA_018584345.1. Lineage (NCBI taxonomy): Eukaryota > Viridiplantae > Streptophyta > Pinopsida > Cupressales > Cupressaceae > Thuja > Thuja plicata. The sequence goes on along the minus strand of MU227141.1, from coordinate 4,668,710 downwards.
ATCTTCAATAGGTTCTTTATTTCAGAGTCCCCACCTCCTTAAAAAGGAGATTTTCAAACAACTAGAAGCCATTTTAAATACATTTACATTCTAGATTTCTTCCAATATAAGAGTCAAACCCTTTTCTTCAAACTTGCTGCAATAAAACCCTTTTACAGACTAAGAACATATAGATCTAAAATAAATTCTAGATTCTTAGCACCTCTTGACTCTAACACACAATAGATTTAAAATATTTGTTTCCCTAGAAGAGTTTCCATTTTGTTGGCTCCTTCAATTGATGTTCAAGATAACCTAAAGATTATTCTTCTATCACTGGGTATTTTGAGTTAGTGGCCACTTGACACGACTCAGTCACAAGATTGAAATATTCCACACTTTAGGCTCTACAAGACCTAGGGGGTGACCCTTTGTAACATTTATGGATATTAACTTCTTTTATACAAATATTACAAATAAAAATATGGTTCTCAACTAAATGGACCATAATACACATGGGTTTCTTTAAAATTGGCACTATTTTGATTTAATGCTTTGGAAATGTAGCTGGCAATGGAAATAACTTAAACCTACACCTAATAACATCAAGTATAAGGTGATTTGAATTTTTTTAGTTGTTACTGAAGATTTTAATAGTCATGTATAGACCAGTACCTTATTTTGGGTTACAGAGTCAAATATCAGGTTACATCAAATTCCCACAAATATTTAAGGCAATAATCATCAAGAATATAGTATGCTAATTCTTGAAACTAACAAATCCCTCTCATATTGGCTTAGAATTATTGCTTAAGTATCCATATCGCATACATTAATTTTTATTGTTTACACACAATGATTTAACTCCACCCTCAAAGGAGAGAAAATGGATAAACAATAAAAATTACAAAAATGTGTAAAAATGAACTCAAACAAACGCTTAGTTTATTAAATGCAAATAATTGATGTACATTCATAGAGATAATTTCTCATGAGTTACAAAATTATGATTGCAATGAGATACCTATATTTATCAAAATGAAATACAATTGTATTTGATCCCTTTCTCTAGAACCTAAGATTTTCCCATACACATGTTAATCCTACCTAGTTTTTCAGCATACCTTTTCTCGGCCTTGGAATCCCCTTTATAAAAAATAAGGGATGCTACAAGCTATAGGACAGAAAACCCTAATAGCATATTGTAACTGCCACCGATTATTTAAAAAGGAAACTTGTCCACTATAGATGATTTCCCACCATTTTGTCTTCTAGTGTAGTTGTTAAGCTGGCTTGCTAGTAGTTCCTAAGTTAAAACAACTTAGTGAACCAACAAGATTTGTGAGCCTTGCCACCATGGCACATGGACAGCCACTATTAAAAAGGAGCTGAAAACACTTGATTTTCAATCTCATGCTCCTAAGGGAAGACCATGGGTTGTTAATTCTCATATTCTTCCTTCACTGAATGATAGGATTTTGATGAGTCTTAGAGGGTGCATAATGTCCACGGGTCCTCATTTCCTAATCATTGAACCGAGCCTTCCAATGCAATCTTCCATGAAAGGAAGATGAGAGGCAACAGATAGAGATATTTTCCAATTATGAGAAGCATACAGAGCATTCTCTTGTACTGGAAACTTTTGATACCTCTATATCCACCTCTGAACCTTTTGATATCTCTATAACCACAAAAAAAATCCTCTTATTTGTGACCATAGTATTTTTATATGTCTTACAACATCATTAATATAAACTACATCTCTCTCTTATGGATAACCTCATATTTACCATACAACAAATAAAATAATTTTGAATGGAAAAACCATATGGCCCCATTTATCCCTTTTCTTCAAAATATTTTCCCTTTAGATTTTTTAAATTTACCAATTAAGGGAATGACAAGTAATTATTCTTGATGTAACATGCACTGAACATGTCTTGCGAAAAGATTTTGAATTTTCTCAAATATTTTCCAGAATATAGTCCAACTTGATATTCAAAATCATTTTTCTAGAAGAATGTATTTACTGATGCCCTTATTGATGGTAAAACTCTCTACAATCTGGCCTATAAGTGTTACTTCACAATTTGGATTCTCAATCCTTTGCAATGCCTCTGAAATGCATTGTCAAATCCCCTTGACTTTGCACATCTTGAAATATCCTACTTATGTGGCACCATGTGTCATCATTTGATAGGATTTACCACTCATAGACCTGATCAAGAATGCACATTTGTAGCACCCCGTTATTTCGCTAATAAACCATTCAACAATGACTAACTCTTAGAAAAATACGAGATTTGGAAAATCTTCACTTCAATTAACTGATGACATATTTTTCCATTAGTATGCAAAGGAAAAGAATTTTGAACCATCAGTAACACCAATACCGAAAGACAGGGTTAGTGCAACCCGACAGACAACTTCACAAGGGAACCCGACAATAAAGTTTATAATGTAAACCGATGACACAGTTTGCAAGTGCAACCCAAAAATGTTGAAGTGTAACCCGACAGAGGAACCCAACAGAGCAGACAATAGAGAAACCCGATAGACAGTTCACAGAGGAACCCGATAGGAAGACTATAGAGAAACCAAAGCACCAGTCTACTGAGAGATAGTTATAATTCCAAGAAATGTGGATCTAGATTACACGTCAGATAAAACACTTGTGTTTTATATTTAGCCTTTTTATTTTCTTTAAATTCATTTCTTGAGGGACAAGCAATGTAATTGTAATTGTTTTAATCAGTCTAACTGATTGAAAACATGAAAACTAAGAGATCAAGGTCAAGTTGTAAACCTTTGATCATAGAGTTAACATTGTAAAGCGTAAAACTCATTTAGGTCAAAATCAATGTATAAATACATGTGTAATCAATCCAAACAAGATGATGTGATGATGATTGTAGCCATAGACACTTCTATGGATTAGAAACATAGTTTTATGCAGAGGGACAACAAAAGATGAAATAGGTTATCAAGAACCAGATTCAAGACTACCGAGTAGAACAAAGGTATTGATCAATCACTATAGGTGATACATTATATTATGAACTTTAATGGATCTGTAATCAGCAATTCTAGATTGTATATACTCAGGTCAATAAGTATTTTTGACTACATTATAATAAGTGTATCAAATAGAAGAAATCTTTTGAGAAGGTGGATTTAACAATCCTTTGTAAATATCTTAACCGAGTGCACACTAAACAATGTAGCTAAAGATCTTAATAGAGTAGACCTTAACCAGTCTAAACATGTCACTCCTAACAGGGTAAGATCATCAGAAGTGATCAAACTTGTAAGCCTTAATTGGCCCCTTCCATTCTACAGATAGTGAAGTTTTGTGGGTTTCATCCCCACCACATTTTATACCTTCTAACAATGGTTTTCTGTGTTACCAAATCTTGTGTCATGTGTCATTACATTTCATGAATGTTTCTATGAATGTTTACATGTAAATTGAGTTTATGAATTGATATAACATGCATAAGAAAAGAATAACACATATGGTCGGTAATGCAAGGAATTTATTAATAAAGGATTAACATTAATTGACTAAAAGTTTTAAGGGTACTAATTCACCCCTCCCCTCTCAGTAAACACCATTCCATTATTTCCAACAATTGGTATTAGAGATAGATCTCTTATTTAGAAAATTTTAAAAGACTTGAGAGAAAAGATCATATAATGGAAAGGTATAAGCTAGACAAGAGTATTGAGAATCAAAATTTAGAGATACAAATTTTCTATGAACAATATAAAGAAGCTAGATTCAAGATGAGAGAGATACTGGATGAAAGAAAGGTAATGAAATCTCATTGTAATGAAACAAACTATCATGAAGAAGAGATACCTGATTTATTTGAGTCTTCAGGATCTACATCTTGCAATACATCATACACATCTGAAGGAAGCATTACAAGTCTAAATTAAATCAATCAACATCTAGCTGGACAAGTGAAATAATTGCAAATCGGTCAAGAGACACATGTGGTAAGAACGATTTAAATTATAAATAATGCTAGACAAGCTGAACAAGAAAGAACACTAGCAATTGATGATAGGAGGAAGATCACTAAAAAGCTACAAGAGAAAGAGTTAGAAATACAAGATCACCAATCATATTATTCTTATGAGTCGGGAGGCAAAACAAATGAACATAGAACTCAATGGAAAATTAGAAGCTATTGGTGAGCTAAGAGAATAAAATGAAAGACTGGAGCATGAAATAAGAATTCAGCAACAACACAAAGATATGATCAAGAGAGCTGAAGATAGTACAAAAAGAATGGATGATTTTCTGGATGGACAAGGAAGAGTTAACAACAATACCAGATTAGGGTATACTGTGAATAGAGAATCACCATACCAAGATGATCCAAAAGATGTCTACACAAATACAAGACCAAGGAGACAGTCATGCAATCACTGTAGAAAACCAAGCCACACATCAAATGTTTGCAGAAGAAAAACTAAAGTTATTCCTAAATCTACATCTTCATTCATAGGAAATTGTTATAAATGTAACAAGAAAGGACATGAATCATATGAATGTAAATTTGAGGTAAAACAACCAAAGAAGGAAACCTACATGGAAAAATAGTGTCCTACTTGCAAAATACATGGGAACACATCTCTTGAATGTAGGAAGAAGAAAAATCAAGCATGGAAGCTTAAAGAACAAGAAAATTATTAACCAAAAAGAGTCGGTAACTCATATGTTGGAATTAGAACACATGGACAAAATGCACAACATGTGGTAGATATGGATAGATAGCAGAAAAATGCATGAGAAAATGGATGAGAAATTCTAGAAGCTGGACTAACTTCAGAATGGAATGCTTACACTGTCATTAAGTTGGTCATCTAAGCAAGGACTATAGAGACCGAGTGACAGAGACAAGAACTTTTGCCAATGGAAATACCATTGAAGACATCAAGAAGATGAGAAACAAAATGTGGAAGAAAGATACAAACACTGATGATGCTAGACCAAGAAATGCAATTGGTGACACCTTATCCAATGGATCTGGTGACATCACCACCCCATCTAAGATGAACAATTAAGTATAGAACTACACTATACTAAGTTATACTTTACATTAGTTCCATTATACATAGTTAAATTTCCAAACTAGCATGATTAAAGATGCACTATGGTATTACTTGTTATGAATTTGTCAATCCATCTTGTCGGTCAATACATACTGAGAATAATTGGTGTACATGTGAAAGCTAAGTTAAAAAATGTAACTTGAGACTCGTCGGTAATCATGTAAAAGACATTGAAGTCTTTGCTACTTACCAAGCACCGTTGGTAAACCTATGAAAGGTCAAGTGAGTTATCACTTACCCTGAGCTGGAAGTGTGTGTGATACTTGAGCGAATTTGTCTTCAAACACTGAGAAGCGGGTAGAGAATTTATTGTACCATTTAGGGCATCATCTATAAAAAGGTGACAAAATAGCTCATTTTCTCACAAAGTGTTTAAGAGCAAAATAGAGCGAAGAACAGAGTAGAATGAAACTAAGTGACCAGATTGCAGATCATTCCAAGAAGATTCACAACATTCAGATTCTGATCCTCAATAGCTACAATAGGTTAAGTAAGTAACTAGAATCATCGAGCTCACTATTTTTTTTATGGGAAAAGCCCTAAATTCCTGAAATCATGGCAACCACATCCCGTGTAACCAAGATCAAGAACTCCAAAGAGAAAAAGGTTAATTTGATCAAGAATGCCACTTGTGAAGAACCTAAATACAAGTTATGTCCATAGGTTGCTTTGCAACCTGACGACGATGGAGCATTCTAAAGCATACCACCTAGGGTTTTTCTCGTCGAGGATGTTTGGGCATACATACATTGCAATATTGTCGAGATAGGAGATATTGAGGTTGAGCAAGCTTACAAGAAGCTTTGCATAGATGAAACCATCAAGGAAAAACATAAACACATCGAGGTGAAAGGGCTCAGAAATGCCCTAATGTTCCCAAAGGAGTTTAAAACTAAGTGGATTCAGATAGTGTTGAGCAGAGTGCATGACCAAAAGATGTGGCTCGATGAGCCAAAACTGATCACCAGGGATGTCATACACGTAGTGACCGGTTATCCTATAACTAACAAGGAAAAATCACTCAAACATCATCCTCGCCCTGACATAGAAAATAATACAGGTGCAGAATAGGATGACAGAGGATTGAAGGTAAATTTCATCAAAGATCCTAAAATGAAATTTGGTGCATGTGTGTTGGGATACAAGATATTCCAAGCCAACAGGATGAACAACATTGCATGTGGAGTAGTTGACACTACCCACAAGATTGTAAAGAAGGGATTGCAATTAGATCTATTTGAGCTTCTATTGAAGAAGTTAGATGAGAACTTGAGGACAATCAGGTCTACAAAGTCCAATTCATGTAAGTTTGATTCACTTCTAATGTGCATGTTTTTCTACTTTCAAGACTTCTTTCCATCTATCGGTAATGTCAATTGGGATACTACTCGACCAGTGACAATTCAAATTAGTGAATTCATCAAGTCACTAGGTGACAAATTTTCCACAGTCATGGATGAATACTTTACTAGATTTAAGGACAGAATGCAGAAAAGGATGAGGATACCAAAAAACTGGTATAAAATATAAGACTGATATTTGTTTTATGGTGGACACCAATACCACCTTGATCAAACCAGTTGCACCAAGGACAACATGGTTAGCACAAATTGACTAGGAGATCAACATAAATCAAGCCACCAATGCTATTGAAGCATTGTTAAATGAACCATTGGACAAATCACAACCAAGGTTTGGAACCTATGAGGAAGCCAAGGAAAGAATAAAAATAGGCTTAGTTGTGAAGAAAATTGATAGAAAGAAATAAAAAATGGTAAAGACACTTAAGAAGAAGTTGGCGGTAGATGATGAAGAGTAAAAAAAAAAGTATGAAATCAAGGGACAGCCACCTGTCAGTGAAGAAGAACAATTGAGTGACTCCAAATCTATAGAGTCCGATACACCATGACCACCACCTACAAAGAAACCAAGGACTAGAAGTCAGAAAACTAAAGATGCAATTTCATCACCAGTAAAAAAAGACAAGCGAGGACTTAGAAGAGAAAGCCTCAAACTGGGAAACATGCACAATGAAAAGAAGAAAATTCATCATAAGTAAGGAAGATATAGAAGACACCGAACAAGAAGAACAATCTGTTAAGAAAAAAATTCCTATTACAATTGATGAGGTATGTGCATCAATCATCAAGGCAAGTTCGATAACTGGGCCTAAGATTAAAAAATGGCTAACTCTGAATCTCAAGAATCAAAAACAAGATAGAGGAAGAAATCATCACAACAATGTGTATATTTAAATATATACCAATACAGTTTGAAGGTAAAATGCCACAAGAACTTCTAGATAGATAATCAGCAAGGTGGACATTCACATTGAATTCTAAAAAATAGATAAGGGAAAGAACCCTAGTTTCGGTTATGTCACCTAAATCCAAAATGGAAGAAATTAAAGAAATTATGAAGTTACATTCAAAAAGGTTCTCAACAAAATTGAGAGCTTACAAAGTCCTACATGGAAAATTTATTGAGCTTGAAAAAGAAAGTGAGGATACTTGGAGAAAAGCACTCGATGTACCTAAAAAGGATACAAGTCCCGAGAGAGTATTAGAACTTGCTGACAAGCCTCACAATGAATAAAAAGAGGCTATACCAAGCCCAACGCATATTCTTATAAATGATGAGGAGGATGTCACTCAAACTAAATTAAATATAGAAGAAAGCAAGGAAATGGATGACATTCCTCATATTATACAATTATTAGGAGATACTGCAAATGATACAATCACTGATACAAACATCATAGATATCGCTGAAGATCTTGCCGAAGAAGCAAAGGCAGATGAAGATGCTACTATTACCTCCGAGCAGCCCAAAGAATAGGACACAACTACAGATGCTGCACAGGTGAATATACTGGGAAAAATACCATTATTGATACAAGCTATCAATATCATCTTAGAAAAGGAGAAGTGACCTGAGAAAGATGCAAGCATACCCAAGGATAAGGGTGAAGAGAAAAAAAAAACACAACTGATGAGCAGAATGTAACAAATGAATAACATAAATAATTAGATGGAGAAAAAAAAAGATAAAGGTGAAGAAGACAAGAAACGTGATGCCACTCGTAAGGATACCGAAGGAGAAGTTGCAGATAAAGAAAAGGATGATGTGGAGACGTCCACACCAAATTGACAGGTAGACATTGAACAGTAGCAAAAAGGAACAACACCTCCAAAGCCTTCATCAAGCACATCATACCAAGCAAAGGAACTTGCTATGGTACTACATACAGGTGCCTCCACTACACTTTCAAAGAAGAAGAAGAAGAAGAATAATATGAATCCAATCACACTGGAAGAAATCATTGAAATACCAGACAGTGATACAAGGACATTGGATCTAGAGTCACTTACAAAGTATGCAAAACTTTGTAAAAGGAAATCTATCCAAGATAAGCTTAAGAAAGAGACCAAAGACTCATAGGTACTAGAGATAACCAAGGAGATACTTCAGCAGATTGTGCCTGATATAAACATTGATCAAAATGCTTCTATCATTGATCAATTAGTCATTCTTACCAAAGCCATTTTATCATAGAATGTGGATGCAGAGAAGGCCATAGAAGAATGTTCAGAATAAAAATACCAATACAAGTTGACCGAGAAAATCAGCCAAGAAGTGTCCGAGAACAAGGTAAAGCTATCTAAAATAGTAAATGAATTGGAACCAATCATTTCAGAAGCTATAACCTTAATTTAGAAGTTAAGCACATTGGAGCACTTCAGTAAGGAAAATAGTGAAAAGATTGCAAAGATAGATGCAGATCTTACTGCTAGTGCTCAAGGTTTCTTAACCACTGATAATGAAATCAAGTTGCATTATGAAAAGTTAATGGAAGCAAAGACATTGAGAATTAAGATTCAAGAGGAAAAATAAAATTTTAGAGATGAGGTAACCAAGCTACAAGCTCCACTCCTAACTAATCTCACATTACTACAACATCATATGAATTTGGCCAGACAATTAATTGCCACCCCAGAGATGTTTGTCACCGACAACATCTATGACATGCACACACAAATTGCATTAGAGCACATGGCTCTGAAACACCTTCAGAAAAAATGGGATAAAATGATGGAAGACATGAACAACTCCCATTCCCACATTTTTGACAAGTTGTAAGTAATTACACCTTTTCCCTTATTATCAAAAAAGGGGGAAAATAATATGATAAAGGGGAAGATAAGGTGAAAAGGGGAAATAGTATAAAGTCAAAGTGTATATACATATACTATACTAGAACATACACATAGGAGGAGTCATAATGACAAGGTGAACACATGGTGTACATGTTGGCAAGTTGACAGTCAGGCTGTATATGACTTATTTTGTGTTGTCATTATGGCAACAAAGTCATATGAAGTTTTGACATTAAACTTTGAAGATCAAAATTGACTAAGTATAGAAAACAAAGTAGTACAGAGATATGTAGTTGATCAAAGCACCAACACATGTGGGTACGATTGAGTCAGACTATGCGCCTTTATACTTAAGCTTTATGATATGTCATCAAGCTTAGTCTATGCCCGCATGGTACGGTATGATAGTACGAAAAAGTTACAACAAGATTATGTACCACTAGCAGTTCAAGAAACAGAGTATGAATCTGACTTCAGATTTTGGATTAGTGTATAATATTATATTTTTTAATGGCTATGTGCCTATTGCAATATGTTTGTAAATATTTCCATAACACTCATGTAAACATGCTTAATCCAATTTGTTTTGAAGCATTGTGTATGTTGTTTTTGGGTCGACTAAGGTCTTGTTTTTGGTCGCGTCTATTCAGGCATGTATATATACTAGATATGCACTTTTGTATTAAGTGTGTGAATGGAGAATAAAGAAGTGAAGATATTCAGAAGAGAAATATAAGAAAATCAGTATGAAGTAGAAGTCTTCAAGAGATAAAAGCATCAGCGCATAAATAGAACTGGTCAGACAACAGTGTCATTACAATAGTTCATCTTTTGATATAGTGTATATCTATTACCTGAAGGTGTTAGCCTTCATCCTATTGGACAGTGAGCTCTAGCAGTGAGCCAACCACCTTTAATAGGGTTTTGTAAAGAATCCTAATGGGGTCATTGTTCTTGCATTGTAAAGACTGCTCCTAACAGGGCAAAGGAACTCTAACAGGTTCATAAGACTAGTACAATCATTTGTGGGTACTAATTCCCACTGGGGTTTTCCTCTGATCAAGGTTTCCCCATAATCATATCTTGTGTTATGCTTCATTTTTTATCTATTTGATTTAAGTTTAAGTTTCTAAAGAAAAAGATAATTGACAAACACTAATTCACCCCCCCCCCCTCTTAGTGTTTCTAACATTACATACTAAACATTTTAGTTTTTGCACTTATCAGTTTTTGATACTAATGTCAAAGGGGGAGATTGATGCATATTTTTCCATTAGTATGCAAAGGAAAATAGTTTTGAACCATCGGTAACACCAATATTGAAAGACAGGTTTAGTGTAACCCAACAGACAACTTCACAAGAGAACCCGACAACAAAGTTTATAATGTAAATTGACGACATAGTTCACAAGAGCAACCCAAAAATGTCAAAGTGTAACCTGACAGAGGAACCTGAAAGAGAAGACAACAGAGAAACCTGATAGATAGTTCACAGAGGAACCCAATAGGCAGACTACAGAGAAAACTGAGCTCCAGTCTACCGAGAGATAGTTATAATTCTAAGAAATGTGGATCTGACTTACACGTTAGATAAAATAGTTGTGTTTTATATTTAGCTTTCTAATTTTCTTTAAACCCATTTCTTGAGGGACAAGCAATGTAATTGTAATTGTTTTATTTATTCTAACTGATTGAAAACATGCAAACTAAGAGATGAAGGTCAAGTTGTAAACCTTTGATCATAGAGTTAACATTGTAAAGTGAAACTCATTTAGGTCAAAATTAATGTATAAATGGATGTGTAATAATTAGAACAAGATGATGTGATGATGATTGTAGCCACAGACACTTCTATGGATTAGATACATAGTTTTAGGCAGAGGGACAACAAAAGATGAAATGGGTTATCAAGAACCAGATTCAAGGCTACCGAGCAGAACATAGTTATTGATCATTCACTATAGGTGATACATTATATTTTGAACTTTAATGGATCTATAATAAGCAATTCTAGATTGCATATACTCAAGTCAATAAGTATTTTTGACTATATTCTAACAAGTGTAGAAAATAGAAGAAATCCTTTGAGAAGTTGGGTTTAAGAATCCTTTGTAAATATCTTAACCAAGTGCACACTAAACAGTGTAGCTAAAGCTCTTAACATAGTAGACCTTAACCAGTATAAACATGTTACTCCTAATAGGGTAAGATCGTCAGAAGTGATCAAACTTGTAAGCCTTAACCGACCCCTTCCATTCTGTAGATAGTGAATTTTTGTGGGTTTCATCCCCACCATAATTTTTACCTTATAACAGGGGATTTCTACGTTACCAAATCTTGTGTCACGTGTCATTACAATTCATGAATGTTTCTATGAATGTTTACATGTAAATTGAGTTTATGAATTAATATAACATGCATAAGATAAGAATAGCACATTGTTAGTAATAACTGAGAGGGGGGGGGGGGGGGGGTGAATCAGTGCCCTTAAAAATTAATCCTTAAATCAACCCTTAAAACTTATAACCACAAATTATGTCTCTAGTTATCTTCTGTCCTACAAGATGAATGACTTGAAATACTTATATCAATTTTCTACTTGTTGGATTGCTTTGTAAATTTCTCTTTTGTTTGATTGCCGATAAGCAGTTAACTATTTACCGAAACATAGTAAATATGCAGAGTATACCGATAAATATTGAATTGCATATGTGAAATGTAAAATAGTAAAGTAATGAAACATAAACACATAACACATGGATTTTTAATGTGGAAACCCTGTTAAGGGAAAAACCACTGGGACTCGTACCCAAAATTTTCACTCTTTTGAAGTGAGCTCTGTTAGGAGCCAACCCTGTTAAAGGTTACAAACACACTGTTAAGTGTGACGTTGTTAGAGGATTTAAAAGATAGTTTGTCACCTAGTATCTAGCATATAATGCCACCATCCTTGATCAAACACTCACTTGTCCTATCAATAGGTATCGGGAATATCCAATGGTTCTTTGAAGTCTTTGGCAATATTTCCATGACCATACAGATTATATCAAGTTGACATCAATGTCAATACAATACATTAAATGATTTAATGCCTTGCATGATCATCAACTTAACATCTTCAAACTTTCAATCAGTTACATGTCATCAATCTCTCCCTTTGGAATTGATGGAAACATACTACATTATCATACTATACTATTACTAATACAATATGAAATATATAGTTTCATCAAGCTTTCCTAATGTAACTATTACAAATGCCTGGCTTTCAGTAAGCTCAAATAGCTTTGATTTGATTCTTGTAGCTTTCTTTCTGTCTTCAATCCCTTTACTGGATAGATGTAGAATCTTTATTTCTCTGATGTGATGTGTTCTCCTTCTATGTCAAACTCTCTCCCTTTGACTGTTCTCCTTTCTTGTGATGTCTTTTGTCAGCAATTATTTCTTTTTGTATATACTCTCCCTTTCTTGTTACATCTCTCCCTTTGGGTAATTTCATGGATATGATCTCTCCCTGAGTTGATAATGGATATAATCTTTCCCTTTATCAGTATGATAATGAGATATCTCTCTCCCTTTGACAGCAATGCCAAACAAACATCTTTTCAAACAATTATTTGACAGTAATGTCAAATGAATCCTTTCTATCCATAATATATTTCTTGAATTTCCCAATCCATTGGTATAACTCTGGTGCTTGGAGTTGACAAATACCTTTTTGTGTATAGATTTATCTTTGAAGTCCATCTCTCTGCTTGCATCAACATGAATGATATTCTAATAATATGTAGGCTGATGCAACCTTCTAGTCATCTTACTGACTAGTTAGAAAGCATCTTACTAACCAGTAGACAAGGGTCTGAACCCTTGTCTCTTTCTCAAGTATTCAAATGCATCCTTGGGTAGTGGCTTGCTGAAGATATCAACCAATTTTTCCTTTGATTGCACATACTCAAGTATCTCCTCCTTTTCCTGAAATTTTTCTCTCAAATAATGATACTTGATGGCAATATGCTTTGATTTAGCATGCATGAATAGATTCTTGGAAATGTTTATTACACTTGTATTATCACAATAGATAATTAGTGTTTCTAAAATTTTCATACGCATACCTTCCAGTAACTGTTTGATCCATGCAATATTTGAGCAATTTTCTGCAGCAACAACATACTCTGCTTCTGTAATAGATTGAGAGATGCATCCTTGCTTCTTGCTAATCCATGTGACAAGTCTGTCACCCATAAAAAATGCTCCTCCAGTTGTGCTCTTCTGGTCATCAATATTTCCAGCCCAATCAACATCGGTAAAGACCTTAAGTTCAAATTTTCCTTATCTTCTATACCATAAGCCATATTCCTTGGTATTCTTCAGATATCTTAGGATTCTTTTCACAGATATCATATGTGATTCCCTGGGATTAGCATAAAATCTTGCAACTATTCCTACTGCATGTGCAATATCTGGTCTAGTATGTACAACATACACGAGTTTACCAATCATTGATCTGTACAAAGTCTAATTTACCTCTAATGACTTGTCTTCCTTTGTCAGCTTACATCCAGTTACCATCGGTTTTCCAACTGGTTTGGACTCTTCCATCTTGATTATTTTCAGTACTTCTTTAATGTATTTGGATTGTGTAATGAAAATAGCTTCATCTTGTTGCATGATCTGTAGACCAAGAAAGAAGATCTCCAAACATAGACATCTCAAACTCTTTTCTCATTTCATTTGCAAATGATTTGCATAGCATATCATTTCCTCCAAATATGATGTCATCAACGAATATCTCAGCAATCAAAATGCTAGCATCAGTATCTTCCTTCAAATAAAGATTACTATTTTCACTAGTCCTTACAAATCCATTACTTATAAGATAGGAATGAAGTCTTTCATACCAGGCTTGAGGTGCTTTTTTTAATCCATATAAGGCTTTGTGTAGTCTACAAACCATGTCCCTCTTGTCTGGATCAACAAACCCTTCTGGTTGTTCAATGTATACCTCTTCTTTAGGTATTCCATTTTGGAATGCAGACTTGATATCCATTTGATATACCTTGAATCCTTTACATGCAACATAAGCAAGTGATATTCTCACTCCTTCTAGCCTAGCAACGGGTACAAATGTATCTCCATAGTCTATTCCTTCTTCTTGTGTATAGCCCTTGCATACTAGTCTTGCTTTATTTCTGGTGACTTCTCCATTCTCATTCATTTTATTCCTGAATATCCATTTGGTACCGATGACATTCTTGTCATCTGGTCTTGGTACAAGTGTCCATGTCTTTTTTTTCTCTATCTTCTCAATCTCCTCATTCATAGCACTTATCCATTCATCATTATCTAGTGCAGCATTGATAGATTTGGGCTCATAATCACAAATAAGACATCTTGTATTTAGAGACTTACTTCTGGTTCTCATACTAGCTTTCTTGTCTCCAATGATCAAGTTTTGTGGACGGTTCTTTCTAACATATCTTGCAAGTATAGGTTCAACTTTTTATCTATCAGCTTGATCATCATTTTGTTCTTCATTATGTTCTCCATCACTTTGTGCATCATCTTGAGCAATATTCTGATTGTCGGTATTTGCAGCCTGATGCTCAAGTGCAATACTCTGTTTCTCAAGAGCTCTACATTGTTGGTCGGGTAGAGCGTCAAGTTCCTCATTCTAAGCAAACCTATTGTAGTCCTCTGGTTCTTTAGTGCTTTCCTTTTCATTCTTCTCTGCAAATTCATCTATCTTTACATTTGCACTTTCCACAATTTTGTTAGAGGCCTTATTTAGACATTTATAAGCCTTTCTCTTGGTAGAATACCCTTGAAAGATTCTTTCATCACTCTTGGAGTCAAGTTTTCCATTTCTATCATCTTTTAAGATATAACATTGATTGCCAAAATTTTTGAAATAACTCACATTGGGTGTATATCCATACCAAAGCTCATAAGGTGTCTTTTTGGTGTCTTTCTTCAATTGTACTCTGTTCAATGTGTAAATAGGAGTATTGAAAGCTTCTCTCCAGAAGATTTGGGTGATGCCTTTCTCTATCATCAGTGTCCTTTCAACAATTCCATTTTGTTGTGGTGTTCTTGGTGTAGAGACCCATCTTCTAATTCCATGCTCATTACAAAAGTTAGTGAATTCATTTGAAATAAATTCCCCTCCTCTATCTGATCTTAAGCATTTTAATTCTTTACCACTTTGTTTCTCAACTATTGCCTTATACCATTTAAACATCTTAAATGCTTCAGATTTATCTTTGATAAACATGACTATCATCATTCTAGAGTAATCATCAACAAAGAGAATAAAATATCTATCTCCATAATAACTGTTTGTCCTCATAGGTCCACATAGGTTAGTATGGACTAATTCTTGAATGGCATCAGATGTATGGGTTTTTCTTTTAAAACTAGACTTTGTCATCTTACCTTTTTGACAATTCTTACACATGATGTTGTTGGGCTTGGCCATCGTCGGTAAGCCTCTGACATTTCTCTTTTTGCTAATCTTTATCATGTTGTCAAAGTTCACATGACAAAATATTTTGTGCCACAACCATATGTCTTTGTTTGTAGCAATCAAACAAGTGGTGTTAGTATCATTCAGATAGAATAAGTTACCTTTTGTCTGCTCACAAATACCAATCAAATTTCCTAATTTATTGAAGATCTTTTCCTTCTTATTTTCAAATGCTACTTTGTGACCTGAATTATTCAACTGAGAAATACTCAATAGATTATAATTCAATCCATTTACCCAATAAGAATTTTCACATTTTATCTAGTTATTCAACATTACGGTTCCTCTACCTTCATCTGGACAAGGTGTATCATTACCCATTCTTATTGAACCACCTTTATAGTATTCAAAAGTCTCAAAATTTTGCTTGTCACCGGTCATATGGTGAGTGCAACCACGATCTATGATCCATACATCATTTTTACTAAATTTAGATATGAGTGCAGTTTCTACATACCTTTCTTCATCATCTTTTATTGCCACAAACATCATATTGATGTCTTCCTCAGATTTAGTGTCAGTGTCATCATCTTTGCATTTTTCTAGGTAACTGGCCTTCATTCTTTTGTCCTTGTAGTCTCAGGTATCTCTTCTTTCTGATTGTCGGTAGCTTCTATAATCACCTCTGTAAGACTTATTTTCAAATGATCTGTCATTACTTTTGTCATCTTTTCTTTTGTTAGGACATCTTGCTGCAAAGTGTCCAATCTCTTTACAATTAAAACAAACAAGTGATAATTTATCTTTGTATTTACCTTTGCCTCTCTGCATTCTTCTAGCCATAAGTGCTTCAATTTCATCAAGATCTTCTTCTTCACTTTCACTATCACTATCTTTTCTCAATGTATTTATGACTTGATTTACTTATTCTCATAGAAGTTTTGAATGTAGACTCTATGTTTGGTAAGACAATATTATCAAAATTATTCATCTCAAATGAAATCAGTCTTCCAATCAAACTGTCTAGAGTAACATTTGTATTTGCTACTGCTCTCATTTCTTTAATGGAAGATACTCTAATAGCATAAGTAGGCAGTAAGGTTCTTATAATTTTACTTAGCACTGTATCTTCTTCTAGTACACCTCCAACTCCTTGAATAGCATTGACTACCTCTTTGATTCTTGTGATATATTGTGTGATGTTTTCACCTTCTTTCATTTTGAGATCATCAAACCTTCCTCTAAGGCTTTCTGCCTTGGCTCTCAAAACATTCATGTCACCACCATGTATAAGCATCAATTTGTCCTACATCTGCTTTGCAGTCTTGCAGGTTTTGACATCTTCAAATTCAACATTGAAGAGTGAGGAAGAAAGATCTATCATCATGTAGTTGTGCTCATGCTTCTCTCTCATTTTTTCAACTGTTGGTGCTCCTGTGGGAAACAAATACTCAGTATCTAAGTATTGAGTAACATCATTTCCAATACTAGATAAGTGGAGTCTTATTCTGCTCTGCCATGAAGAAAAATTATCTTTGTTCAACTTGGGCACATCTCATCTGTTCATCTTGTGATCTTTATCTTGGGTCTTGAAACCTCCCTTCTAAGCACACAAGCTCTGATACCAATTGTTAGTAATAACTGAGAGGGGGGGGGGGGGGGGAATCNGGGGGGGGTGAATCAGTGGCCTCAAAAATTAATCGTTAAATCAACCCTTAAAACTTATAACCACAAATTATGTCTCTAGTTATCTTCTATCCTACAAGATGAATGACTTGAAATACTTATATCAATTTTCTACTTGTCGGATTGCTTTGTAAATCTCTCTTCTGTATGATTACCGATAAGTAGTTAACTATTTACCGAAACACAGTAAATATGTAGAGTATACCGATAAATCTAGAATTGCACATGTGAAATGTAAAATAGTAAAGTAATGAAACATAAACACATAACACGTGGATTTTTAATGTGGAAACCCTATTAATGGAAAAATCACTGGGACTGGTACCCAAAATTTTCACTCTTCTAAAGTGAGTTGTGTTAGGAGCCAACCCTGTTAAAGGTTACAAACACATTGTTAGGTGTGACCTTTTTAAAGGATTTAAAAGATAGTTTTCCACCTAGTATTTGGCATCTAATGCTACCATCCTTGATCAAACACTCACTTGTCCTGTCAATAGGTATCAAGCATATCCAATGATACTTTCATGATCAAACTTTTTGATACTCCTTGGGATGTATCTCAATTGTAAAAGACTTTTAAGTCCTGCTCGATTAAGAGACTTGATGCTTCAATGGTTAAACTAAAACATTAATGATATGTTCATACACACAACTTAATTGCATATTTTCAGATCTATTGTAAGTGAATTACCTCTTTGATCAATATAATCAATTCTATACCTTTGCTCCACACTGTTCTACTCTATGATGTTGTCTCACTGTTCGTCGGTGTCTGCAAAATCTAGCTCTTTCCTTAGCTTGATTGATCAGGTTTGAATGAAGACTTTCTTCTCCTTTAGAATCTCTTTAGCATCTTTCCTCTTTTCTTTCACCCCACACACACATTTGTAATTAATTGGGTTTGTCTCTATATAGACATGATTTACCTTTTCTTGGCTTTCTTGAATCTTGGCGTGATCCACAATTCTAGCCAATAGATTTAAAGAAAACTCCTATTTTATCTCAAAGAGATCTTCTTTCCAACTGGATAAATCATCTTTAAATCAATTACTCATGTCCAGCTTTATCTGGATGATTAAAACAATGATAAGTATCCATTAAGTCTATTTATAGCTCTTGATAGCTAAGCATTTTGTCATTTCTAAACTCTCTGTTTTGTCGGTCAACACTTTAGTTTGTCATTGGTGATAACTAATTGTTCCATCAGTGTGACTTCAGTTGTCATCGGGATCTCCGTCCTTGTCTTTTTCATCGAGAAACACTATGAATTTCTCGTTGGTAATGCTATGCATTAGCTCGTTGGGTAACACTGTGACTCTGCTCTTTTACTCTGACTGTCGGTGCATACAATCACTTTGTGAATACTTGACTTGTATGCATTATTGATAGCATAGCCTTGATTCATCAGTTCTTTAAAGTCTTTGGTAGTATTTCCATGACCATACAAATTATATCAAGTTGATATCAATGACAATACAATACATTAAATGATTTAATGCCTTGCATGATCATCAACTTAACATCTTCAAACATTCAATCTGTTACATGTCATCACACATATGGTCTGTAATGCAAGGAATTGATTACTAAAGGATTAATGTTAATTACCTAAAAGTTTTAAGGGTATTGATTCACCCCTCCCCTCTCAGTACACACCATTCCATTATTTCCAACATTAACACCTCGCGCTTCCGCTGTACATTTAGTTTGCTATACTTTCCTCTAGCGGAATGTCAGGGTATGTATCTTCTTTCCACATTCATGTCTACTGAGAAATTTGAGCTTTCACACCTCATTATCTATCTTCTAAAAAACTGAGCAAAACAATGAGGTCCTTATCCAGCCACAAGCTCCCTATAGTCTCTTCCGTGTTTATGCTACCTCCTTTGTGTACTTAAGTAAAACTAAGCAAAAATACAGGGTTCTTACAGCTCGTAGGTTCTTAACACTTCACCCTGTTGGTCCACTACATTCTTACCTATATCACTTTATGCCTAGCAAAAACCCAAGATACATTTCTTTCTTTTGTTTGTTCTTAGCATATAGGATCCATGTGTTTCCGCAACCTCCTCTTTTGTGTTACAGTGTGCCTCGAGGAAATATGGGGTACCATCGATCTGTTAGGTACATTCCGCTTGACCCCGCCCTTCCACAACCATTTTGAATTTATTAAAGTGATTGCAACATAAATTTGGGGCCCACTACTCCTCCCTTTTACCTCATTGGCACTTTTCCATACCTCGCACTTCTATGGTCCTTTCCCTTCGCTCGTCAATAGTTCTGCACAAACCCGGGGACAAACAATATCCTATTTTATATGCGATCCCACTTTTCTGTAACCTTCTTTGTAACATTATAAGTGGTCAAATTCAAAATTTTAACCCCAGGATCTTTATTCTTTGAATATTTTGTCTCTATAATCAATTAGTCATTTTTATTTATTTGTTTCTAGATGTTTTCACTTGTTCACTTCCTTTAATTTTTTAGTATAATCGGTTTCAATTTAAAAATAAATAAATTACTCACTAGCTCAAAAGTCTTAATAATAAATTGAGTTAAACATTGTTGATTTATCCTAATATAATTGTTTAAACCACTCTCGAAGGAAATTGATTTTCCTTTTGTAAGAGGGTAAAAATGAAATATTTTTGTCACACTTTTAGTGAAAAAAAAAGTTTCTACAAAAAATATTTTTCCCTAAATGATTTTGGGTGAAACTATTTTGGTCAAAATCATGTGGTGCATATATGCCATCAATAGTTTCAAGAAAAACACTTTCACATGAAACTATAAAATATAATTTTCTATTAAAAATTTAAATCGTACTTGAATTTACATATAAAGTTTCAAGCAAAACACTTAAACTATTTTGGTAAAAAGCATGTGGTGTATATATGCCATCAATAGCTTCAAGAAAAACACTTTCACATGAAACTATAAAATATAATTTTCTATTAAAAATTTAAATCGTTCTTGAATTTACATATAAAGTTTCAAGAAAAACACTTTTGTTTGAAATCATTTCAATTGAAACCCTTTCAAATATACCAACAAGATAGCATACGATTATAACCTTTTTGTTATAACCTAACCCTTGAAATAGAAATAATTTCAATAATTAAAATAGAGCTAATATGAAATGTTTATGTACTAGTCATTTTGTTGAGATGGTATTGTTATTTCAAGATATAACCTTGTAAATATGTGTCTATTATAGACTAGTTATAAGACCATATGATATCCTTAAATTATTTTTAAAACAATTATTAAGAAGATTAGCTTTCTCGTCTTGAGATTCATATTACATGCATTAGCTATCATTTTTCACTTTTTGTTGGCAACACAATTTGCATTACTAGTCTCTCCCAATCAACTCTCATAATTCATATAATATTTATCAAGTCACCTTTTTTTTGTTGAAGAGGTTAGAGTAATATCAATTTGACTTGGTATTACCAATATGATTTTCACATTTTATGACTCGTTTAGCACACCATTTATTTGTCTGATTATTAGTCTATTTTTTGTATTGGATAAAGGAAATATTACAATAATATAAATATCAAGTATCTTAAAAGGAGTTACAAGAGAAGGAATACACAACTATCCAATGCTTAACAATAATATATACATTAAACAAGAGTTTGAACCTAGTAGATACTATAAGTAAGGTAAGATACATCATTTGAACATGAATTATATTTCAAATTTGAAGATTTTCTAGAGCTATCTAGAACATTGGACATCTTTATCATGCATTTGAACAAACAAATATTTAATTTTTTTCAAAAGCTTATTGTTGGTGGTTTTCTTCATCATTTGAGAACACAAAGAAAAAATCGTAACATAACATCATAGTAAAACTATAACATTTCTACTTCTTGGCAAGTAATATGATTAGAAAAATAGTTGAACATCTACTTTTCCAAATATGTAGCAAGATGGTTAAATCAGAAACAATATTTGTGTTGATCCCCAAACCAAAAACAACTTCCTTCCATCCCAACAAGTGGTCAAGTATAGTAGGGAAATGATAAAAAATAACGGTCCATTTCTTCTTATCTTGATAAAAATCCCCAAAAGTGTGTTTCATACTTTCAGCACATTGGAAAAAATGATTTGAATTCAACAAGGAATTCATGAAGCAATACAAGGTATGCAAAAACCTGCAAGTATTATGAAAAACATAGACAATAGAAAAACTCAAAACAAGAGTTGTATGCATCAAAAGCCACTATTAACTTATCCAAATAAATTTTATACACATCTGAAATATAAAAAACCTTAGGATTCCATCCTATTTTAACTAAAGAGTTTTGGAGAATAAAATATTAAACAAAATTATAAATATTCAAAAAGCTACAAAATTGGATACCATAACTTTGTGGGGTCATAAATTTCTGCTCGGTGCTTACAATTCAAAACTATTTACATTGTTGGAGAGGTATTGAAGATATCTGGATATCAATTTAAGGAATTGACAACACTTCTAACTCCAAATTCTACTCTAAAGACTCTGAAAATGTGATTTACTAGGACATAGAAAATATTTAAAAAAGCAGTTTTTCAGAATTTTTGGTTTCTCTTACTTTTGTCACCTCAAGACCTCTCCTAACATGGCCTGGATCATCCTAAAAATATTCTAGATATTTCTTTATCATGCTCAAGATCATCCTCATATTAATTAGGACCTCTCCCTACTCATGCTATCATTCCTCTCCCCTTGAGAGGAAAAGGGTTCCATTACAATAGCCTGCTACAATAGATGGGGAAAATATTGTGCAAATTGTTGACTAGTAAACCACTTGCCTTGGATAAAATATTGGCTTTATTAGACAACACGATACAAGGAAATAAGTGTGTTGTGAATATTTTTCACATGAACATACACAATATGTTCACTTAATACTAGGTAAATGTTTCCAAGATTCAAATCTTTTGCATGAATTCTATCAACAACCTCTGAAGTATCCAACAAACATGGAAAATATGGATGAAGTAGTTCAACATTAAAAATAGGATGGATACTAAAAATGGTGGGGTATTTAGTTCAAAATCATTCTCTCCAACCTACTTAAGAATAATATATGGTCTATATCACATAGGAAAAAGCTTCTTATGTGGTCCTTGAAGTCTCCCCTTCTAAAGATGAAGCCAAACTTTGTCACCCACATGAAAACGGTGGCATGTATGATATTGATCACGGTGTTCCTTGAAATTTTGATTGGATTGATGCACTATCTCATGAACTTGATTTTGTAGATGAAAATTATTTTCAACAAACTTGGAAGCTCTATCTACCTCTCTTTCTATATGTGAGGATGGTTTGTTTTTAGTGATTGGAAGTGAAATATCTAGAGGAGCTAAAGGTTTATATCCAAAATAGACGTCAAATGGATTGTTTCTAGTAGTATAATGTATCAAATGATTGCAGTTGTGTTGCACATATGCAAGAACCTCATCCTAAGTGCAAGGATGGTGAGAATGATATGTACAAAGGAATTGGCTACAAGTGGAGAAAATATGGCTCCCACAAGGGTAGAGCCCAACTTGTATGATTTTGTGTTTTTCCTGATCTTATTCTTGTCCCTCTACAATTTTATAAGTCTTTAGTTTTCTCTTGTCTAAGAAAATACCTAAGTGCAAAACCCTAAGAAAATTTGAGAAAAGCCCTAGGTCTCTAAGTCTTGTTATTTTTTCCTTGTTACCTTTTCTGAGCAGCTTATGTGATCCTTTAAGCATGTGCACTTTTCATGTTGTTTAGTTGCACATTCGCGCTAAATTCAAACTCTAATGGTCATGCAGACGCGCTGTATTTTCTATGAGATCATTTGGCTTTGCGAGTAAGCAGGTGAATTGATTATCATGTGGTCATGCAGTTGTGACAATTTTTCATAAGTCACCTTCTAGCTCACAAGTGTGAAATCAAAGAAGAAGGAGCTCATCACTCACTCATCATGGTTTTGCACTTTATACCTTCCATCTCACAAGTGTGCAATCAATGGGAAAAAGAGGTCATCACCCACTCGCTATCAAATTTCACTTTAGACTTTCCAGCTCCTGAGTGTGCGATCAAGGGAAAAGGAGCTCATCGCTCACTCGCCAGGGAAATTCACTTCAAGTCTTTGAGCTCACGAGTGTGTGACCAAAGGAATTTCTAGTCATCACTCACTCGCATAGATTAAAGACCAAATGCAAAAGGTGTTGCGAGTATGTGATAAAGAGAAAAGGCTATTCATCACTCACTCATGCAGGTTAAAGACCAAATCCAAAAGTTGTTGTGAGCATGTGACTGATCAAGAACTCACTCGTGAGGACAAAAGTTCAAGTCAGAAAGGTTGTGTGAGTGTGCGATAGAGAGAAAGTTCAAGCAGTAGTTAGTCATTGCTCAATCACACAGGTTGAACATAAAAGAGAAAAAGTGTTACGAGTAAGCGACTGGACACAAGTAATTTCTGTTGGAAACATTGAGAGGGGGGGTGAATTAGTGTTTGTCTATTATTTACTCTTCAACAACTTAAACATAAATCAAACATACATTGAATGAAGCTTAACATAATAAATCATAACACAAGATATGATTATGGGGAAACCTTGATCAGAGGAAAACCCCAGTGGGAATTAGTACCCACAAATATTGTACTAGGTATAATGAACCTGTTAAAGTTCCTTTGCCCTGTTAGAAGAATTCTTTACAATATGAGTACAATGACCTAGTTAAAGGTCTGACCCTGTTAGGAATCTTTTACAAAACCCTGTTAAAGGTATATGGCTCACTACCCAATAGGATGAAGGCTACAACCTTCTGAAAGATGATATACACTATATCAAAATGAACTGCTGTGATGACACTGTTGTCTGATCAGTTTCATGTATGTGCGGATGCTCTTACTCTCTTAAAGAGCTATATCATATACTGACTTCATCTTACTACTCTTCTATATCTTCCTCTTATATAATAATTGACACTTGTAACATAACTTTACATTACATACTTATATGTTCATATCCGAATAGGCGCGACCCAAAACAAGACTCTAGTCAGCCCTAAAAAAAAATACACAATGCTTCCAAACAAGTTGGCTCAAGAATGTTTACTACAATTATAATTACATCATTACAAACATATAACCAAAGGTGCTTAGCCATTACATAACAAAATAATTCACACTGATCAAAACACTAGTTTGCTTCCAGGTTCTATCTTCTGGATTGCTGGTCTACTGATCTTCCTGTAACTTCGCCGTACTGTTGTTTCATACTATGCATTTCTGGATGTATCATGTACATGTGTCATACAACATATATCTAAATGTGCATACACTGAATCGATCTCTCGCATGTGCGCTGATCACTGAATATATCTGTCTACCCTGTTTTCCATACTTAGTCATTTTGTCTTTCATGACAGAAACTAAACATGAATTTATTGCCATGATGACAACACAAAATGAGTCATGCATCCTCAGGAATTCAACTTGCCAACAATTTCATGCCATCTCTCACTTGCAGAGGAAGTTATAAATGCCTGGTTGATGTTGTGAGTGTGTGACGGGGTGCCACGTGGATAAATCAAATCTGATTTCAAAGATAGAGTAAAGATAAAGAAAAAAGGGATCGACAAACATATTTTAAACAGGAGATCAAGATATTTCCTGGGCCATTGATTGGGTATCCTGCGCCACATGTGACCGTTAGCTTTTAAAAATTCAAATAGTCAAAAGATTTGATCTCAGATTCCATGGTGGTGGCATGATTTTTCAAGTTGCTGACAAAGAGATGGGTCGAGCCGACTTCTCTGATCAAATTTATGGCAATGGGAAAGATATTCAAGTCTATATCTGATCTTCTCAAATATTTCTATGATGCATTGATGAGAAAAATTAATAGTCATAGGGTTTCTGTATTGTTTATGTCAAATCTATTGTAACCCTTATTTTTGAGAATTGGATTGACTCCTGAGCCTGCATGCTAGGGGAGGTTATATATAAGTAGTTTTAGAGCTCTTAGAGCTTAGAGTTTTCCAGCTGAGATAAGATTTTCTGTAGGATCTTCTCTGCCCTCAGGTTTTCACTTTATTGTAATATTTCATTGAAATCCAAATTATGTTAAGGTTTATCATACATCTTTTTTGTCCTCTAACTTTCCCTTGTCTGTATTTCTCTTACTGAAGTATAATATAGTGGCTTTATTTAGATAAATCTTGGAGTTCCCAAGCCTTTCTTTCTTTCAGCATCTTTGTGTACTACTGTGTTTGATTTGATTTAGGTAATACTATGGATTTTGTTCATCGTTGGTTACTTTGTCTCATTCCTATGCTTATTTGCTGGAGTGAATGTTTTCTTGTAGGTCACAGTCTAAGTCTATTCCCTTAGGAAAGCTATTGTTTGTGAAATCTTCTCTTTCCTTGAATAGCGTCTTTCCATTTTAGACCTCTCTATGAAATACTTATGCAAGCCTATTGAGAAAGATTGTGTTCTATTAGAACTGAGAATCTTCATGCTAGCTTGGTCATTATGTTATGTTTCATGCTACCTTTGGTGTATCACCTAGTAGGATAATTTGCTTTCCAGTTATTTCCCTTTCAAGTATTCCTTCTATCCCTTTCCCTCCAAGTTTACTTTTCATGTCAAAAGAGTAGATTAGGTGATTATCCAAGAGGAACCGGCCTAGAATCCTAAGGATACACTTTAGTTAGCAAAGGTTCCACAACCTTGAAGAGATTCCCATGTTATACTAGATTATCAAGACTACAAGAGCTTGAATAGGGTGCAAAATTTAGTGTATAACAGTACTTTCTCAGCATGTTCAAGATGTTTATCTCATATCTTACTAAATATGAGTTTGTCATCTAAGTAGAACACCATAAAATAATTAACAAAGTGTCTAAGAATATCGCTCATCATTCTAATGAAAGTGGTAGGAGCCTTTGTTATCCCAAAAGGCATCACCAACCATTCAAATAACCCCTCTTTGGACTTGAAGGTAGTTTTCCAAATATTCACGTGATCAATTGGACTTGGTAGTATCCTAATTTCAAATCAATTTTGGTAAACTTAGTCCTACATAGATGACATAAGATCATCCACTTGAGGAGTTGTATATTTGTTCTTCATAGTGATCTTGTTCAAAGAATGATAATCAATACATAGTCTCTATGTGTCATCTTTCATTCAAGCCAAAACAATTAAGCTGCCATAAGGAGATGCACTTGGATCGATCTAACCCTTAGAAATTAAATCTTGAATCTATCATTTAATGTCATCATTTTCAAAAATTGATCTTCTGTACAAAATTCCATTTGGTAAGGGTTTTCCTAGATTGATGTCAATTGAATGCTTCACCTAATAGTGTAATGAAACCCCTATTAGTAAAATAAATATATTTTAATATCTTGTCAATATTGAATCCATTTTTTTTAAAGTAGAGACAGTTGCTATTATAGTATTTTTGTTACCCATGATTTAATTTTTCTCTTTCAATTGTAGAATCAATAATACAAAAAATCTAGAATGAGAAATCAAACGTCTACATTGTTTTGCACTAATTAAAGAATTAGATTTTGTAGGACTTACCTCAGGGTTTTGATACCTTCTCTCATCCACCTTGAAAATAACATTGTGTGGCCTTGACTCATATACAACATGGAATTGATATATATAGGACTGCCCCAACAACACATCACATACGTCCAAAGGTGAAACATAAAAAATGAGCTCATCTTTGAATGGTTTGATGGAATAGAAATTTAAACACTATTTTTTTACCTAGATATCCCTTCCTTGATTCACCCAGCCAATGGAGTATGGTTGTGGGTGATGTTTTATCTTCAGGTTTAACCTCCTTACAACTTCAACAAAGATAAGATTCTTCTAACTTCCACTATCAACTTTGAATTGTAAGGCCTTTCTATTCACCCACATATGTGAATGAAATAAATTCTCTTTTTCTTCCTAGTGTATGATTTTTTTAGTGGCAATGGTCGCATAAGGATCTAATTTTTTAATTCTTTCAACACGTTTATGTCTGAAGGGATCTATGTGAAATATGTAAGCTTCTTTCTCAACTTCATATGATTCTATCATCTGTAGCCTTGCAATCCTTTGTACTATCTCGAGTAATTTTGTGGATATCACACCACATAATTGTATCATGAGGTATCTTTTTACCTTGTATATTCCATGTTGGTGATTGAGAGGTAGGCTTGCTAGTGGTATCTTGTTTCCCTAGGAATTTTTTTTATTTTCTCCTTTGGATTTATTATTCATAAAGTAACCTTTCTTCCCATTTTGTTTAAACATATCCTTAATTTTTGTCGCATGTTTATAAGTAGTTCCCAATGTTTCACTCTTTAAGAACATCTTTGTTTGGATATATCTATGCAACCCACTATAGTATTCCAACACTCAGTGTTTTTCTAAATCTTAGATGCAAATTTTTTTTGATAAAGCATGCAACTTGTTGGTTTAATATTTCACTATTTGGTATTTATTTTGTCACAACAGTTTCCCTTCCATGCATTTTTCCTTATATGCATCTTTAGGAAAATACTCTTCTTTCATGAATTCCAAAAAATCCTACCATGTAGAAATGTCACCTATTTCTCCATCTATTTTGTCACTTCATCTGTTATAGAGTTATATTTTATGTAAGTTTTCCTTCCCACAAGTGCTTCACATGTGCTTTAACTTTAAAGAGTGCAAATGTTATCTTCTTAGAATTCAAAAAGGTATTATTGGAGAAATACTTGTCCAACTTTGTTAACCATTCATCCACAATTTGTACATTGATTTTACCTTCACAATTTGGGATATCCAACTTTACTCGCACCTTGAATGGAGTGTGAAAACTAAATGGTTTTCCTTTTTTGTTTGATTGCCGGGAATATTGAAGAATTTGAGAAATTGCATCATCATCTCTTCCCTCTATTTTATTAGGAATTCTCCCACAATAGTTTCTATGGGGTCTAACATCTTTGGTCATCTATACATCAACAAGAGATAAATGAATGGATTATGTGTCTCCAATCCAAACCTTCAGTAACCAAACTATATACAATGTGACATACAATAGTGTACCCACTTTGATACCACTGATCTAAATTTAGTATGGAATTCATTAAACAATAAAAGGTATGTAGAAACTTGCAAATATTGTGAAAAACATGGACAAGAGAAAAAATTGAAACAAGAGTTGTATGAATAAAAAGTCACCATTAACTTATCCAAAATTATTTTTATAAACATATTAGGAATCCCAACTATCTTAGTATTCCAACAATTCAAATTGAAGAGTCTTGGAGACTAAAATAATAAACAAAATTACAAATATTCAAAAACTATGATATTGGATACCCCAACTTGGTAGAGTCATAACTTTCTGCTTGGTGCTCAGCATTCAAAACCATTTACATCATTCCAAAAATATTGAAGAGATTTTTCTATTTATCTAAGGAATCGATGACACTTTTGACCCCAAACTCTTCTATGAAGACC
This sequence comes from Thuja plicata, assembly GCA_018584345.1. Classification (NCBI taxonomy): domain Eukaryota; kingdom Viridiplantae; phylum Streptophyta; class Pinopsida; order Cupressales; family Cupressaceae; genus Thuja; species Thuja plicata. The sequence goes on along the minus strand of MU227141.1, from coordinate 4,639,806 downwards.
TCTAAAAAGAAATTTAATAGAACATAGGATATACCAAAAAAATATATTTTCTAGTTTTTCTCACTTCTGTCACCTTCAAACTACTCTAGACCTCTCCTAACATGGTTTGAATCATCCTAAAACTATTATAGACATTTTTTCATGCTTTGGATCATCCTCATACTACTTCAGACCTCTCCCAACACGCACTAGATGTGGAAATTAATTGGAACAATATTTAAATATCTTTGTCTATCCCTTACAAGAAATCTATGATGTAGAATTTTGTAAGTTAAAATTTGAGCATTACTTTCATCTTTAGTCTTCCAATTTAGGTTTCATCAACCTTTTAAATCCTTAATTTATTATTTTTCTAATACATTTTGTAATTTACCCATAAGAGGTTGAATCGTTTAATCAATGGTGGTGAAAGAGACCATGTAAAGAAAATGTTACTTTTACTGTTTGTCATTTAGGAAAAAGACAAAATAGCTAGGTGTCCCCTCTTGGAATCCTCTATTTTGAGCTATTTGGACACTTTTTAGAGGTTGTAAGATAATATATGAAAGTTATGACAGTTGTCATAAGATTTTATGATAACACTTATGACGGTTTATGAAAAATTCCTTACACATGTGGATATGCATGAGAGATGCCTTATGGAAGTCGTAAGAGCATCTCTAAGAGGATATTTTGAGGGGTGGGAATGAGGTTTTTATAGGTTTTTTTAATGTTTATTGTATTATGATACCAAAATAGTACTCATCCTCACAAATTCCTATAAATTGGGGCCTTTAGCTAGAGTTATTCATTCAGTCTTATTCAATTTTCAAGGTAATAGAGTGTTGTCAGATTTCTACATAGGTCTACAGAGAAGTGTATTGTTTTTTATTATTCATTGGATTAGTAATATACTTGACTCTCTTTCTGTGGCAATTTTTTCTGGAAAGGGTTTCTCCACGTAAATCTAGTGTTTTATGTGTAATGGTGTTCTAGTTCTTATTTTGATTTTGTAATCACTTTATTAAGGATTAATATTTGGTTTTATAGTTGCATTAATATTTAACTTAAGTTTACATTACAAGATTTCTTCACCTTGTTTTATAACATTTGGTATCTGAGCTAACAGTTTTGTTGAGGGAGGGACGCCTTTCTCTTTAAGTGTTGAAGGCTTTTTGCTACAGTGGGAGCTTTTGTTTTGTGTGGTTTTTGTAGATTTGAGAAAGGTTTTATACCATGGCCTCCACCTCTCATAAAGATATTGGGAATTTTAATGGTACTGGTTATGAAATGTGGAAGTTTAAAGTTGAAGATCTCGTGGAAGAGAGACTTTAGTGGTTTCCAGTTTTGGAAAAAAAGAAACCAGAGGAATCCACCTTATCAGATCTAGATTGGAAAAATTTAGAAAAGAAGGTGTTGGTGCCCAAAAATTCTAAATTGGATTTCCTATGGACTTGCCAATCCAATGCTTGGAAACCCAAGTAATTTGGCCAACTAACAGGTCACAACCAAAGCAAGGTTGGAACTTCTGCAATTTTGGCTCTGCAAAACCAAGGCTGGTAGGCCTATACCTTGACTTATCCTTCAAGTTACAAGGATTTTTATAGCAGATAAGAAACACTTCAACCTTCTCTCTCAAGTATGGAAAGGAACTTGAAAGAAATCTAACTGAAAGCAATATATCATGAACTGTAAACTGAGATACTTTAAGTAATTGAAAGAATGTTTAGTAAATGTGTATGTAATTTGAAATAAATAGATATATAAGATATCTCAAAACTATAAAAAATGAACTGAATAACTATAATCCAAATAATGATTAGACTAGTGCCTTATTCTACCATGGGCAATAGAGTCAAGATCATTCCAATCTTATGTTCAACCTCAGAGATGGTTTTACA
>MU227141.1:4582374-4594815 GCA_018584345.1 Thuja plicata | reverse complement strand
GTGGGAATGTGAGGACTTGACTTCCTCCATCATTTTCTCCCATTTCTCCTTCAACATTTCTAGAGCCATGTGCTCTAGTGAAATCCTTACATGGATATCATAGATGCTGTCTACTACAGACATCTCTAGGGTTGCTATCAGATTTCTTGCTTCAGAAATATGTTGTTGCAGACTTGTAAGATTTGGTAGAATATGTGCTTGTAGTTCAATGATCTCACCTCTGAATTGAGTCTCAGCATCTCATATTTATTTTCTTAGCCTATTTTCCTCAATGACCATGTCATGATGTGCCTTTATGTTGTCGGCTTGTGAGGTTAGGCTTTGTGCACTCTATGTGACATTTGAGTTAATCTCTGCAAGTTTGGCACTGTTCTCTTTTCCATATTTCTCTAGTGTGCACATTTTCTAAACTAAGGTGATTGCCTCAGTAATCATTGGCTCTAATTCATCACTGAGCTCTGAGAGATTTACCTTGTTCAGTGCCACTTCTTGGCTGATTTTATCAATTAGCTTGAATTGATATTTCTTTTCTTCTTGCTCTTCCATTGCTTGATCTGCCTCTATACCTTGCTCTGTTATAGCGTCGATAAGAACAACAATTTATTCCTTGACTAAAGTATTTTCTTCAAGTTTCACTTCAGGAACTAGGTGGTGGAGTATCTCTTTAGCCTTGTCAAGTGCCATGTTTTCTCTGTGTTCTTGGATCATCTTCTTCTGTATGGCTTTCCTCTGACAGAGCACTCCAAACTCTTGAAGTTTGTCACTGTCCAATGTGGTAATGTCCCAGATTGGAACTTCAATGATCTCATCAAGTGTTACAGCCAATATATCCTTCTTTACTGGTTTCTTCTTTTTCTTCTTTGGCTGGGTGGCAAATTGATGTAATACCATTTGTAAGGCTTGTGATTGAGTTGATTTTGTCGGTGAGTGTCAAGAGGATGAGGCATCCTTTTGTATCTATTCTGTGTTCACTGACTGGTTTGGTGAAGACGTCTCCTCATGTACCTTGGGTGTTTCAACAGATGAATCTTCTTTTTGTTTTGTTTCCTCATTTCTCTTAACTTCCTCACTCTTATCTTGCTCTTCAACCTTTCTCATTGTATCATCAATTGTTTTATCTACCTCTTTTCTTTGTTCTTTTGATACATCCTGTTGCTCATTGATTGCATCCTTTATTTTAGTGTCTGTATCCTTAGGAGTGTTTCTAGAAGGAAATGTATCACATGTTCATTGGACAAAAGTTGTTGGTACTATTGTTTATACTTTGAACATAATTCAGATCAAAGAAGGTACAATTAAGACTCCTTATGAATTATGTTTTAATCATACTCCTACTGTAAAAAAATTTAGAATATTTGGTAGTAAATGCTATATCAAAACAGATGATGTGATAGGAAAGTTTGATGCTAGAAGTGATGAAGGAATATTCCTTGGTTATTCCACTAAGATAAAATCTTATAAATGTTTCAATTTGAGATTGAGGAATATGATTGAAAGTGCTAATGTGAGGATTGACAAAAATTTCCAGATTCAGGAAAGAATATACGACCGTAACTAGACTACAGAGATTAAGGAGGTTACTTTAGATCAAGAAGAACATATTGAGATTGAACATGAGATTGAGTTATGTTAAGATGACTCAAATGATCCTACTAAAATTCCTAAGACGCTAAGATATGTTAAGGAAAACCATCCTGAAGATCAAATTATTGGCAATGCAAATAAAGGCATGATGACAAGATCGAGATTAAGAGATGAAATTTGATTGATTTCTCAAGTTGAACCAAAATATAATGATGAGGCATGTAGAGATGAATATAGGACTAAGGCTGCAGGAAGAATTGGATTAGATAAAGAAAAAAACACTTGGGAATTGGTTCCTAGACCTAAAGATAAGAATGTTATAGGAACTAAGTGGGTTTTCAGAAACAATATGAATGAAGAAGGAATGGTTGTAAGAAATAAGGAAAGACTGGTTTGTAAAGGCTACTCAAAAAAAGAAGGCACAGAATTTGAAGAAACATTATCTGCTATTTCTAGGCTTGAGGCTGTAAGATACTTCTTTCTTATGTGGCACACAAAGACTTCAAATTATATTAGATGGATGTGAAATCTGCATTTCTAAATGGAGATCTAGAAGAGGAAGTATATATTGACCAACCTGATGGATTTCCTTTGACAGATGATGAGGATATGGTTTGAAAATTGAAGAAGGATTTGTATGGACTGAAACAAGCACCTAGAGCATGGTATGAAAGATTGGACATGTATCTACTTCCTCTTGGTTTTAGAAAAGGTAATGCAGACAACAATTTGTACTTAAGAACTAGTGAAGATGGAATCGTAATAGTTGAAGTTTTTGTTGATGATATCATTTTTGGAGGAAATGATGTAATGAGTAAAAAGTTCTCTAAGGATATGGAAAATGAATTTGAGATGTCAATGATTGGTGAGAGGAAATTTTTCCTTGGACTGCAAATTAATCAGAACAAGAATGGTATTTTTATTTCTCAGAACAAGTATCTTAAAGAAATGTTGAATTTTTTTGGAATGGAAGATTGTAAACCTATTTTCCTAGCACCTATGGTTACTGGTCACAAGCTTACTACTACTGATGAATCTCAGAGTGTTTTTTAGAAAAAGTACAGATCTATGATGGGAGGCTTACAATATTTGACTCACACTAGATCAGATATTGTTGATGTAGTTGGAATTGTGGCAAGATATCAAGCAGCTCCTAAAGAGACACACATTGGTATTGTAAAAACAATATTTAGATATCTGAAAGGAACACTAGATTATGGCTTATGGTATAAAAAACCATGATGATTATTTTTTGCATACTTATACTGATGTTGATTGGGCAGGAAATGTTGATGATAGAAAGAGTAAAAGTGGTGGTACATTCTTTCTTGGGAAAAGATTGGTTTATTGGTTAAGTAAAAAATAGGATTATATAACTCAGTCTACTGCTGAATTACAGTATGTTGTTGTTACTATAAATTTCACACAAATTTTTTGGATGAAGCAAATGTTCAAGGACATTGGGATAACTTTTGATGCAGATGGTAAGCAGCGCACCATTCCTGAGATATGTTCCCCAAGCCATTAAAATAAAGGTAATATCTTGGAATATAAGAGGGCCTAATAGTCCCCATAAAAATGATGTCCTAAGGAACCTGGTGAGAGAGAGAAAACCAGACATATTACTTATTCAAGAGACTAAAATTCCCAAAGACAAGATGGAAAAGATGCATGTGTTGAAAGACTATGGGAGTATAGGTGGAGATTTTGAAGGATCTTCTAGAGGCATTGGTATTTTTTGGAAAAAAAGACTATTGATTGTACCTTTATTATTAGTGAGAAAAACATTTTGATTGTTAAGGTTTCTTATATGAAGGTTTATTTCTATTGGAACCTTATCAATATATATGCTCCCAATACTAGAAACAAAAGTATATGCAAAGACTAAGAGAAATCCGTAACCAGTTTCAGGAAGCAAGATGGATGATTATGGGAGATTTTGATACTCCTCTTAAAAATGAGGAGAAAAAGGGTGGAATCCCATCCTAGCTAGATAGAAGAACTGATCTTGTGGAGTACATCTATGAGGAAGCTCTTTTAGATATTGAATTGGAAGGAATTGATTACACTTGGTCTAATCGATGCACTGGGAATGACTTGATCTAGGTTAAACTGGATAGAGCCCTCTTAACCCATCAATGACTTTCAAGGTATTCATGTACTCTCTCTTCTGAACTACGTATAGGATCTGATCACTTTCCCATATCTTTAAATGTTAAAAATATCAATGGTAAAAAGAATATCCCTTTTAGATTTGAAAAAATGTGGCTAGCTCATCCTAAATTAAAAGAAAAGATTGAAGAATGGTGGAATGATACTATTTAAGGGGGAGCTATGTATAGAAATCCTAAAAATATGAGCACTATTAAAAGGAAACTGAATAAAGGAAATTCAGTTTAGAATCCAAAATGAAGGTCTATCTGAGGAAAATAAAGTAATGAAAAACACTCTTTTGGATGATTATCACAATATTATTACTAAGGAGGAATATTTCTAGAGACAGAGATCCAGAGCTCTATGGCTCAAGGCTGGGGATAAAAACACAAGATTTTTCCATGTGACGACTATGAAACATAAAGCCATTAACAGGATAGCGAAGCTGCAATCTAAAGATAAAATCATAAGGAAGGAGGAAGATATAAGATAAAAAATGATTAAATACTTTTCTAAACTCTTGTCTAAGGAAATTAATTTGAATAGGTTTGACCAGGAGGAAATTATTTCAGCTATCCCTAATCTGGTTGATGATCCAACTAATAAAATGCTCCAAGATATTTCTTCATATAGGGAGATTAGGAATGCAGTTTTTTTTTTTGAAGGGGAGAAATCTCCTGGCCCTGATGGGTTACCTATGTTGTTCTTCTAGCAATTCTAGAATATCCTTGGAAAATATGTGCAAGGTGTCATCAAATAATTATTTGGCACTAAATGTGTTCTCAGGGAACTCAATGCTACCTTCTTGGTCCTCATCTCTAAAAATCTAGGAGCTGATACCGTGGAAGCCTTTAGACCTATTAGCTTGTGTAATTCTTTATACAAGATCATCTCTAAATTTATTACCTCCAGACTTCTTTAGCTTCTTCCCAATATCATTTCCCCCCAACAGAATAAGTTTTTCCCTGGGAGAAATTTTTTGGAATCCATAATTGTGGCTCATGAGAATATCCATTCATTGGAAATGGCTAAAAAATATGGTTTTTTGATGAAACTGGACTAAGGCTTATGACAGAGCTGACTGGAAATTCTTGCAAATGGTGTTGTCTTCTTTTGGATTTGACAAAGGTGTCATCAAAATTATAATGCATTTGGTTTCCATAGTTTCCTCTTCAGTCATTGTTAATGGGGGATCCTCAAATTTCTTTAGACTGAATAGAGGTCTAAGACAAGGAGATCCCATTTCTCCAATTCTATTTTTGATTCTTGTTGAATGCTTAGGGAGATACATCAATAAAATGGTTGAAAAAGGTGAAATAAGGGGCATTAAACCATCTTCAGCTAGAAATATATGTTCCCATGAGAAATTTGTGGATGATACTCTTATAATGGGAGAGGCTACTATTAAAGAAGCCAGAAACTTGAAGAAAGGCCTTTCTATTTATACTACTTCTAATGGTCAACTTGTCAATTGGTCTAAGAGCTCAATTTTCTTTATAAATACTTTGGAAGAAAGATAGAAGAAGATGTCATCTATCCTTGGTTGTTCTATTGGGAAACTTCCCTCCTCTTATTTTGGGTTACCTCTTTGTTCCAAACCTCTAGAAAGCTTCTGGCATACTATCATAGACAGATATAACAATAAGCTTTCTATTTGGAAAGGGGCTCTTCTTAGCAATTTGGGAAAACTTCAATTATTGAAATCAACCCTTCAAAAGCTCCCAGTTTATGCTATGAGATTGTTTAAAATACCCCAAAAAAATTTCTACCGAGATTGATAAGATCCAAAAGAGATTCCTTTGGTCAGGGGTTGAAGAAAATAAAAGGCTTAGTATTGTATCTTGGGATAAAGTTTGCAAGCCTAAAAAGTTGGGAGGTCTTGGTCTGAGAACTATAAAAAATGTCAATAAAGCCCTTCTGGTAAAATTTTTTTGGAGAATTTATGGAGATAAAAAAGAATGGAATTGTATAATTATAAAAAAATACCTTTTCACTTATAACTCCCTGGAGGACTTTATAAATGATGATATCAGTATCAATGCTTCTTCTATCTGGAATAGCATAATCTCGACCAAAGACCTGATTATTAAAGGTAAAATATGGAAGCTGGGAGATGGTAAAAGAATTGACTTCTGGGATGATGAATGGATCCATAATGTGCCTCTGTCCAACAATTAAGAGTAGAAACAAGCCATTGATAGATGTAAAGGATCTATTGGAACTAAAGAATATGATTATTGGTAGGATAACAAATGGATGAAGCTGGGAGAAATTGATAGTAGATTAATTTCCCTCCAGCATGAGTTGTAGATCTGGTATATAAAACATAACTTCTAGGACTCGATTATTTGGAATTCAAGACCTGATGGAAAGTACACGGTGGCTTTGGCTATCAATATTTTCAATGAAAGAGAGGAGAGGCCTCCTTGCTCCTATGTGTGGTATAATAAACTCATTCCCAAAATCAATTTCTTTTATTGGCTTCTTATTCAAAATAAACCGCTAACCATTGATAATATTCCTAAAAGGGGATTCAATATTATGAATAGATGTATTCTTTACTTGGAAAACTCTAAATATTGTGATCATATCATGCTACACTGTCCCTTCTCTCATAAGGTTTCAGAAATTATCTTTATAAAATGGAATCTTTTCTGGTGCTTCCCTTTTATTTGGCAGGATTTGGTAGCTCAATGGACCTACCCCCCTCATAATTTAATTGATAAAGATCTCTGGTCCCTAATTCCTCCACACTTTTGCTGGTGAATATGGAAAGAACACAACAATAGAATTTTTAGAGAGAAACAGTCTTATCCTGAAGCTGTTGGAAACCAAATCAGTAGGGCGCTAGAATAAAACTATGTCTTATCAAAAAATGATTCTAAAGATAGTGTGAGGAATAGTGATTGGCACGTTAGAGTTCCTAATCATAAAACCATCTCTCAGAGAGTTTTGGCTATGTGGACATCACCTCTAGAGGATTGGGTCAAAGCTAACTTTGATGGGGCAGTGAAAGGAAATCCTAGGATAGCTGGAGGAGGAGGCATAATAAGAGATCAGAATGGTATTTGTGTTGGTTCTATTTTGTCTCCTCTGGGAGTGTAATCAGACCATAGAGCAGAAGCTATGGTAGCTCTCAATGTGATTAAACTGGCGAAAGAGTTGGGATGTAAGAAAGTTTGGCTGGAGGGCGACTCCTTAAATATTATTAATAATATCAAAGGTCTTATTAAGGTTTCTTGGACAATTGAGAATATTATTAATAAAATTATGGATGTGGCATCAAAATTCACCTCTTTTCATGTCACCCATAATTTTTTATGAAACTAACCAAGTGTCGGATATTCTTGCCAACTTTGGAGTGAAAAATGATGTCACTTGTAAGTGGCACGGAATAGCTAAGTTTAATGATGATATTAATTCATTGCTAAATTATGATTGGATTAACCATAAGGCATGTGAGGTTAATCATATTAATCATATCAGTTAATGCAATATAGATTTGGGGTACGATGACGGTGATGTGCCATGTGAAGTGTCATAGAAATTATGATTTCAAACCGCCGCATGCTTTCTGGGGTATCAAGAATCAGCCCATTTATTTAAAGCTTTGTTGGGCCAAAGTCTGTCAAAAAATCATGTCATCCTCTCAAGGGTTTTAAGAGTCATTCTATCTATCTCAAGTTATGTATGCACATTGAGCTGAACTCTATAAAAAACCCAAAGATTGTTAGAAATTATAAGAAAACAGAGGAGAACGAAGATATGGGTGGAGACCTTAAAAGAGAAGAACCTGTGGTATACAAATGGAGGAAGGAAAAGGAATTTTGGAGAAATCTCAAGAAGGGAAAAGTACACATATATCTCAAATGGCTCCATGGTAACAATAACAAGGTTACGAAGGCATTTATGGCTGGTTGGGAGAATGGGAAAGTGAACATTATGGGTAAATATTTTACCCTAATGTTGGAACACCTAGCTGAGATCACTAGTCTCCCCTTGGAGGGAATTTAGTTCTCAAAAGACAAAAAAGAGGGTAATAAAGCCTATAAAATTTTCCCAAAGAATGATGAGGAGCGGGCCATTCTTGTGAAAGGAAACCTGGACTACGTTAATCTGTCAAACATCAAGCAAATCTGGGCCTTTGTCATTAGAGTGATCATGGAATAATTCACGCTCAATGGAATGTATTCTAAGGTTTATAACTACCACTTTGTTTTGGTTAACCATTTTTGTCATGAGATTAGGGTTTCTTTCCCCTATTATCTGTTAAGCTCGCTTAACCAGAGTATAATTGATCACAGAGTTAAGTCATCCCCTTTTTTGCATGAGGGTCTTATCCTTCTGATTACGGATTATGCTAAAAACCATATCCCTGACCCTATACCTAAGAAAATTGACAATGTAAAAAGGAAGAGTGTGGAGATTTCTACAGGAAAGAAGTCCAGCAAGGCTTCAAATAAAAAAATCCGTAAAGGCCCTATTGCTGCTGACATTACTCTGTCAATTTATATGATGACATTAATTTTTCCATTAGTACACTTAGTGAAAAACTTTGACAGAGATCACCGATGGACTACAAGTATTACCAGCGAACAATGAGCATACCCGACAAAACAGGAAGGTCATGAAAAATTCTAAGTATGGAATTGACAAGCATCACCGGCGACATTGTTTCGAGAACAAAACTGACGGAACATAAAAGGCATACCTGATGACCAGTTCAAGAAAGGTACACTGATGACCAAGAAAACCGACCGTCAGAACCAACAGTCTGTTAAAGAACCCGCAAAAAGTGGATCTGAGTTTTACACGATGGATAAAGAAATGTATTTATATTTATAGAGTTTTAATTTTTTTTAAATCATAACTTGAGGGTCAAGTAAGCTTTATGTAAATGTTTTAAAGCATCCTAATGGATCTAAAACATATCTAACTAAAGATCAAGGTCAAGTTGTAAACCTTGGATCTAGAGTTAACTTGTGAAGCATGAAACAAGAATTGAGCCAAAAATAACTAGTATAAATAGATGTTCAACTTAATTGTGATTTATAAATTCATTGTTGTTGATAGCCACGAAGAGCATCTAATTAGGAGAAGGCATAATTCATGCAAAGTTCAGAAACAGATCACATTAGTTGTCATGAACACACCGAGGCTACAGATGAGAAGATAAAGGTATTGTTCTTTCATGTAAGGATGATTACTTATATGTATGAAGCTTAATTGGATTTGTTATCAGCAATTAAAGATTGCATACATCATAAGATCAAAGACTTATGTAGTTGCATTCTAACAAGTGCATCACATCTAAAATCCTTTTGTAGAAGGTAGACTTAATTATTCTTTACAAATCTCTTAACAGAGTGCACATTTAACAGTGTTGCTAAAGCTTCAAACGAAGTAGATCTTAATAGGTCTCCACTGTAATACTCCTAACAGGGTAGGTCATTAGAAGTGACCAATTGTAAGCCTTAACCGACCCCTTCTTATTTGTAGATAGTGAAGTCTTGTGGGTAACAATCCCCACCACATTTTTTACTTCCTAACAGGAGTTTTCTGCGATATCATATGTTGTATTATGTGTTATCTATTTTCATGAATGTTTCTATTATGGTTACATACTAAAGAACTTATGATATAATTGCATATACATTAAGAAAGATGAACAGTGAGATAAGATAATTTACAAACTAATGGTTAAGGGTTTACTGGGATAACCAAGAAAAGTTTTAGAAGTACTGATTCACCCCTCCCCTCTCAGCACATCATTCCAACAATTGGTATAAGAGCTAAGTCTCTCTCTTGAAAAGCTTAAAGACTTGAGAGAAAAGATCAGATTAATAGACAAGTTCAGACTTTACATGACTATTGAGAATGAGCAGTTACAGACGCAAATAAACTATGAGCAGTACAAGGAGGCAAGAATAAAACTAAGAAAATTTCTTGATGAAAGAAATATTATGGCAACTAGGCTGAATGAGAAAGACTACAAAGAAGTGGAAATAATAGATTACTTTGAAACAACGGAATCATCAATGAGAAAAGCTTCAGACGCATCAGTTGAAGAATTTACAAGTATACAAGAGATCAATCTACATCTAACATATCAAATCAAGATACTGAAAATTGGTCAAGAGACTCAAATGGTGACAATGATTGATGTCATGAATGATGCAAGAAAAGATGAAAATGAAAGAACAGTAGCCATTGATGATAGGAGGAAAATTACAGAGAAGCTAGAAAGAAAAAGAATCAGAGATTCAAAGACTCACTGAGCATCACCATAAGGTTACAAACCAGATAATTATTATGAGTCAAGAAGCAAACAGATTAAACATAGAACTCATTGAAATAATATAGATCATTGGTAAGCTAAGAGAAGAGAATGAAAAATTGAAGCATGAAATCAAAGTCCAGAATCAACACAGTGAATTAATTAAAAAGGTTGAGGATAGCAACAAAAGGATGGATGATTTTCTTGATGGACAAAGAAGAGTCAACAACTACACAGGATTAGGGTACAACAAGAATGACAAATCTTATAATCAAACAGATGAGAGGAATGCTTTCACAACCCCAAGATCCAAGAAGATGTCATGCAATCACTGTGGAAAACTAGGCCACACCTCAAACATCTGCAAAAGCAAAATGAAAGGTATTTCTCAAGCACAATCTACTTTTACTGGTAATTGTTATAAATGTCAAAAGAAAGGACACAAGGCACATGAGTGCAGATCCAAAGTGACAAATCCAAAGAGAAAAATCTATATGAAAAAGTACTGTCCTACATGCAAGATGAATGGGCATACACATAAGGAATGCTGGAAAAAGAACAAGGCATGGACACCAAAGGAAACTGATAAAAGCTACAAACCAATAAGAGTAGGTAACTCATATGTTTGGGACTATAACACATGGGTAAACTTTACAACATGTGGAAGGTATGGTCATATTTCTGCCAACTATATGAGAAAATGGACCAAAAGGTCAAGAGGTTGGACCAATCCAGGTATGGCATGTTTACATTGTCATAAAGTTGGACATGTAATAAAAGATTGCAAAGATCGACTGATAGACACAAGTACACATCCCAATGGAAATACCATTGATGACATCAAGAGAATGAGAAACAAGATGTGGGTAAAAGCCACTAATACTGAAGGTGCTAGAACAAGCAATGTAAATGCTGACACCTCATCCAATGGATCCGGTGACATCACTACATCCAACTAAATTGCACAAGTAAGTATGGAACTGCATTATGACAAGTTACATTATACATCGGTTCCATCATAAATAGTTCATATTGTAATAATAGCATGAATAAAGATGCATTATATTGTTATTTTCTAAACTATTGAAAAGCAACCATCAGTTATTGGGCACAATTTGCATCAGTGAACTCACACAGAAAAGTTAGTACTGCTTACCGGAATGTATCAGTCATTACACAAGCTAAGTGTAAACTGACGGATATCAGTGAATGTGGAATCAACAAAAGTTGTCTTCGCAACCTCATTGACAATCATCGGTGAAGTCTCCAAAACCACTAGCAACCCCGACACTTTGCACAGACACCAAAGATGTTATGAATGTCTTTACTGATGAAATTAGTCTTCATAAACTAATGAGTTGGTAAGCATTAATGACAACTTAGGGTACAAAGAGGTTATAAAAGCCCGACGGGTAAACTCATTTTTGCACCCGCAATTTTCAAGCAGAGAAGAGTGATTTAAGAGTAGATTAGAAAGTGACCCATCAGAAATCATTGTGACATGAAGCATTCACATTCACAGGCAATCGGAGAGAATCCGTAAGTAAACACACTCACCGATCGCACTATTTTTATTTATGAAAAGCCCTAAATTTTTGCAATGCGATGGCATCGACTTCTAGAGTTGAGAAAATTAAGGAAGATAAGAAGAAACCCTTCAAGCTTGTTAGCAGAGGTGCATGTCCTGAACCTAAAGTCAAGCTACACCCTGAAATAGCTTCACAACCTGATGATTCCAGAGCATTCTCCCGAATCCCACCTAGGGTTTTATTGGTAGAGGACGTAAGGTCCTATATTCACTGCAAGATATCAGAGATAGCAGATCTAGACCTAGATAATGCTTATAGGGCATTATGTGATGATTTTGGAAAGCTCAAAGAAGAGCACAAACACTTGGAATTAAAGGGACTCACAAATGCACTGCATTTTCCCAAGGTTTTCAAAACAGAATGGATAAAAATTGTTCTTAGCAGAGTTCACGACAAGACTCTATGGCTAAACAAACCAAAGGCAATAATAAAGGATGTTATTCATGTGGTTATTGGTTATTCTACAACTGATAAACCACAGGCTCACAAGCATCCATCTCTAGCAGAAGTTGAAAGACTAACTGGTGCTAAATCAGATAAAAGGGCACTAAAGGTCAACAGCATTACCGACGTAGAGCTAAAGTTTGGAGCATGTGTTGTTGGATACAATATCTTCCAAGAAAGCTGAATGAATAGCATATCTAGTACTTCTATGAGCACAGCATACAAGATTATCAAATAGGGGAAGAAGATGGATCTTGCAGAGATCATGTTACATCAATTTGAGGAGAACATGTGCACAATAAGGTCTTCAAGAACAAACACATGTAAGTTTGGTTCCCTCATAATGTGCATATTCTTTTACTTTGAAGAATACTTTCCTTCCATTGGAAAAGT
>MU227141.1:4550959-4574810 GCA_018584345.1 Thuja plicata | reverse complement strand
GAGCCAAGAAGGTAAACCTGTTGCATATTTCAGTGAGAAGTTAAATGATGCCAAGAGAAAATATTCTGTTTATGATCAGGAATTTTATGCTATAGTTCAGGCATTAAAGAAGTGGAGACATTATATGTTTCCTAAGGAGTTTGTTTTGTATACTGATCATCAAGCTTTGTAATATTTGAATATTCAAGGAAAGTTGAATCAAAGGCATTTGAAATGGGTTGAATTTTTGCAGAGTTATACATTTGTTTTGAAACACAGGAGTGGAAAGTCTAACAGGGTTGCAGATGCCCTTAGAAGAAGGCAACTATTGCTGACAGAGATGTAGATTGAGGTGGTTGGGTTCAATGAACTCAAGAATTTGTATCTAAAGGATCCTGATTTTGGTGAAGCTTGGAAAGCTTGTACAGAACCTGTTACTATAGACAGGATGAAATGACTAGTTTTCATCATCCAAGATGGTATGCTATTCAAAGGGAGTCAGTTGTGCATTCTGCGAAGTTCTATGAGGGAGAAACTCATCAAGGAGAAGCATAGCGGAGGATTGGCTGGACATTTTGGTCGTGATAAAACTCTTGCTTTGGTTAGTGAGAATTATTATTGGCCATAGTTGCAGCAAGATGTGAACAAGTTTGTACAGAGTTGCAGAGTATGTTCAAATGGAAAAAGGAGTGAAGCAAAATACAGGGTTGTATCAGCCATTACCTATACCAGAGAATCCTTGGGAGGATATCAGTATGGACTTTGTTCTTGGTTTACCGAGGAATCAACGGGGACATGATTAAATCTTTGTGGTGGTTGACAGATTTTTGAAGATGGCACATTTCATTCCCTGTAAGAAGACTAATGATGTTGTTTATGTAGCAGAATTATTTTTCAGAGAAGTGGTGAGGCTACATGGTTTGCCAAAGACCATAGTTTCAGATTGAGACTCTAAGTTTGTTGGATATTTCTGGTGTACGTTGTGGAAGAAGTTGAAGACAGATTTGAATTTCAGTTCATCACATCATCCATAGACTGATGGACAGACAGAGGTGGTGAATAGGAGTTTGGGGAATTTGCTGAGCTGTTTGGTTGGAGATAAGCCAACAGGATGGGATTTGGTTTTACCATAGGTAGAATTTGCATACAATAATTCTGTCAATAGGAGCACTGGTAAATCACCATTCTAGATTGTATATGGAAGTAGTCTAAGAAATGCATCTGAATTGAGGAAGATAGATAAAGGAGAAATAAGCAGTTCTGAAGCTGAGGATTTTGCAGAACACTTGAAGAACATCCATGAGGAAGTTAGGAAGCACATTACCAAAATGAATGCACAGTATAGGGCTAAGGCAGATGAGAAAAGGAGACATAAGGAATTTCAGGTTGGGGATGAAGTCATGGTTCATTTACGGAAGGAGCAATTTCTAGTTGGTACATATACCAAGTTGAAAATGAAGAAGTTTGGGCCATGTAAGATACTGAAGAAGCATGATTTAGGAAATGCATATGAGGTAGAATTGCCTAGTGAGCTGAATATTTCACCAGTGTTTAACATTTTAGATTTGATAGAGTATCATGAAGGAGGTGTTGAAGATGAGATCACAGTGGCACAGTGGAGTATTCCGGCAAGTAGTTCAGATACCAAGGAGATTGAAGACATACTGGACAGTCGTGTTGGTAGAAGCACAAGGAACAGGACATATGAAGAATATCTAGTCAAGTGGAAATGATGACTTGTTGAAGATTCATCATGGATGACAAGGGAGGAGGTTAACCATCTTGGTTTTCCTCTGCACACCTGAGTCATGACAGGGTCACTTCTCAAATTACCCTGGGTGTCTGATGCAGGAGCATCCTAGGTGTAAGGGCAATCTTACATCACCCAAAAATATGTGTTTTTCTATTCAATAAGGGCTATTTTGTACAAAGCTGCTATTTTTGGAAACTTACTAATTTTAGTAAGTTGGTCATTTGAACTCAGAATGTTCTAATTTTCCAGGTGAAGGTTCATCTTAGTCATATAAGAATGTTAGTTGAATTTCATTGCCAGATCATCTGTATTGGCAAAGTTATTAAGGATTTACTATTGAGATTTTAGGGTGCAAAACCTTTGAGCTCAATCTTTAGGACCTTAGAGGCTCCAGATTAAGGTCAAACCCTCGATTGACTGGCGCTTCACAAGTCAAGCACTGTAGATTGCGATCTCCCCTTTCCAGAAAGTGGTTATAATAGCCAAACGGAGCTACGGTTCAAAAGTTATGGCTTCCGGAAGTTGGGATACCTAATCTCATGTTTTGTAAATATTTAAAGCCGGCCCTTTTGTAATAAAAGTGAAAAATAATTAAATGCTAAGGGTAGTCGGCCTTAATGGCTAGATTTCTGGAACCTTCTCGGGCGGTGGAAATTGCCTATATAAAGAAGGCCCTTAGTGTTGTCTAGGGCAGTTCTGGGTAGATCTAGGTAATAATTCAAGGCTTTGTCCTACAGAATATTGTAAAGGGAATGCCCATGAGGCTTTGCATATTGTAATTCTGAAAGTTTGTAATTCCACCTTTGTGGAGATAATAAGAAGCCCATTTTCTATTCTTGCAAATTATTGTTGCTTCTCTGTTTCTATTGTGTGTTTGTGGCATTAAGGGGAGCACCCTTCATCAATATTATTCAATCATGGAAGGATGATTACTTATATGTATGAAGCTTAATTGGATCTATTATCAGTAATTAAAGATTGCATACATCATTAGATCAAAGACTTATGTAGTTGCATTCCAACAAGTGCATCATATCTAAAATCCTTTTGTAGAAGGTGGACTTAACTGTTCTTTACAAATCTCTTAACAGAGTGCACACTTAACTGTGTTGCTAAAGCTTCAAATGAAGTAGATCTTAATAGGTCTCCATTGTAATACTCCTAACAGGGTAGGTCATCATAAGTAACCAATTTTAAGCCTTAACCGGCCCCTTCTTATCTGTAGATAGTGAAGTCTTGTGGGTAACAATCCCCACAACAATTTTTACTTCCTAACAAGAGTTTTCTGTGATATCATATCTTGTGTTATGTGTTATCTATTTTCATGAATGTTTCTGTTATGGTTACATACTAAAGAACTTATGATATAATTTCATATACATAAAGAAAAATGAACAGTGAGATAAGATAATTTACAAACTGATGATTAAGGGTTAATGGGATAACCAAGAAAAGTTTTAGAAGTACTGATTCACCCCTCCCCTTTCAGTACATCATTCCAATATAATTCCAACAATACTCTATCAATTTATGATGATATTGAAGGGATGAGAACTAAAGATGAGAAGGATGTTGATTCTTCTGAGGATGAAGGCCTGGTTTGGGAACCAAACATTAGACAAGAAACAAAGATTAATACTCCTATAAAGAATGAGCCTATGGGTGAGAAAGGGGAAATTGAGAATACCCAGAAGACGAACAACACTATTCTGGAAGAGATTTATGAGAAAATTGATAATCTCATTGATACTTTCATTTTGGACCAGCATATCAACAATGATGATAAGGAGAAGCATAACCGTGAGATTCAAGAGATTAACAAGGAATCGGGGAAAATTAAGGAGAAAGAGAATGAAAAGGGTAACAATGAGAATACAGAGGAGGACACTGTTGCGGAGGAAGTGAACAAAAATTTTTGTATTGACATCAATGATATTGACATTAAGGAGGATAACCAAAAAGAGAATGATTACTACGATGTCAATCCTTCACCCTCAGAGAATCTAAATGGTGAAAATGAGCAGATGAATGATCTGAACTAGAGGAGTCTAGAAGAAGAGCTCGTGGAAAAAGACATCAAAGTAAAAAGAACCGTTAATATTTATTTTCTCCAAATGGCTAGAAATAAAGTAGAGAATGGCTATAACATTGACAAATGGATTCAGGATGATATAAAGGAGATGTAGGTAAAATACAAGGACCTGGAAGAAATAAATTCTCTGTTGGAGGAAAGTGTGGATAAAATGCGTAATGATGAGACCATGTACCAACAAGGGAAAGATGTCTTTGATAAGGTAAACAACAACAACTTGACTATGGAAGAGAAGTTAAATACCATGTTCGACAACAGACTGAAAAATATTATTGAGAAGATTAATATCAACAATGTTCTTCTCAAAAAACTGACAACGATAAGCAAAATGGGCATGCAAAACTCTATGGACAACTTAAAAGTGCTTTAATCCTTGCTGGAAGGGAACTACAGTGAAAGAGCTAAGTAGGAGGAAGAAGGTAAATAGGAAACTCAGACCTTGGGCCTAGGAACCAGGACCAAATCAGGAACCAAAAAGAAATATGATGTTGAGATGAAAGACATCACTAAGCTGTGGGATTCAATCCAGACTATGGAACTATAGATGGAAGAAATCTAGAATCTAGAAGACCAGATGGAGGTTGCTGAGTAATTTGTGTTGGAAGGTTTTGGCTGCTGGAAGTTGTTTCAAAACTGTTTTGCTGGAAGTAAATTATTGTCTACTTTTTTTTATTCTTTATTTCCTTTGTTATATAATCAAGGGTTAAGCCCTTTTTTGGTCATATGTATTCTTTAATAGATTTTTGTCATTTTGGTGCTTTCTAATTTTATTTCAGTTATATGTAAAGGGTTTTGGGGTCCCTTCAAAACCTCTTGTTACCTTAATCAAAAACTTTTGATGAGTCAGTGGTTATCCATTTTGATAACACTAGCATAGTGAATCTGTCAAAGAATACACTTATGCATTCAAAGACTAAACATATTTCCATTAAGTATCATTTCTTGAGAGACAAGGTTGCAGAGAAAGAGATCAGATTGGAGTATATCCACACAAAGGGACAAATAGCAGACATATTTACAAAACCTTTTCCAAAGGATGCCTTTGCGTATCTCAGAGGTATGCTTGGGGTGAGATCCCCTCCTTGTGAGAACTAAATTGATGCAAGATTATATCATTCTAGTGGCTTTCAAAGCTGTATCATTTTATGGACTTGATGTATGGATCTACTCTTCAGGGAGAGTGATTGCAGGAATAATAAAGAACACATTTGGGTGATTTTGCACCTGGTTTTTTGAGGCATGTAGATTTGAAAAAGATACACCTTGCATAAGGAAGATGGTCAGAAGAAGAGTTATGGCACCCTTTTCCATTGTTGTCAAAGGGAGTGAGATTCTATGTGAAAATCACTACTATTTTAGGGAGAGTTATGTTGAGGATATTGAGAAGATTGTATTGAGAGTGAGTACTTTTGGGTTCATGGATTTTTCCATATGTTTCCATCAATGCTAAAGGGGGATATTGTTGGAATGGGTTTCTAATGTTGTTATTGGCATTCATGTTTTGTCACTTATGTCAACATATGTTTATATGGAGGCAGAACAAACTGGTTATTACTATTGCTTAATGACTGACAAAAGTGTACGAGTATTGTAGGGCTGATTCAGAATGAGTGAAGATGATGATGTGTACATGGATGTGTCATGATCTTATGGCTAAGGTCTCATGGCTTACTATTTTAGATTAAGTGAGTTACAGATGTTTTAGTGAAGACTGGGTACTAGACTGTGATAGTGATCTTTGACATATTTAGTCTCCGTGTTTTGAAGATAACTTACGTGCAATATGGATTCATGTTATGCAAGCATGGGGAATGTCATGAGACATGTTGAGGATTTTTTTTATGATTCTTGGGGCTGACTTCAAAGATGTAGCATGTATTATGGAGTGCAAGTGTGGATTACAAATCTTGGATTATATTTGATAAATTGTAAATAATGTTTACTTGTTATAGGTACTGTGTGTATCTTCGCAAGGGTTAAGAAATTATTTGTGTATTGGGTAAGTCTTAATTGGTTGACCTATTTGCTTATTGTAAATTTTTATAAAAGAAAGTTGTTTTCTTTTATGAAAGTGTGGAAAATAGAGAAGTGTGCAAGTCGTGAGATTTTTTGTGCCAAGTCTATTGGATGTAGAGCAGAGGATGTGATTAAGAGACTTTATTGGAATAGATCAAGCAATGATAGTTTCTGTCAGATAGTTCATTGGATTGTATATTTCTTATATACACTTGTATTTTGGATAGTAAGTCCTAAGGGGGGATATACCCTTCTTTAGGAAATGAGCCTATTGTTACTCTTGACTCCTAACAGGGTATGTCCTTTAACATGGACTATGTACTGTAATGCAGTAATTATCTCCTAACATGGCTAAGTCTTTTATTAGGGATAATACACTCTTAGTACATTATTTTTGGGTGCTAATTCCCACTGGGGTTTTACCTTTAACAGGGTTTCCTCGACAACAAAGGATTGTATTATGGTGTTTCATTTATTGTGTTATCATTTGGATTAAAGTTTTGGTTTATAATGTTTAATGTTTAATAATATTTCTCACAACTGATTCAGCCCCCCTCTCAGTTGTGTTGGTGGACTATTATTCCTAACATATTTATCTTAGCCTTAGTTGAAATGAAATTCAGCAATTTATAAGGAAATTCAACAAAATTAAATGGAATTGGTTTGAAAATAAATTGGGTAATATAAAAAGGTACTCTTAATGAGAATGTACTTATTCATAGTCTTCAAAATACAAAAATGGAAAATTTATTTACTCATGCACGAGAAAAGAAGAGGGAAGGAGTTCACAAGTAGAAGTCAAAAATATAGACAGTTGTTTGGATAAGAAAAAATAGGATTCCATGAGTTTATGTCCATCAACATGGTCTACTAGTGAGAAGGTAGTTGGTAGGAAATATTCATAGAATTCTAGACAAGAGCAACATTAAGAAATTCTAGGAGAACTTCCAAATTTCTTAGAGTATTATAAGAGTTGAGTGCTTAAGAATGAGAAAATAGCATTAACAATAATTATAGAACATGATCTTCCAAACTATAGAGTATAGCTCTTTGTCACAAGCATGCATCATTCACGTAGATTTCCTCTTCTTGGTTTATTTTTGTGATGAGAATTCTCATAAATTTGGAATCATTTACTCTAGAAATCATATTGTAGGAATGTAAATTTCAATGCATGTGTGTTTTCTTTTATGACAACCATTTCTTGAAGTAAATGGAATTATATTAACACATACTTGGAAATATAAGGGATTTTTTAAAACTACAAGAAGAATCTATTGTTCAGAGTGATGCATGTAAATAATAATGGCATGCAAGACTAAAACTTTCTCCTTAGCCTATTCTATTTTTTTAAGAAGAAATTCAATAAGTTTTTTTACCCTTTTCACTATAATAGTGATTTTATAGGAGGTTAAGGAATATCCTTTAACCCTTTGAGTTAAGCCTATGAATCCCAACAAAGGATAGTCTAATTTATAGAGCCAATTCTATCACAAAGTAAATGATACCTTAGACAGAGACCTTTCAGGAAATAACTAAACCATCAGACTTACAAATTTTAGACTTAAAACTATGTTATGAACATGATTAAGTTCTAGCTTCTTAGGCATAATGTTATATGGAAATGTTTGAAAAATTTGGCACCATACAACATTATGTTTGTCTCAATAATTAGAATAGAGACCCACTTGACTATTGCTTGGTGACATGAAAAATAGAATTCTTGTCCTTGTGAATTATACACAGTTTGATTAGTTCATGTAATAATAGAATTTATTAGTGTATTGATTAAGAAGCATTTAATTGAACCACTTCATTGAATGATGAAAACAAGTATTTTTAATGTTGTAGCTAAAGACAAGTTTAAGAGGTAACCTTGAGATTAAAATAAATAAATAAATATAACACAACAAACTGAATCAGCTAAATAACCAAGATAGGATGGCTAAATATTCTATTTTATAATAGAAAGAAAACCAATATTAAATTGCAAATAGACTCGGTCACATAGTCAACTTTTGACCATGGGTGGATAATTAATTACTCAACTATTGTTCATTATTTATGTTTATTCGATAGGTAAAAACATTTGGAGCGTAGAGGGTTTTAGTGAGACAGTACTTACATGTAAGCATGAAAGGTGCAGAGATTGGAGAAATTTCATGAGTAAGAAGTGCTAGACATTCCATTAACCCAGTACAAGCCAAGTGGTATTACCATCCAAGGTGGGGACAGTGGTTGAAGTCTAAACTCATGTTGATTTAATTATAGAACTATAAATAGAAATTTAGATAGTTAATCAATCGAAATTGATAGATAAATATCGTTGGTTACAATGGACAACTATGATATGGGATACTCTGGAAGTGGTACAGATAGTAATCCTACATTCCTAAACATCTCATTATAAGAGTTGTAAACCATGAACTTTGTTCATGTGATATCCTAGAATGAATGAACATTGTTACTGATATTGAATTAAGTGAATGTTTATGAACCCCATTTCTATATTCTACTTCAAGAGTTAAATGACTAGGACTAGTTAAGTCAAGAGTCTTTTATGAATGAAATTAGATAACAAAACTCATATTAATAAGTGGAACCAAGTTGGATAGGGTGAGAATTTGAATATACGTCATGTACATTCTTGCATCTTAAAACATTAGCCAAGGTATGCTAAGCAATGCTAGTGTTAGTCAGTTTGTATTGATCAAGATAGATTCCTAGTCAGGCGTCATACTAAGTTCGTAGAATCTATTGGATGTGACCGACTTGAGTTATGTAGGATCATACATCAGATTCAGATGGATTGTACATTACCATTTTTACACCACTTGTGAAGGGCCAAGCCATTTTGAGTAGGAAGTGTGCAAGGGGGATTGATGGATCCATGGTTGGGTGGTAAAAACACCCTAGTGGTACTCCCCCCCATGTTACTTGAAGAGTTCAAGAAAGACAGAATGGATTCGGTAATGCTAGTACACTCTCAGTAAGATTCTACACTTTACTTTGTATTTTTATGTTGAGATAATTGATCAAGATGAAAACATGATGTGATGTCTTTTCCTTAAGAAAAATTATGTTATGTTTTGATGCAATAGATATTATTATATATGTTTAAAAAAATTAGATACAATTTTTCTTTTAAATATGAGATCATGTTCTTTTGTTTCATTAGTTAGCCATAATTTATTCTTGCTAAAGATTTAGCTTGTTACATATGGTATCAGAGCTACCAGGTTCAACACTGAACCTAGGGCTCACCACCAAGAAAAACTAGTAAGTAAAATCAAATGAAGCGTTTAGTTTTGACCAAAGGAAGATTCGTATCACCAAAAAAAAAAATCAAGGCTTAGAGCATGATTAATTACAATTCTCTCCACTTCAAACACATAAAAGTTTGCAGAATTCATAAAGAGGCTTAGAAGGAAAATATGGGAGTGTAAATCTGTAGGAAGTAGTGGGTAGGAAATCAATATTGTCAGAGTTTAGAATGAAACTTAAATTTTCTTCAAAAGAACATTAGTAGATCTAGTGGAGCCAGTAAGGCTAGTAGATCATTACATAATTACATGGGTTGCAGGTTAAATCTATACTCAGAGTTATAGGATTGGTATGGGTCCATTTCGGGTAGTAAGAGCGAATCTTAAATAGAGCCCTACAAGTGTACAACTATGTAACATGGTTTTATTTTTTTATGTGTGTTTTATGTCTCAATTGCACTGAAAATGATCATTTATTTGAAATTTGTGTTAGCATTACTAGAGTTTTCATATGTTACATTACTGACTATGTTTGTCATTAATGTCAACATACTGTTTAGATATCAACATATTTTTTTAGTGAAGATTGACAGATTTGCAGATAGAGATTGAGTTAGCACAGACACAGCATAGTAGATGAGGTTATGCGCAATTGAGAAAATATTTCAGATAGTATCTTGATGATGTGGTTAATAGAAGGTAGAGAGATTCAATTGTTGGTGATAGTTATTTGAGATTTATTAAAGATCATATTTTGATAGAGTTTTTGAGAGATAGTTTGTGATGTTTGGATTAAATATTTTGACTGGTATGGAATTTGGTTTTCCAAAGTTATGCAGAGTTTGAAGACAATATTGATGCAGTCAAGCTCAGAGGATCCAATAAAGGACTATCCAAACTTGCAGCCAACAACAATACAAAAAATGGAAACTCATCAACATAAAGATATAACTACTTCTATCAATTCATATTCATTTTTAGATTCAATTACATGCAACATGTCAAGCTGTAATACCTTCCTAGTTATGGCCAATACATTAACAGTTTCAACAAGATCTTGTAGGATCCAACTTCACCAGCCTACCATACAGTTAAGTGGAAGAAACTAGATCTAAACTTGTGCTCGCAAGCCATGAAGAAATATTACAAGTTTCTATCTTACCCACTTACTATTGTCTGCTTCTCAAATATCATCTCTACCTCCCCTAAATGATACCTACATACTTCCTTTTATACAACATAGCCACAAGTCAGCTTGTAAACAAATATTAAATGACAGTCGTCCACTACAATATATGATGAACACATATTGAATCCACTAGTCGGCTGCAAATAACCACTAAATACATAGAATAAAATGATAACATAGATTTAGGTCCACACAAGATCCAATGCATCAAATCCACATTCCACAGAACTCATCAGTACCTCATCGACCCCCTCAAATAATAGATGCAATCTCCAATGCCTGCTCAATCCATAAAAGCCAGTTGGTGAACTCCAACAACTGAGACCCCAAGTCGATACCGAGCACAAGAAAAGCCACCGTTCCCATTTGCTAAAGTATCAATGCCAACAGTCATTGAGATAGATACCACCAAGAAGAATACCATCAAAACAATGAAAACCACCAAGTTATATGCTACCAAGCAAGACACCACCGAGTTGAACACACCAAAAAACTACCACCGAGCAATGTAACTTGAAGTAGAAAACCACCAAACACTGAACACTGAGTCCAATGATGAAGAAACACATCTTCCAACCAAGAACTACCACCAAAGTGACCGAGCACCTCAGGTCTTCAACCTAGTCTACTACTAAAACCAAAATCACACCAAAACATATTTTTGGTGATACAGGATTGCCAACTACCCCAGGATGATCTTGCATCAGACACCCCACGTGGGAGAAAGATGTTCTCAGTAGCTGGAAGAGATGTTCAACACATAGATCCCAAATTGGTTCTTGATATATATTTCCTCCAAGTCCTCAACCAAAAAACTCTTCCCTCAGTTCTTCTTATGCTTCCTCTTACTATTAACCTCTAATGTACATTTAGATCCTTGAATCTAAATTTCTGCACCAACTCCTACAACCATCTTAGATATGTTACCAATGCTCAAGTTCCTCCTTCCTTTGCCTTCATCCTTCAAAGGAATCAAAATAGAATTTTGTCCATCTTTTAGGATAGTAACTAAATTTCTTTTATAGTCATGAATAGCCTCTCTATCATACTACTAAGGTCTCCCAATTAAAACATGGCAAGAACTCATCTCCACAATGTCACATAATACTTCATCTCTATAAGAACCAATGTAAAAACTTACCATGCACTGCTCCTTCACCTCAACTACATGACCATCTTGTAACCAATGTATCCTATAAGGAAAAGGATGTTTCAACCTTCTCAAACCAATTTTCTTAACCATCTACTCAACAACTAGGTTGTCAGTACTTCCTCCATCAACAATCACCTTACAACATTTACCACCAGACTTGCACACAGTCCTGAACAAGTTCTTCCTCTGACAAGAATCGGCTTGCTTAGAGGGTAGAAAATTTCTTCTAAGAAAGAGATTCACACCCTCTACCTTAGGTTCATTCTCAGTAACCTCATTCACCATAGTATTTTGGTGACTACTGACCTTCCTATTGGCATGGGGACATTCAAATGACCAATGTCCTTCTTCACCATAGTTATAAAAACTACCTCTGAATACACCTCCACATGTCTTTCTCCCCGGTTCAACAAGTTTTGGTTCATCTTCATCTTTTGGTTTATCCTTCACCAATGTTTCTTGCTTCTGTTTCCATCAGGAATTACCATGATGTCTTCTTTTCAACCTATCTTCTACCTTCAATGTATACTAATAAGCATCTTCTACCGATTCAATCTTCAACATACTGATCTCATCCTAGATATTGAATCTTAGGCCATAAACATACCTCACCACCTTTTCCTTAGAAATTTCTCTATGCACAAACCGAATAGTCAACTTGTAGAACTCCTCGATTTAATCTTCCATAGTCATCTCCTTCTATTTTAGATTCTACAATTTCTTAAATAACTCAAGTTCATAGTCGGCAGGAATGAACTTAGCCTTTAGCTTTTCCACCATTAACCTCCACCGATTGATCATCATCTCACCTTCTCCTTCTCGGTCCCTCTACAACTCTTTCCACCATAGAGCTACATGCCCTTTCAACTTAGTCTTTTCCAACCTCACTCTAAGAGGATCTTCAATGTCTTTTAGCTCAAATTAGTCTTCTAATTCACCGATCTAATCAATCAGATGCTCGGGTCTCAATGTACCTAAAAAATTGGACACCTCCATTTGGTATCTTGTACTCAATCAAGCTCCATATCTCTGCAACCAATCATGTCTGTCTCCTCCAGATCTCTCCATCTTATCAGTTGTGTCATCTCCACTAGATCCACCAGCTTCAAAATCTTCTGCAACTTCTTCATAACCATCATCTGTTCTTAGACCTCTATGTAATCCAACATTTTTGATACCTTCTATGATTTTATTTTTTATTGTTGTCATCTCTGATCTAAATATTTCTATTATCCTCACTTCCACCTCCTCAAAAATATCCTCAATCACTCTAGGATTAATCTTCTCAGAGGTATCTCTCTAGATCTTTGAAAACCCTAAGCTCCAAAAGAAACAAACCAGCTCTAATACCACCTTATGCAGTAAAGCTTGGAGGATTCAATGAAGGACTATCCAAACTTGCAACCAACAACAATACAACAACAAAAAATCATCAACACAAAGATATAACTACTTATATCATTCATATTCATTTCAGATTCAATTAAATGCAACATGCCAGGATGTAAGGCCTTCCTAGTTAAGGCCAATATATTAAAATTTTTACCAAGATCTCATAGGATGCAACTTCACCAGCCTACCATAAAAATAAGTGGAAGAAACCACATCTGAACTTGTGCTCGCAAGCCACCAAGAAATCTTAAAAGTTTCTGTCTTACCCACTTACTATTGTCTGCTTCTCGAATCTCCACTCTACCTTCCCTAAATAATACCTACATACTTCCCTTTATACAATACAACCACAAGTCGGCTTGTAAACAAATATTGAAAGAAATTTAACCACTACAATCTATGATGATCAGATATTGAATGCACGAGTCAGCTACAAATAACCACAAAATACATAGATTAAAATGCCAACAAAGATTTATGTCCACACAAGATCTAATGCATCAAATCTGCACGCCACAAAACTTAGTATGACCTCATCGACTCCCTCAAATCAAAGATGCAATCTCCAATTCCTTCTCAATCCATAAGATCCATTCGGTGAACTCAACCAACCAAGACCGTAAGTCGGTACCAAGCACAAGAAAATACACCGATCCCATTCGAGAAAGTACTGATGCAATAAGTCACCGAGCCAAATACCACTGAGAATAATACCATCAAAACATAGAACGCCACCGAGTAATATGCTACCGAGAAAGACACCACTGAGTTGAACACATTGAACATGTACCACTAAGAAGTGTAACTTGAAGTAGAATACCATCAAACACTGAACACCAAGTCCATTGGTGAAGAAACACATCTTCCAACTGAGAACTACCACCAAAGTGACCGAGCACCTAAGGTCTTCATCCGAGTTTACTATTAAAATAAAAATCAAACCAAAACATATTTTTGGTGATATAAGATTTCCAACTACCCCAGGATGCTCCTAGATCAAGTATGAAGGTTATTAGACTAAGACCACTTAGTTTGGGATCACATGTGTGAAGAATCATTAAGTTTGTGAGCCGAAAGTGTTGTGTATTTATGTATACTATATTTTTTATATTTTGTAATTGTTTAGGCTTAATCGGCCGACTCAATTGTGAAGTGTTGGGCTTGGTATAAAGGAAAGATTGTTGATTTGATTTCATATGGAATGAAGTATGATGAAATAGAGAGAAAGCATGTATGCATGATTTTGTATCATTATTTAAAGAAATAAAAAGAGCAAAGTGTAGATATTTGAAGGAATGCATGTGAAGTGAATTTGGTAGATCTGGTATTTGAGATATGGTAGTATTTGGTGTAGCAAAGGCACAGTCAGAGAAGAGAGGATATAGAGTCTCAGAATTTAGTTTATTTGGTATTATTCTATTTTGAATAATACATAGATCAGTTGGACAGTGGGTTCAGTGGTCTTGCCCTTGAAGTTTTTTGGACAGTGGGTCCTTCTTTCTTCCACAACTCCTAACAGGTTTAGAATATTCTAAAAGTGATTCAAAGTCTCCTAACAGGGACTGAAATGTACTAAATGTATTTCATAGAATCCTAACAGATTCCATCCTCTCACAAGGAATTTTTATATCTACACATCTTTTTGTGGGAATCATTCCCACCGAGGTTTAATCTTTGATTAAGAAATTCCCTATTTAACAAATCTGGTGTTATTGTGTATGGTTATCTTTTTTTGGTTTCTATTATTGTGATTTACATGTTTTAGATTTAATAAGATTGATAAGATTTACATTATTTAGATGATTAATTCACCCCCCCCTCTTAGTTATCTTGGTGGACTTTACTTTCTAACATTTGGTATCAGAGCATCAGGTCCTTGAAGGAAAATTTTAACAGCTTACGAAGATCAATGGCAACTCATTTCAGGAAAGAAAGTCCCAAGTTTGATGGAGTTAGTCATGATAGCTGGAAAGAGAAGATGAAGATACACTTTTTATGTTTAGGTACAGGATATTGGTTTATTACTAATAATGCAAAAGAAATCATTGAAGAGGATAATATAGAGGAATGTATTGGAACTGAGAGATATCTATTGAAGTGTGACATAATTTCTAGAGAAGAACTTTTGTCAACACTTCCCAAGAATGAGTATAGTCAGGTAAAAAATTTAAGAACATCTCATGAAATTTGGTTATCTTTGGAATCTACTTTTGAAGGTGATAAGCATACTAAGAGAATCAGATTACAGAATTGGATATGTTTATTTCAAGAAGCAAAAATGATGGAAGATGAATCAATTAGAAGTTATATTGGCACAATATCAGAGATTTTTGCAGTTATTAAAACTTGTGAAGGAAATAAAGATGAAGATGAGATTGTATGGAATACTTTTGAAACCTTGACCCCAACATTCAAGCAGCTAACATAGATGATAAAACAAGTTATGCCTTGCACTGAGAAATTCACTAGAGAGTCTCTTCTTGGAAGTTTGGAATCAATAGAGATAAGTTTGAAATAGTCTGGAGACTCACCTAGAATTGAAACAAATTTTAACGCACTGAGTGTTCATCCTACTTCTACAAAGAATGTTAATGTTAATGGAGACTATGCGAGCAATAACAAATCTAAATCTGAAGAAGACAAAAAGATTAAAGAAGGAATTTCCCTACTTGTGAAGAGAGAATCTGAAGGTAAGAAATTTTTTTAATGTTGGAATTGTCAAGAATATGGTCATTTTGCATCTAAATGTCTTAAGAGAGTGAATAAATATGAGAAGAAATTTAAGCCTAAAGGACTTAAAGAATTTTTGTCACGCCCAGCTAGGGATCCCAAGAGGACAAGCCAACTAACTACTACGAGATGTGAATATATTTTTTTTATGAAATATTATAACTAATCTAATTCCTCATAGGTTCTCTAACACCGCTATTAAAGAAACATAATCTAATCTATTCATTTACTCATTAAGGTATTGATTGATTAAATAAGTTTGCAATTCATTCGTTTACTCTTAACATTAAGTTACATGTATAATCTTACAATCATTCCTAATATTTTGACATGCATCCATGTGAGTTATCCTTTACTAAAATTATGTCATTATTTACACTATTCATTAAGCATTCAGGTGAAAGATAAACATTCAATGGATATGCAATGCCCTATATACTTTATTATTTCATACACGTTTGTGGAACATAGTAACCATAATCCAATATTAAATTCTATAGCTATTTATTCATAGATTCATTGATTCATGATAGTTTTCCACCACCATGCATTAAGAGATAGCACATTCATTCCTAAATAAATTATTTCATACTAATTCTAAGATCATTTCTTGGACATCGAAAGTAATAAAAGATACGTGAATAAGTACCCCAAACAATTATCTTTTCATATTGATAATATATAATATTTTCACTTTCCTTTTTCCTAGATCTACCCATTCCCTTATACATTGGTTTGAATTACATTGATATACATCATATCATCAGATCCAATGATTTACAAGATATTTCTTTTACAAGAATGCACATGCATAAGCACATCTTTACATATACAATAAGAAGTCTTCAGAACTGATAATCCAGAAGGAACAGGAGCCAAGAACATCCATCTAACAATGAACAGTACCTCAATATAATAAAGATTAACCACCCAACCATGTGGATCCAAAAGGAGTCCACTCCCCTGTGCTAGGAGACAGAGACCAAGGTCCACACAAGAAGGTAACAACTAGGATACCCCTAAGGTGATGGTAGACCTTCCCAAAATCTAACACAATAGAAAAAACAAGAATATTACAAAGACATAAAGCACATTGGTAGGAACTCTAAGACATGCTAGGTGAGTGTCATCACATAGCCCTCACCCATTGGGTTATCATGGTCAGCCACTCTAGGCCCTGACCCCCAAGTAGGCACATGTGGAACCGAACATCTCTGATAGGGATGAGACTGTCTGATTGTGCTATCACAATAGCACCTTCTCCCACTCCCATCCGTAGCCTTTAAAATCACTACCAGCATGGGTTAGGCTTATCTTAGTTAATGTGTAGTTCCCTTCCCATAAATTATTATTGTTATCACTAGATTAAACAAATCCACAGTGGGTTACCCTGGTACTAGCCACTTAGGGCCCCGACCACCCACTGTGAGTCACTCACCTAGTGTTCTTAGGTTCCCTGCCTTTATAAAACATAAAAAGAGCATAATAGACCCACATAATAATCCATAGGAAGACATAACAATGTCGCAACATCAAACAGTTTAGTTTAGGAAAGCACTAGTTATCCTGAATCCTTTGGACAACCCTAAACCACAATCGAGTACACAGATAGTTAAAACACAACCACGTTGCATCAAATGCATCACAAGGGATTCTCAACAACATAATAACATCATGAAACTCATAAAAACATAAATTATAACATCATAGTAACCTAGGATTGGGTTTAGGGGATCACTGAATAACCCTAGTCCACCAGACAGTCCTAAACCCTAATCTAACATTCAAGATGATAGATAACACATAAGAAGACATAAAAATGTACCAAACATCAATTATTCTGCAAAACCATATAACCAGTGCCTTTTGGTACCACTCAAACTACAAAACATTATAACAAGATCATGTTGCAGAAACATGCTGATTCCTAAAATTTGGCTATGTCTAAAATTCCCTAAATCCTTCAAATTCTAGAATCTTTATTTGAACTTCTAAGAGGCTAAAACCACTCTCAAACATCCTAGAAGTTATTACATAAAATTTAACTTAAAGTATAAGGAATTAAAAGTATGTAGCTCATACGTAAATGTTACATTTTATGTTCCGCCCTAAGGTTGAAATTGGAGTGAGACCACCCTAACCCTAATCTGGGTTCCCAAAATTATCCAAACTCTTGAGAGGGTTCCAAAAGATCCTAAACATAATACCATATGAAAAGTAAGTGTCCTACAAGTTTACACACCACCTAGGGTCAACCTCGGGTCAACACGACACCCTAAGCCCTTCTAAAAACCCTAAAAATTAATCTGGAAGAGTCCTGCCCAAGTGGTAGCCCAAGCTGTGCGGGTGAGAACCCTAAGTTGCACAAGTGGTCACGTAAGCTACGCAGGTGGAGTCCAGGACTGCACAGGTGGTAAAATTTTGTGCATCTCAGAGGCAGCAACTAGAAGATTGGCCTTTCAGGTAAAGCTGCGTAAGATGGAGGTCTAGAAAGAAGAATCAGAGAGATACCTAGTTGAGATCCCTCTGTTCTCCTTCGAAAACAGCCCTCAAACCCATCCTATCTTTAAGGTATGTCTATTCTATTCCCACCACTATATGCAAGGTAAAGAAGGATAATCTCAAAACATATTATTCTAACAAGGGAGAGAGAGAGAGAGAGAGAGTACTGCAACTCACAAGCATCAAAGGATGAAGGTTCAAGGTAATAGACATCACATCTAATGGAGAAAACTCATAAAGAAGGATAGATGACATGAACACACACTATCATTACCTGTCATGAAGATAGTCATCAACTTTTCAATAATACAAGAAAGCAATGTAGCATTGCAACCATTAAAGATTTCCTATGATCTAATATAACACTGCAGACAATAAAATACACACATCAAGTAGAACTTTCATATGAAAAGGATTCTCCTTCCGGGTAGAGCCTACCTGGAATCCTGCGGAGAAACCTTTGAAGAAGTTCTCAGCCCATTCCAGCCAATTCCAACTTCTTTAAGATTTTAAATCACATGGTTTTCCTCTGAATGCCACCACCAACTTTCTCAATATTCTTTGGTTGTATGTCAATTTCCTATTTTCTTCCTTCCCTTTACTTTCCAAATCTCTTTACATAAATAAGTTGTAGGATTGGTTGCACGAGGAGTTTCAACCGATGCAACCATCCACAACTATCTTTTGGTTATTTGTTTGGACTATATTAGTTTTTAGATAAATTAATGTGTAAATAGTTTCCCGAGAATGCTTTGGTTAATTTACCACTTTTGTTTTAATTTCATGTTTTAAGTAAATTCTTTTATTTTATTATTGCTTTCACCTTAGATAAAGATTAGTTACTTTCCTCCTTTAAAGGGATAATTATAGATCTAGCTATAATTTCACATAATAGTTAATTCCTTTCTTAAAAATAAAAAGGCACATAAATAAATAAATAAATAAATACATAAACACACACACATATATTAAAACATTTATATAAGCATATTTATTTAACCATATATATAGACATATGCATATGTGTGCACCCATATGCCTATGTGTATATATATCTATGAAAATATTATTATTATAGTCATGCATTAATGGATACACTTAGAAAGGGCTTATTACCATATATTTAATTCCCTAATACCATCAAACTATTAGTAACTGATAGTCCAACCACAAAACAATATTCACCTAGTCTTAGGGACTATAATGATTATCCACAATGATCAAATACTAAGAAACCACAATCGAACATCAATCCAAAATCAAAGGAAAAATCCAAAAAGACCCAAATTGGGAACCAGGATCAGGGATAGGCTTAGTCTTGCGGGACTAGGTATTGTCTCTGTAACAACAACAACAATAAAGGATTTTGGGGCATGCTTAGACTTGTGAAGCTAGGTGAATTCAATGCCTAGTACTTGCAATCCTATATCACAGAGAAGAAATATGTGTGCATTGATGTACATATTGAAGAAGACATTGCAGACAGATGATCAGGATCGATACATCGTGTGGACCTCATCCATGTGAGTAACTACGACTTCATCCCGAATCATGAAAACACATCATGTATATAGGAACACACACACACACACACATAGACAAGGAATGTAACATGAGGGTTATAATCTTGAGCATTGGGTT
Source organism: Thuja plicata (assembly GCA_018584345.1). NCBI lineage: Eukaryota > Viridiplantae > Streptophyta > Pinopsida > Cupressales > Cupressaceae > Thuja > Thuja plicata. The sequence continues at coordinate 4,555,100 of MU227141.1, read as the reverse complement.
AGTCAATAATCGATACTAATAATAAATCACCATAATCATAATAACTATCCTAAAGCATTAAGTGACATACAAGATTCATCGAAAGTAACTTTAATAGAAGAATATATCTATATCCATCGAGCACATATCACATAACATCCTAACTGTGTTCAGAAAGTTATTGAAGGTCCTTTATACATACATGAAGACAAATACATACATAAATGATACCTTTAGACAATATGTCTGATATTAGAATTCTTAGGTACAAGCTGATGAAATTATTATAAAGAAATTATAGGAAAACAAGTATTAATCTATAAGGAAACATCTAAAGATCTTACTTCATTCAAAGGCACAAAAGTTCTATTGGGGTTAGAGGGTTATTACATCCTCCCCCCTTAGATTTTACTTACTCTTGGAAGTCGGAAGAGATAGAATGAATTATATATCACATGTAAGTTGTAAATTGTTATCGAATAGAATTGCATATTAGTACTCTAGAGCCTAATTTAATGACTGCATGCATAATTCTCCTATGAGGAGTGTTGTAAATCCTATCTTATTACAATTATCATGTAGCTTAACTCGGTTCCAAGGGTAAGAGACTTTCAAAAAGAATTACCTATCTAATTATTTCACTAAATGCAATAAGTTTTTCAATAGATAAGATTAGAGTATTACTTCACAACATTGTCATCAACTTCAAACTCTAAGGTATTCATGTTTACTCAATAATATTAATACATTAGGAAAATTCATGCTTTTCCAATTGAAATTATAACTTCCTTTCACAATATCAAAGTTCCTATCTATGGTAACTAATATGAAAGATGGAATTTTATGATACACTTTCCCTTTTGAGATCTAATCTAATCCTACAAAATACAAAATATGAGGCTTTATTTCCAATAGGGTTCTAAAATTTGCATTCCTCACCAACTATACATGACAAACAAAGAGGGGTATATAACATTTGTATATATTAATTTCATGAAGGGATTACAACAAACAATTGTGATTTACTTTTGCAATCATGAAACTACAATAATCCAGACACTCGAAACTTAAAATTTGCATTAAAGCATAGTTTTATATGAAATCTTTTAGAAGACATAAAACAACTTATTTTAGCCAGTAAATAGTATTCATTTTCCTCAAGATGTAAATATACTTTCAATACTTAGGACACATACACATTTACAATACATATTTTCTAAGTCATCTTTCATAATAGTTGTAGGGTTTGATTTCCAAAACGCATTCACACCCCTAGAGGAGATCTATTCAATTTCCCCAAATTTTCATGTCAGGCAGTTTCCATATAGCATTTAATTACTGTCAAACAATAATGTACAAGAGTTCTTTCAAGTTCCCTATTTCATAATGATTATAGATCCATCAAGAGAGGAAATAGCACATGATTCCTACTACTATCTTCATAACCACAACAATTAAATCAATAACATTAACTAATGTACATAAATTTAATTTCTACCCTTTACCTATTTGTAACATTACCCTTATACCCTTTAATCTTTTGAGATAATCCCGTATCCAAGTAGAAACTGAGTAACATACCTAACAATATTCTTATAGAATTTATTTGCCACAGTAACTTATTATTCATAGTCAATCAATCACTTAGTGTTCTTAATTACTACTAAGGTGTTGATCACAATGTATATTAAACTTGAATTTGTTTTCATAATCCTCATCTAGGATCCTAACCCCTCACTAGGCATCTAAAAAGACATATACTTAATAAAAACAACTTCCCTTATTAGTATAGATAATCCATTGTCATACATACTCTTCCCTATACTTTCTTGATTGTTATCTTAACTCATTTACTATGCAAATTAACATGGCATGCATAAATAATATAGCTTGTTACCAAAACAGGGATACAAATTCTTCTTCAAAAATGCAAATGTGAATTATAGCCTATGATAAAATCTTGGGGACGTAATTCCTTCACCCAAGGGTTTCCCAATTAAGCATTTACAAATTTTCCTGATATATTATTGCCTTGTCTAAACAATGTTAGTCCTTCAAAACTTATTTCTTAAGAGGGAAGAGAGAGACAAAGAGAAATACACATGGAAATAAATTATTTGTTTCTTACCTTTCAAGTTCCTACTTCAAGAAGTCACAAGAGAGGGGAAAGAGAGAGATCATTCAAACTGTTATTATATAGAAAACTATCTATTACAACCTTATTCACTCCTGCGTCCTAGTTCCTCCTTTCACACAATGATCTATGCCACTACTCTCTTTCATCTTTTTCCAAGTATAAGAGAAAAATTCATTTTCAAATTTTAAACCAAGACACGACACCAAATTTTTCACATCTTTCCTAGGTACAAATTATTAGCCATGAAATTTAATTACTACCATTCCAGTCCTATAAGAATAAAATCAAGTATTACCACAATCATTTCTTTCTTCGCATTAAAGGTGCAAAGGCAATTCATTTCTAAGAAGGAAGTCAATTGGGAATTTATAAGAAGATAAAGTGCACAACATTTCCAATAAAATATATTATAGGTAGGGTCAGGAGATAATATTACCTCCCACGGTAATTAAAACATCGAGTATCCTTTTTACTTTTGGTTTTCCTAGAGATAACAATGTCATTTATCAACAAGACAATGACACACACAAGTCTAAGGAATTCCTTAACATTCTATTTATAGAAAGAATCCTTTTAACACATCATTAATCTCAGAATGCAAATCATAAGTTATAATATAACTCAATCATAGAGGAATCAGTGTACCTTTATAAGATAATGTATCATAAATACAAGAAACAAGGCCTTCATTTCCTCAGATTCAAATGTTGCTAGCATACAAATGAAAACAAAGGAGATAGAGATAAAATATTCAATGTTATGCATAAGTGAGCTATGAGTCCCAGAGTTCCCAGTGTGGAAACCTAGGGATCTGATACCAAGATGTCACGCCCCGCCAGGGAACCCAAGAGGACAATCCTGGTAGAATAGTCCCAAAGGATAACTGAGAGGGGGGGGCTGAACCAATTATCAGTAACTTTAGTTCTTTTACTTCCTTAACTTAATAATACAACAAAGTAAATGCATAATCAGATAACACAGTACACAACACACAATTTGATTATGGGGAAACCAAATGGTAAAAACCCCGGTGGAAATTAGCACCCACAATGAACTATACTTGTTTATAGTAATCCCTGTTAGAAGATATTTCAACCCTGTTAGGAGTTCTACTTTACAATGCAATAAGTATAGTGACCTGGTTAAGGGTTGGACTCTGTTAGGAGTCTTTTACAAATAAGCCTGTTAGGGGTGGTGGACTCACTGTCCAAAAGCTTACTGCTTGATGGTGAAGGCTACAACCTTCTGTAAAAAAGATATGCACTATATTTGATGATGAAATATAGAGTAGACCTATTGTCTTGATCAGTTCTAGTGTATTACAAACTTTCACTTCTTCACATAGACTCTTGATGAATGAACTAACTCTGATAATTTGCTCTGTACATCTTTCTCCTTTTTTGTATCATTCACACTTAGCGTATCACAATTGACTTGATATAAGTATCTATCTCAAAGTATGAGATCATGGGACCTGTAAGACAACTCTTCATAACATCCTTGTCAGCTCTACTAAGCATGCAAGCATAATTAAAATTGCGCAAGTCTAAACTAAATAGACGCGACGCTTCACTAAGTTGGCCTCACCAAATTAACTCTAACTTTGCAATATTCTTGAAACATGTTTGGCACCTTTAGATTAATATCATCAACTCATAACTAAACATGAATATACAAATGCATATCCTAGAGATAGGCACAACTCGAGAAACACGTTATATACGTCGGCCCTAAATAGTTATACTTCCAGAACTGTAACTGCCAATAACAGAATTACATAACTTTACTGAAACATCGTATCTAGGTCTGTGTATATGAACATAACATAATAAACATGTCAACAATATGTATCTATCCACGCAAGTCTTCATATCATCATTTTGATAAGTACATATAGGATTACTACTGTGTATTATATGTTGTCATCAATGACAAACATACAATCAATCAACTGCTCAGAATCAAATCTCCAACAATCTCCCCCTTTGACATTGATGGCAACATATGATATAAAAAACATCCTCT